>CM039679.1:284013615-284408615 GCA_022537955.1 Schmidtea mediterranea
GAATATATGCGAGTTGGAGAATAGACTGGTTTGATTTTTCTGTAAGGTAGATGAGGATCGGGGATATTTCTACATGGAAGATTTTGGAAAGAAAGTATCTTCGGATTGATAAGTTTGGCTTTGATAGTTTTGGGTTTTTGGATGGCTTCCTGCGTTTTCTGACGGGTTTGGGTTTGATTGGTTGATGGAAGAATGGTTAAAGAAGTAGACAGATTTTGTGGGTGTAAGTTTCATTTTTCTATTTTCGACTTTCACTTTTGCCTTATTTACATTTGTACACAATTTTCGTATTATTTATTCGGGGTTTCATCATCGTGACTACTCAGGGTTGGCTGCTCATTAACACAACTCGGCTCTCATTAGTCTGCCTTCATTTCGGTGGATGGGTGATTATTTTATCTTTTCCCACATCGCACTTTTTTGGTTTCATTTCTATTTACGAATTTGTATTTGTTGTTATAATTCGTCCTTTTTCTATGTTTTTATGGCACCTCTCCCCTAGCTTTTTGTATGCTTGATTTTAAGTCTTTTCGTTCTTTGGTATTTCCTTCTGCATTTCTTGCTTGAAAGTTTTTTCATGGTTTCTCAACACCGTGTCTCGACCATTTTTGGCAGCTAACTACGGTTTTTTAATTCGTTTACCCTTTCTTTCCCAACCTTATTTTAATTTTCGATTTTCTGTTTTACTGTTTTCGTCTTCTACTTTCCTCCTGTTCTTTTATGAACTCTTCGCATTCTCTTTTTAATGCCTTTATTAGGTTTTCGTGACTGAAACATTTGATTGGTTTACAGTCTATCTCTGTATTTGTTGTTCCATTGCTGTCCTTTATATTTTTTATCATCTCTATCTCTGTCATTCCCTTCTCCTCCACTACTTCCTCGGTCTAACATATGATTGGTAGTGGGTACTCGTTTTTTCCACTTCAACTTTTTATAGGTTTGATATTCTCGTTGTAAGTGGTTCGCGGATCGTTCTTCATTTGTTGTTGAATCATTCTGATTAAATCAGTTTTCTAGCAATTTGTGTACATAAATTTTTTGTTATTTGGTTTCTTTTAATTTTTATGGTTTTTCATTTTATTCTTTTTATTGGGTTTTATTTGCTTATATTTTATTTTATTTTTATTGTACAAATCTAGGTTTTTTTCATTTCTACACTTTTTACACATCCTTTTCTTCCAACTTTTCTTATACCCATGGTGCCCCAAAACTTCCACAACCCTTCGTCTAATGCACGGTTCTTGTGGGTGTTCAGTGGTTCGGCCACATTTGGTATTTACAATCGATTCGCACGATAGGTATAAACGAAGTCCAAAACCATGGGTGGCGATGTTTAACACTCGTTTATTCTTTCCGAAACCTTGTGAGGCGTGTCATTCCATCCAGCATGTTGATGCTGTTTACCTCTTCAAATGTGATTCTATCTCCTTCTTTCCATTATTCGTGTCCTTAAGGTTCTCCATTCTTCTAATTCTGTTGTACTCTTCCCTCATTTTGCGTCAAAGATTCCTTTTCGTTCCGCAATCTCTGAAGTGCCTTCATTGTCGATGGATTGCGGAGGTCTCTTTGCTGCATCTTTTCTTGTATTTTTCTATTTCTTTGTTCGCGCCTCCAATCTCTTTTTTTCTATTTCTGTTTGCAGATCGCTCTGCTTTACCTCGGAACGTTTTCGCAATTTGATCCTTACTTTTGTCAGCTGATTTACTTTTTACCGTCGTAAAATTTTCTGAAAGATTCCTTCTCTTTTTTTCTTGTAATTTTAATCGGGCTTGTAAGTTCCCGTTCTACCTTTTGTTTCCTCGAGTTGTTCCTTAAACATTGAGATTGTCGAGAGGTACGACACTTCTCAGGGAGTCTTTTAAGCTTCCTTATTGCTCTTGGTATTTTCTTGCTGCTTCCAAAAGTTTTGGCTTCTTTTAGTACTCCGTTTATTTTCCTTTCACTTGCATTTGTTACCTTTTGTCCATTGGGCTACTGTAGTGCTTGTTCCCTTTTGGTACGTTCACCTTTCGGAAATTCTCAACTTGTACGTTCCTTTTTGAAATTTGGCTTCGGGGAATTTTGTTCTTTCCCTAACCCGTCTTAGTTCAGACATTGATTGAAGGTTCTCTTCTACTGGCTTAAATATTTCCCTCATCTTTTTTAGTTGTCTATTTTCTTCAATATTCTTTTGGTTAGCCTTTTGTTTCCTCTTCTAGTCGGCTGCCTTTTAGTTAGTTAGTCAACATTGCTCCCGAATTATTTTTCTTTTTATATTCTTGCTTTTGTTTGAGTTCTCTTTTCTCCTGTATTGACGCCGCTTTCTTTGTTTGATGAGTTTTGTTGATGACTTCTCTTAAATTTTTAATTTTTCTTCATTTTGCTTTCTTTTTAATTCTGTTATATTTTATTGTTAGCTCTATCCTCATTTCCCATGTTGTTTAATTCTTGTAACCTCTATAGTTTTTGAAGTTCCTTTACTTTTCTTTTTTCTTTTCTTAGGCCAATATTGCGTAGCTGCATCCTATTATTCGCTATGATATTGAAGCTGTCTTTTTATGCTTTCCATGCTCGATTTGCCTATTCTTTATCAGTTCATTTATCTCTCTTTTTCAGTTGGTCACCGGGTTTCGGGATCTGTATTTTCGTAATACTTTTTCATAATTTGTTCTTGTCTTTGTTCTTTGGTTAATTTCCATTAGTTGTTTCCGCTGATCATCTTTTTCGTGGTTCTTTATTTCTTGTTGTTGCTGTGTGAAGATTTTCTAATTTCACTTTCTTCTGGTTTCTCCTATTTTTGTGATGCATACCTTCTCTTTCCTCTCGATAATCTTGTTTCTCTCTTTTTCTTTATTAATTTCTCGAATCTTCCTATCCCTCCTCATATATCTCCTCCACTGTCCATTATATTATTACTTGTTTACGATCGGTCGTTCCATGGCTTTCCTGTACTTTTGCCACTTTCTCGCACTTCTCGGTTTTGTTTTTATTTATTCATTCATTTCCATCTCTTTATTTTTATTAATAATGCTCTTTGGGTCGTCCCCCACCCATGATTGCATCCTTTTCATTATGGAGATGTCTGTTATTTCAATGTTGTCTTTATTGTTCATTTTCTACCAATTACCATACCTTACATCTAGCGTTTGTTATTCCAGTGTTATTATTTTCTCAAAAATTTTACGCACAAATTGTTTTGGGTTTACGGGCGCTATTTTTATTATTTATACATAGACATAATATTTATTATTTATTTACACTTTACATCTTCCTCTTTCCTACTCTTCCTTCCCGTTCCTTCTCTCTCTACTGACCAACCTTACGAATAATGTGTCTCCTTCTAAGGTATTCCCACATTACATTTTGTCTCATTATTCTTGGCATCTATTGCTCACCCACATCTGCTGGTTGGTTTAATTGTAGGCCAGGGCGCTCCGTCTGGTTTGAGCCTCTCACCGTGTGCACTTTTGTGACATTATTGTGAGGGGGCCATCTATTGCTGAAGGCTGGAATTGTCAATCATCCCATTCTCTTTTACTAATAAAAATGCGGATTATGTTGGGTGGTCTTTTCCGCCTCATCTCGAATTCGGGTATAACCTATTCTAGTTTGTATCCGCTTCTTTCATGGAGTAGAATGGTGGGCTTGGTTATGGATACTGCGTCCCTCTTTGCCTCTGACTGCCATTTCTTGTGAATTCTTATTCTCCATATATATGGGGCAAATAGGCTAGATTCTCTCCCGTGGGTGTATAACTTCTTAGTTTTTGGGTAATGTTCTCTCAATCTTTTCAATATTCGCGTTTTACCATTCTTTCTGTTTCTGAGACATTCTATCGTGCTCCAGTTTCGAATGAACTCAATCTGGTAGAATATTTCGTCGATTAGTATTTTGCGATTTGATGTCATTTTCCATCTTTCATCATCGTTTGATCCACTACTCCTTTTAATGTATCTATCCATAATCTTTAGGTGTTCCTACGCGTTTGGCACATGTGGTTAGTCTCTTCTACCATTTAATATTTTTATCTTCAATCCCATTTTGGCCCATTGGGCATTCTATTCGTTTCTACTACTCTAGTCCAGTGCTCTTTCGAGTTCTACCTCTTCTTCGGATTCCCACATTTTGTTTGGCATTCCCTAGATCTTGGCACAGGATCTTTTCCTCTTTCAGACGTCTTACGTGTTCTTCGGTTGTATTATGCTTCCATTTTCAGTGATATTGCAATACTTCGCATCTTGTTACGTCTTTCTTCGGCATACTTTTGTGTTATTTCTCTATGCTTCACCTTCAATATGGGTTGTTGACATTTCTGCGCAGGGTTTCTTTAAATTACATGGTTTAGATGATTGTTCATTTTCTCTATTTTTCTTCCCGCCAGTTCACATGGGTTCGTTTGGGGCATTTTATTCAATGTTTATCTATCCGCAACTCTGCTCGCTCTTCTCTGCGTTTCTCCTAGTGACTATGATTCTGTTTCTTTACAAATCCGTGGCGCATGTGTGTTTGGGCGTTCAAATGTTAATTCTATAGCACATTCAGTGCATACCTACATCCGACACTCATGTTTGTCTTGGCTCTTTTAACAGTATTTAGTATGCCCGCATCGGTAATCTCGCTTCTATTTGTATTTGAGTCTGTTTCCTGATTATCTCGATTAATTTGCATTGCTTCTATCACGAAGTTCTTTGTTGACATTGTCTTAATTATTAACAGTTCAGTCTGAGTTGTTTAGGTTTTATAACATTTTATTAACTTCGTACTCTTTATTTACAACATTTATAGCTTTTGGGTTTTGATTTGTCCTTTTGATTTATACTTTTTACTCTTTTTACATCATGTACATCTTTTTCCCTTCTAACTCCACGTTACGATGAGTTCGGTTCTACTCTCTCCTCGATTTGATTCAATATCCATTCTCTCCATTCTACCTGTGTTCATCTTCGTTTCTTTTCCAGCTACTCTTTGTACTCGTTTCTCGCCCATTGATTTTCTGTTCTTAATATTTTAAATTCTCGTTTCCATTTCGTTATTGCTCTTCTATTTAGTAGGGTGATACATGTTTGTAATTTAGAGCCCTCTCTCACGCTATTGGCTCTCGTCCATTGTTCTTGTAAATTGTTACCTACTTTGTTAGGGCGATTTTAAAATTGCCGTTTCCACATTTTCGATTAATGTTTCGTTGTTCAAATACTCGTTTGATGATTCCTGTTCCATTACCTTAATTTGTATTCATTATTCATTGTCTTGATGTCCGTTTTTGGGTATTCATTATTTGTGTCTCAGTCTTATTTTTACATAATTTACAAGATTTCGTATAATATAAAATACATCCGCTGTTATATTTACTGGATATTATTTACAATTTATACCATTATATACACTCATATAATCCTTTTCTTATACCTTTGCATTTATGAGGGGTTCGGATTTGCGAAAATCCTCATTTCCACCCTCTTTTGTTTCTCTTATTTTGAATTTTCTTCTTTGGTTATCTCCTCTTTATTTTGGCCTGGATTTCTATGTCTCGTTGATTCTGCTTTTGGTTATGCCCATTTGTGATCGGTTGCTATTGGCGATTATTATTATCTTCAATCCATATATTACGTATCCAGTTGGAATTTCTATAGGTTCTTCCGTGTTTGCAATGAATTTTCTCATAGCTTTGTTCTATTGCGGTTGGTCTGGTTTTTCTCAATTAGCTCATTATTCTTTCCATTTGGGCTTCGGAGAGTATATCTGTTTCTTCTTTATTTCTGGTTTCCTTTTCCTCTTCGTGGTATTTTCTTGTTCGTCTTGTATGTTACTGTAGTCATTTCTACCGTGTACTTTTATTCTCTATTGTTGGGGGCATATTGGTATGATTGGACTTCTTCATACGCATGGGTTGGGAATATCTGTTTCAATATTTGTTTCAAATGCTTCGTTTGAGTGTGGGTAAATTTGCATTGGAGTATTTGTTTATCTTACCGTTCGGTGATTTCTTTTGTGCATGTGTTTCTCCATTATTTGTAAATCCTTGGTGTTATTATTAATTATTTCTTTCCTCCAGTTAATAGTTTCGTCTCGATCGAGATCGCAACGTTGTTATGGCCCCGGCCCGTTATCCACTGGAATTATAGTTTTCGTTGTGGTTTCCTTTCCCGGCTTTTCCTTGGCAATTTTCAGAAGGATTTTATTTCTATCTGGGTTGTACAGATCTGTATTCTGTTTGTAATGTGGTCCTCGTACTGATTAAGCTGATCTTTCTGGGGTTAGTTGTGATCTTTGACATCGTCCCATTCTTCGACCGTTTAGTTTCTGCTAGCATATTTTGTTCACTTGATGTGTATCTATTTTTCTATTTCTTGGTTGACACTTTTACTGGTTCATTATTCTTTTGGTTTGTGCTTTGTACTTTTTTCTCCTTGTCGTCTTGGTGCCTCCTTTATTACGCACCTTCTTGGGCGTTTCTTGTTTTCTGTAGAATGCATATTCGGATAATCCTTCGTCGGGCTTCTATTCCTTTTATGTATATGGGTTTTTAGGTTGTCCCATTTTCTTCTCGCATATTTATTTCCTATCCAGTTTTGTTGGATCTTGTATACATACTTAGTTATTGCTTGTCTACGACGTTTGTTATTTTCTTACAGGTTCGGTTTGCATTATTATATTTTCTTGTCCCTCGCTGGTCGCATCAATATGTTGGGTCATCTGGCTAATATTCCAAGTTGTTATGACGGATTGAAGATGTTAGTAGATTTGTTTTCCAATTTGAATTCTATTTTAGGTAGGGGCAATAACCCGGTCGTTTTTCATAATTCGATTTTTGGTTTTCGTTTTTTATTTTGTCCGTTTTTCTTATTTTCTGGTTGTTTTGCCTATCATTTCTTTGTCTTGTTCTGTTTCCTTGGTTTCTTTCGTCCGTGTTCCGGGGTCGTTTTGTCCGTTTTCTCTATTATCCCCTCATCTTCGTCATTTCAAGTCATTATTATCTGTTCTCCCCGGTCTTTTCGCTGGAAATGTGTCTCGACATTAAGGTCTCTAATTAAACTGCTTTAGTAAGCGTTATTGCTTTTGTCTCCTTGCTTCTGATTATTTCGTCTACTGACGTTCGTATCTTTTCGAACTCTTGTTTTTGTGCTTTCCCAATTTTCTAACTACATGTTAATAAGTTCCGTTTTCATATTTCAATTCTCCTTTGGGTTCTTTATTTATCGGGTGGATCTTAATTTTGTCTGTTGTATAGTACTATCATTATTATTGGGGTTTCCTTCCTTTATCCTCAAATTTTTCCAGCAGGTGGGGCATTTTCTCATCTTCGTATCTCTCATTTACATCTATTGGCGTATTCTCAGATCCCACCGGGTATTTTCCAATTAGCAAGCTTTTTCGGTCTTTGTTTCGGGGTAGTTCTCCACGATAACCTTCTGAGTATCGCCACCAAAGTTCCTCATTTCTCTCTGTTGCGTTTTCTGTTAAATTTTTATCATTGCACGTTTTGTTCGTTAGTTTTGTAGCTGAGTTATACTGCCAACAAACCGATCTCTCCGTTAGTTCCCGGAACCGGGTTCTTATTAATTCTGTATTACTGTCATTTGTACTCCGCAGATAGTGGTGTGGCGTACATTTAGCGCTGGTTTTGCCATTCTTCTCTTTATTCGACTTCTCTCCGGGCATTTCTCTATAGGTTTTTATTGATTTTAAACCTGGCGGTATCGCTGTTTGTTAGTATGCGGGATCAATGGTACATTCCTGGATGGCATGGTCAAGGCTCCTTGGGTAGTTTTCGCATATCAGTTCTGTAATCTGGATCCGGATTCTCGTCTCCGATGGACAATGAATTGGTTGCTATTATCACCAACCTCGTGAGTATTTGCGTTCTATTTTGTATCCGAATCTGCGTGGCATTATTGTCTTGCTGGTTGCACTATTTCGTATTCAACGTGGTCTTATTTGGCGGTTTTCTGATGGTGAAAGGACTTCTCGTTTTACCGCTTTCTTCCGTTGCCTAACGTCTGACGAATTTTTCGGGTTGGGCTTGTAGGTATTATATGATTTTTCTGGATAGAATCGGGTTGGATGTAATTAATTGGCTCATTAATTTGAACCTTGATGTAGTTCCAGCTATACTGTCTTCCTTATGTCGGAATTCTTTATTAGTTTAAACATTGTTTTTTCCTCGTCTCTCGCTGTTGCTTCGTCCTCTGAAGTTGGTTTAATGTAGCATCTCTTTTTTGATTAGTTCGTATAGTTGCCGTTAAGTATAACTGAAATAAGCGCTGATTTCATGATTGTTTTCCGCCTGTTTCTTGCCATTTTGGTGGTATTATACATTTACCGTTATCGGGTCGTTTCCCATTGGAGCTTAATCTTTTGCATTTCTTGCTATTACATTCTAAGTGCACACGTAATAGATCCGGTAGCTCTTCTAAGTGTCGATATTTTCCTTGTGAGTTATTTAACATCACTGTTACCCAGATTTTTGGCATTTTGTTAGTATTACGGCGTTATTAACGCCGTATCCCTTTTCTATTGTTTGCTGTCACCCTCTGCTCCTGCTTTAGTAAGAGCTTTGATTATCCATGTGGATGTCTCTGGCTTGCTTACAACATCATATAGTGGGGTCTTCCATCCTCCTTTTCTTGGATCGCTGACTTTTTTAACCTTTCCCATATGTGTAATTATTTGCATTCTTTTCGTATTGTTTGTCTGCAATAATGGTGTGACAGCCGGGGTAATTGCTTTCCTTTTCACAAATAGTGAATAGGATTGCCAGTTTGTTGTTATTTGGTTATATGCTCCGTCTGGCTCGTTGCGTTTAATCTGTCGATTATTCTCATTAGTCCTCCAATATCTCAATACCGTTTCTCCTTAGTCATTCTGGCAATAGGGTCTTGGCTTCTTTCCGGATATTTTTCTGCTATTCTGTTCTATTCCTGTATGGTGATCTTCCATTCTTCATCCTCAATATTCTTGGTATTCGGTCTTTCGTCGGGTATTTTCTGGGTTCAATAATCGATAGTTCTGGTTAGTAATCTCACAGCATCGGATATCTTTGGCGGGTTTAGAGACCGTGCTCATTATATCGTCTTTCTCCTGGTTGGGCTGTTATTGTTTTTTGGGTATCGCTTTGCATCGTGCTACGGTTTACATATATTGGTGCTAGTGAAGGGGTTGTTTCACTAGTTTCATTCTTTAATTTAGTTTCCGCTTGCGTAAGTAGGGATCGTATGGTCCTTTTCGTTTCTTTGTAGTTTCCTTAGTTGTACCTGGATCAATTCTGGTGTTTAGGATGATTACCACCATCATCCCCTACGTTGAAAGTATGTGGTTTTTGACCTTTCTCCGTTAATGATCATGCAGATCTTTGTAAGCTTCCTGAATTGAATTTGATATTTAGTCCTGCCCGTTCTCCAAATTCTTGCATCTTTCTTTGAACTTGTTAACGATAGTCCGTCTTCTTCATATTGCGATTTGCGGCGGTACTCTAGATCATCGGCATGTTACATCTCACGTACATTACTTAAATGCTTCATCTGTAGTTGCGGCATGTTGTTGACATCCTTAGACAGTAGAACATATTGATATATTCGTCCCAATCTCATCTGATATTGTCTACGTATTTGATAGCATGTTGTTAGTGTCCCGTTGAAATCTTCTTGTTAACGCCGTTGCATTGTGTGATGATACGGTGACGTTCTCAATTTTCGCTATTTTAAAATAGTTGGTTACTTCTTTCATATTTCCTCATGAATTCGTTCTTGATCTGTTAGTATTCGCTTTGGGGTTCCATATCGGCAACAGATTCTTTCCACAAGTTTTTTGTGCTTATTGGTTTTCTAAGCTTTTTGTCTTTCATCGCAAATGCTTCTGGAATTTGTCAGATATCTGTGACTACTAGTATGTATATATTTTACCGTTTGTGTCTCTGGTAATGGTCTAAATAATATCCATTGATATCATTGTCATGGGCTCGGCTGGTACTGGCAATTGGTTTTAACGGTGCTTTCCATTTTGCTCCAGTGTTTTTCCTTGTCGCGCAAATGAGGCAATTTTTTATCCAATCTTTTACGGATTCAGACATATTCGGCCAAAAGTATTTCTCTTTCATTCTTGCGAGCGTTTTCTTTACTGACATATGTCCGCCTAATTTTCCATCATGGTATTGGGTTAACAGTTCCTTCCGTCTATTTTCGGGTATTACCATTAGCCTTTGTTCGCCGTCTGCTATTAGTAGCCACTTTTTCTCCCGATTACATATCGGTGTCGATGTTTATCCATATGTTCCCTCAATTGTGGAATATTTTCGTAAACTTCTGGTTTGCCTGTTTTCACGTATTCAATTATCAATTTTAGTTCTGGGTCTTCTTGTTGGTCAATCATTAATTGAGCAAAATCGATATCCTCCGCGATTATCATACATATTCGTCTAACTTCTTCATCCATCAGATCTGGGAAGATGAATCTCGACATACAGTCAGCATTGGCATTTGCTCGGCCCGCTTTGAATTTTATAAACGGGGAATATTCTTGTAGTTGCATCGCCCATCTCATAAGTCGACTTGATGCTTCTTTATGTTGGCCAAGCCATACTAGTAGCTGGTGGTCCGTTGTGATGCATATTTCGTGACCCCATAGTAGATATTTGAAATGTTTGATTGGTTGGATGATTGCTAGTGCTTCTCTTTCGGTGACTGAATAATTTTTCTCGTGCTTCTTAAATGTTTTGCTATAGTACCCGATTACCCGCTCTTTTCCTTCATCATCTAATTGTCCCAGTATCGCACCAGATGCGTATCCGCTCGCATCGGTTGCTAGTAAAAATGGTTTTTTGAAATCAGGGTGAACTAGAATTGGTGCTTCGATTAGTTTATCTCTCAGTGTTTCGAATGCTAGTTGTTGTTCGTTCCCCACGCGAATGATGTATCTTTTTTGACCAGATCTTGTATCGGTTTGGCTATGCCTGCGTAATTTTTGATGAATTTTCTATAATATCCGCATAGCCCTAAAAATTCTTGTATTTGTGTTACTGTTTTCGGTGCTGGACAATTTTTGATTTTCTCGATATTCCTAGGATCTGGTTCTTTCCCTTTTGCTGATACTATGTGACCCAAGAATGTCACTTTCTCTTTGGCCCAGTCGCACTTTGACGGTTTCAATTTCAACTTCCACTGTCTTAATCTGATAAATACTTTTCGTATATCTTCTAGGTGTTGTTCAAAGGTACTTGAGTAGATCAGTAGGTCGTCTATATACACCATGCATTGTTTTATCCCGTGGGTGACGAAGTTCATGCATCTTTGGAAAGATGCTGGTGCATTTGTCAATCCAAATGGCATTTTCTTAAACTGATATAAATCTCTACCGATGGTGAATGCTGTTTTCTCTTTATCTTCTTCTTTCATTTTTATTTGCCAGTATCCGCTTTTTAAATCCAATGAAGTGAAATAGGCTGCTCCTTGTAAAGTCAACAACATTTCGTTAATATCTGGTAACGGGTACGTATCCCTTTTGGTTACCGCATTTAACTTTCTATAGTAAATGCAAAATCTTTGTGTTCCGTCTTTCTTTTTCACCATAACAACTGGGAATTGCCATGGTGAGCAACTTGGTTCGATTACCTTTGCGTCGAGCATTTTTTTTTTTTTTTACTTCTTGCTCTGCTACGGTCTTTTGGGCTTCTGCTAGTTTATATGGTCTTAGTGCAATTGGCGTTTCATCTGATAATGGTATTGCGTGTAATGTTACATCGCACGTTCCCAAATCCAAGTCTGATACTGCGAAAATATCTTTATATTCCATCAGCAGCTGTTGCAATTGAGCTTTTTCGTCTTCATTTAGGAGTTCGCTGTCTATTGTCCATAACGGTTTGTCTTCCTCTCCTTCCTCTTTTACTTTTAAATAACTCGATGTCTATCATGGGTGTTAGTTTTCCCAGTCTTTCGTTTTCGTATATTATCTTATCCTCCTCGTCGAAATTCGTGATGTTGATTGGTAGTTCGCCATTTTCGTTTATCTCGATTATCTCTCTTGCTAAAGGTAACTCTCGCCGTTTTTCGAACTTTTTACTTGGTTCGAATATCATTTCTCCCGTAATACCCTCATCTACTTTGATGTAACAGATCATTTGGGATTTAGCTGGTACGACTATTTTCTCTGAGCACCTTACTATTGTGTTCATGGTGCAGATTCTACCTTCTTTATCTTTCAGACATAATGTTCCCAGATCGATAACAATTTCCTTGAATAGTTCTGGCATTAAATCAGTTCCAATTATGCATGGTACACTTAATTGTGGTATTACTGCTAGGTATGTTTCTACCTCATTGTTCTGGTGTTTCAGTGTTGTCCACCATCGTCCCATTACGTTTACCGTTTCCTTACTGCATGCGATTACATGAACTCCTGTTGGTTCGATATCTTTCCAATGATGTCGTGGTATTTCGCTTAAATGTACTGCTGAGATATTCGCTCCTGTATCTATCATTGCTTCCGTTTCCTTTCCATTTATTTCGATGATTAGGGTAATTGCTGGTCCAGTTGATGTGTATAGTGCTGCTATTGTTCTAACTTCCCCGTCTTGATCTACACTTCTTGATCGTCTTGTATTTATTGGGTTCGTTGCTTCCCAATCAGGGTTGTAGAGTGATGGGTAGATATTTGCGGTTGGTATCATTTTTGCTCCCATTGTGGTTGCTTTTGTTCGTGGTAATTTGCTTGGTTCCTCATATGGCATTCTTGGCATTGGTTCACTTATCCATGTGCAAGTCTTCTTTTCATCCCAATATATTGGTGCTTGGATCATTTTTGGCGCGTTTCCTTTCCCGTTGTTCTCCTCATCGTCAGAATCGTCATCGCTGCCGGTTCTTCTGTATTCCTTGATTCTTTCCCACATGCTCTTCCTGCTCCTCTTTAGTTCGTCTCTCGCTCTTTCATCGTATAGCGCTTTCCTGAATCGTCTACCAATCTCTTCGTCTGTCCCTTTCATTGTTGTTAAGACTCGTAATAATCGTTTGATCTTGTGTATATCCTTTGAATGTCCATGTAACACCATTGTTTTTGCCAGGAAAGGTAGTACTCCAACCAACAGTTTCCAATTTACTTTCTTTTCCCGTTTGTAGATGTCGAAGCATGCCAGCATTTGTGTTAATATCACTCTTACTATTTGGATTATTAGTATTATGCCCAATATTCCAGCCATCATTTGACCGAACACTAGGAATCTACCCCACATTGCTTTCATCATATTGGATGTTGCCTGTTGGAAATGATCTGGCGATAGTAATAGTTCGTAATTGGGTTTTTGTTCGAAATTCGTACCGCCCGTTATGGTTACTATATTTGATAGTATCGATTCTCTTCTTGCGGGGAACAATAGATTCTGTCTTGCTGCTTCTAAGCTTTCTTGCGAGTATATACCGCTGTTTACTACATCCAGTGGTCGGAACTCTTGTTCCGTTGTCAGTTCTGTCAGTCCAAATCTCTTTGGTTCGGCCACTGGGATTCTCATTGGGAACATTACCCATTTTCCATCTGTTTGCTGAAACAGTGGTCCGAAAGCGTTATTGCAATCGTAATAATTTGGTTTGTCTGTTAGTAGTTTCATCATTCGCGTTACTGGTTGTACGTATCGAATCTGCTTTTTATATACTACTTCTAGTTTGTTTGTACATTTTCCGGGTGGTGCTGTTGATTTTTCTGGTACCATAGCGAATGTTTTTTCGCATTTAAATATGTACATCACTTCTCCGGCTATTCTTCCAAAATGCCCTTCTTGTAGCGGTAACAGCGGCATTGCGCTATCTGGGTTGGTTATTGCTACGGCTAGTTTCGTTTTCAGTATTTCTTTGTTTAACTGACAATCGTTGCGTATTAAATCGTGGTATACTTTTTGCATTGACTCCTGTCCTTTGTGATAAAGGAAATCCATCTTATTATTCATATATAGGTATAATTTCACTTCATCCTTTGCTACTGTGGCTATTCCTTGCTCTAACATTTGTCTTGATGCATACAGTCCTGGGTAGTTGGTGGCATATACCATCTTTCCACATTTTTGTGTTATCTTCCCTTTGATAAATCTCATTCCCATCTCTGCTTCCGTGGTTATCAATGCTGCTGGAGTTTGTTTCGTTCTCAGTGGTTGTGACCTAGTTCTGGCTTTGATTTTTCCAGCTCTCGTTATTATCTTATTCACATCGTTTATTTGTAATTCCTCTGCGTCTTCTTCGAATACTTCCCCTCTCACTTCATCGAACAACGCTGTTTTTAAGAATTGCATTCTACATTTATGGATGTTTGCTTGATATATTATAGTTGACGTTCCGGTTTTACATACCGTGTCCGTTGCCTGACACATTTGATTTGATTTCATTACTTGTGTTGCCCCATCGAATTTTGCTTCATATTCTTTTAATTCGACTGTGTAAGTTTCAATTACAACCACTCCTGTTACTAATTCTCCCTTTATGGTGTATTTTCCTCCTTGGCAATCTCCAGTTACTGAGTTAATTACTCCTGCGACGAATATACTTTGTACCTGTATCATTCCGCTTTTTCCTTTTAGTAAGACTCCTTCTTTTAATCTCATCTCTCCTCCGCTAAATAAGTCTTTGCACTGTTCTCCTGATACTTGTAGTATTTCCCTTTCTGTTCCAGGATTTATGATTGATACGTGGGAGTGTGCTCCGCAATGGTATGCTAATGTTTTCCGTGTGATTGCACACTCCTTGGCTTTTGTTCTGATGAAATCAGATTCTTGGTAAATGTGATGGGTTATCGCCTTTTCTATAGTAGTTAGATTATTTGGTATTGCCATCCTGCATTCCTCGATATCTTTTAACGAATATTTATCTCCCAGTACTGCTTTGTCGCAATCGAATATTAAGAATCCGTTTGTTGCACTTGTGCACATTAACCACACCATCATTGTCATCATTAGTGAGTGTATGCTTGCATTTCTCATTGTTATATCTTTTATTGGTAGTTCATGTTCGAAATCGTTTAATAATGCTTTCAGTCTTACGTGCATTGGTTTAACTTGTTCGTTTTTTCTCGGTTTATTTATAAATTGTTTCCATCCACCATTCTGTAGGATACCCGGTTCAATTTCTTGTTGTACGATCATTGCGGTTAACTCTACGTTATTCATGAACTGTTTGTTCGGAATTTTACTTGTTGATAAACTCATTAGATTATACACGAGGTAGGAGAGTGCTACCAATCGGTATTCATCATCATCCGTATTTGTGAGTAATTGGGCGACTATTTGTCTCATTTCTTCCCATTCTAATTTCATCGTTTTGGTTTTCTCTTTGATCAACTTTTGAATTATATTAGATACGGTATACCATAATTGTTTGGCGTCCTCGCTCGCTCGATTTCTTTGCCATAATCTCCTCAATGGTTGGCTGGTGATTATTAACATATCCGCTAGTAATTCTCTTATCCATTCCGTTCCGCTTTCTTCTCTGGGGTGGGTTTTTCTCATCTCGTAGGCTATTTTCTCTAGTTTATCCAACCTTGTCATCCATTGTTGTTGTTTCGATTGGTCTCTGATTTTTGGTTCTCCGTTTTCGGCTGTCAATTTTGGTCTACCTCTTGGACGTTTTTCCATGGACGTACCTGTTTCTTTGGTTGCCTCGTTTTCCTTGGTGTTTGTTAGGGTTATCTTTTGGCTTTCCTCGTTTTGTTTTCTGAGCCATTCGTCCCAATCTTGTGTTAGGTATATATCGTCCTTTGCTTCTTGAGTTTGTGTTATACAATTTTTCATCGGTGTGAAATCTTTATCCTCAATATCCATTTCGACTATCATTTCTTCTATTTCATCCCCCTGTTGTTCATTGATTTGGTGATAACTGGTTGATGGTTGTTCTTCTCGAATTTCTGGTAACTTTATAGGTGTTTTTATTACTAGTGGTGACAGCTCCTCTTCTTCATCTGTATCATCATTCAAAATCATTTCCTCATCTCCCTCGAACATTCTTGGAGTTTCATTTTTATCTCCTCCCATACTGGGCGTGCTCATACTTGCTTTGATGGGTTTTGGTTTTATTTCTTTTCTTTTCAGCGGTATTCCCAACGTTTCCGCCATTTTCAAAGGGTTTACCTCTCCCATCACCATTGGTGTTACTCCCACTTCTAACATGTTGTCTAATGATCGTCCATGAAATTGTAAGTGGAATGGGATTTCGTATGCTAACTTTCTTTTTATTTCCTTTATTTTTGCTGTCGGGTGGACTTCCAGTTCTTCCGATGTTTGATCGGGGTATAATACTTTTATTTTATATTTTCCTTGGGTTTCTTGTGCCCATTCTCGGTGTTTCCATTTGCGTATTACTTGGTCAAATACTTCCGGACACCATTCATTTTTCCTCCTATATTCTTCGATCTCTTTTACTAATTCTCTCAAATTCTCGAGGTTTTCGCCATTTTCTGCCATATATTTCGCATGCGTCGTTGCTGCTCGTCTCTGGCTCCTTGCACCTTGCTATAATATTTCTATTAATTTTTCGCAGTGATCGTTTTCTAATTTTATTTGTGCTTCGTCGATATCCACTGGTTGGGATCTTTGTTTCTTCATTACGTTTATTTTTCTACATTCGTTTTCGGGCATCGTTTTATTTTCAGCTTCTTTCGTTCTGCATTTCGGGATTTCTCCCTCACGATTGTTAACTTTCTCCTCCTCTAATGGCTCTTCTTCTATTGCTCCAGGTTTTAGTTCCCATCTTTTCTCTTGTTCATTCCATTGTTTCCTCCATGGGGTTGGTTTGCATTCATTTGTATCTAGTTCGCTGAGCTTCTCTTTGAGACGGTGATCCTTTCGCCATTGTCGATAGATTTCTATGATTCTCTTGGACTTTTGGTGGCCTTCTTTTTCTATTTCATCCATCTCTTTCCACGTGGTATCTGTTCCCCATCGAGCTTCTTCCATCGGTACTATTCTAATTTCTTGGTCATCATCCCATATTCCCAACTCATATAGATAGGTTTCGTCTTCTTCGTGCAGATAATGGTGAAGGTTATTTTACTGCTACGTCTTCTATCATTCCATCTTCGCTTTGATCTTTTGTTTGTTCCATGATCATTTCGTTGATAATTTTTATTAACTCGTCTACTCGCGTTTTGTTACTCATTTTTAACTTTATTTGTTCCTCGTTTGGTAACTTTACTTTTATCTTCAATTCTTTTGCTTTTTCCTCTCCTACTCGGCGAGTTCCGTATCTCCCGATTAATGTCGTATCTTTATAGTTGGCGTGTCTGAGGATTACTGTGTCCCGTAAGTTCTCTATACACACTTTCATCTCTACTGGTTTGAGATACATTAATATTTCCCAATTCTTGTGGATTTGATCTATTATTTGTGTGATCAGTTTTTCTCTGTTTTTACACAATATTCTCTTGGTTACTCCTTGTAAGTTCTTTTTGATATTGATTTCAAATTCATTTTTCGCGTATTCCGCCCATAATCCGAAGTCTGGTACTGTTTTTTCCTTTTCTAGTGTTATGTACGTTGGTTGACCTGGCCATATTAGTGCATCTATTAGGTGTAGGTCTGGTTTTATTAACCATCCATTATGATATAGGTTATCGTTTTTCTTGGAGCTTCCCATTCTTTCTTTTATCCAATCGAATATTTCATCCGTGTTTGGTTGTTTAATCCAGATACGCTCTATGAAGTCCGGCGTTTGCATGAGTATTTGAAACTTCGTCATATCTTCTAATTTCTGTTTATCCAGATAGGCCTTTACCCGTGGCTTCTCTAGATCGGGTATCACGTCTCCTTTCGCCCCTTCGAGTTGTAAAATGTTCTCATGTATCTCCTAAATACTTCCTTGTTGATAAACTCCTCGTTTATCAATGTTTCGGGTATGGTTTCAATTAGTTCGTCTATCAGTTTTATTTCCCCTTCTGTTGGTGAAAATGGTCGGTCATGAATCCATCGGTTCATTGGTCGTATAGTCTGTTTATTTTGTTCTTCGCCCTCAGATATTTGTAGTGCTTCTCCCATCAGACTGCTGGTTTCGCTTATTTCTCCGTCTTCCGGTGATGAACCTCTGATGTTCCGTAGCATATTTATTCGTAAATTTCTCTTCGTTTTTACTTTCACTAATCTTCTTGGTGGTGTTTCGAATACTTTTTCTATATTGCTGATTGATTTTTCTATTATATCCCGTTTTAATTCTGAATTTCCATTTGTCTGTTTGGTTACTATTGTCTCATTTTTGTTTGGCTGTTCGTTCTCGCGAGTTATCCTTTCTTTGATTTTTCCGAGTAGTATTTTTTGTGTTCTCCGTTTATCTGCTTTAGTTGGTCTGAACGTTTCATCTGTTTCGGTTTGATTTTCTCCTAGTTTTTCTGGTTCTGGTTTCGCGAGTTTTTCTTTTGGTAACTTTTTATATATGTTGTAGCAGTACTGTTCTTTGACATCTTTGATCATTCTCATCATATTTATTCTTGGCGGATTGTCTTGTCGTTGCTTGAATCTTTCTTGTCTCACTCGTTCCTCTTCCATTTGTAACTGTTGCCAATCCTGGGCGTGTTGTTGTTGTGTCATTTCTGTTTCTCTATTTCTTACATTTTCAACTCTTTGCATCATGTGGATATTTGATTGTTGTTGTTGTGGTTGGTTTGTTCGCATCATTTTTGCCATCATATCTTTAAGATGTGATATTTCCTGCATCACATTCACTTGTTTTGTCTGTTCGACGTTTGGTTGTCTAGGTGCCAGTTGTACATAATTGTTATTTCTTGGTTGTCCTTGGTTTTGATTGTTGCTCCTTCTACAATTATTAGCTACGTGGCCTTGTTTCCCGCACTTAAAACAGGTCCTGACTTCGCATCGGTTAATATTGTGTCCTTTTCTCCCACATCTACTGCATGGCACGTTTTGATAACACTCGTTTTCCCAATGTCCAAGCTTTCCGCACGTTCTACATTGTTTACTTTGCGTTGAGTTATTTCCGCCGTTGTAGCTTGTTCTTTGAGCATTATTATAATTATTGTTCGGACGGTTGTTATTTGTTCTTTGTACTGGTGGTTTAAATATTTGGTGAGCTCCTGGTATAAATTGATTCACTTTTGCGTCATTTTGTCCGTTTTCTTCCGGTTTTGCTGCCATTGTTGCTATCATTGATTCGTCTTGCATGAGTGTAATCTGTGATGACAGGTGTATTTCCGCCTGATTTGCCCTAGCTACCGCTTCGTCTAATGTGGTTAACATCTGCATTCCTACTGCAGATCTCAGCTCTGGTCGTATTAATCCATCTATAAATATGCCAATCAAGTGGGCTTCGTCTAATTTTCCATCGGTTGCCGTTTTGGCCAATCTTCTGATTTCACTCGCGAACATCGTGTTTGACTCTCCATGTCTCTGTTTTCTGTTAAATAGTTCTTGTATTCCTTGATTTGTCAGTTTTGCCACTCCAAATGTTAATTTTAAGAATTCTTGAATTTCTTTCCAATTGTTCAGTGGTTTTCCTCTTTCCTTTGCCTCCAGAAAGATGTCTAGTGCGCTGTCGCATAGGTATAGTGGCATTCTGGTTTTTACCATATCGTTTGTCCATCCGCAAACCTCTACATATACTCCAAAATTCCTTAGGAACGTATTCAGTTTGTTAGCGTTTCCGTTGAACGGTTCTCCTCGGAATTTTTCTCGATATTCTCTGGTTGTTTCATTCGTTGTTGATAGTTTGTTTGGTTCTTTTCCGTCGTTTTTGTTTGGATTTCCGTTACCTTCGGCCATTTTGTTTTTGTTTATTGTTTCTAGATTATTCAATTGATCCTCCGAGTTATTTGGAATGATTTGTTGTTGGATCTCTATGTTTATTTCTTGCTGGTTGTTATTCTCGTTCTCGTTCGCGATATTTGTTTGACTCGTGGTCCTTGTTAATTCTTGGTTTTCTTTGTCGCCTGATCCCTGGCTGTTGGAATCGATATCTTCGAGTGAATTGGTTCTGTGTAGTTTTCTCGCAATTGAGGTCGATCTTGATTTCTTGGCGCTCTTCCCTGAAAGTAGATAGCTATTGCGCGATCGTAATGTTGTTTTCTCCTCGATAACTTCTGTTTGGGTGGTTTCTCTTGTCTTGATGGATTTGTTGCGTCGCGTTTGGTTATCTGTCACCTCGTCTGTAATTTTGTCCGTAGTCGGTTCTTTGGTTGCGAATGTTTCACTGAGCTTTGATTTGTTGTCGGTTCTTTGTTATTGTCGAGTGTTGATTGATTCGGTTCCTGTGTTTGTCTTGTTTTGTTTGTGTTCGTGGGTACTTTGTTGATTTGTTTGTATTATTTGCGAATTTGTTGGCGTTGAATGCTTTGATTGCTTTGGTTGCTTTGATTGAATTCTAGAACGAAAAAATGAACCGTGTAGCATAATCCGCTTACACGCTTTCAATCTTTCGAACCGCCTCAAATAAACATACTGAGTTTATTTATTATTTTATTTGTTATTTCTTTTATTTTTATTTGTCTACACTTTTTCCTTTATTATCATTTCTTATTTCTCGTTTCTTTTTCTTGGCTTATTCGCCATCTCAATTTGATTATAGTACCCATAATTATAATAATTTATATTTCCCAGGTGTTATCCCGTTTAGTATAATTCCCATATGTTTTATTTTCCCTTTCGATTCATTTTGCGTCGATTTTTAATTATCTATATGGGGTAGTAACAATTATCTATATAGTCGTAGTAATTATCTATTTATAATAAATCGTTCGGCTATGCCGTTTCCCAGATCCTATTGCTCCCCTTTGATTTATTCGTCGTACGTTTCGCGTTTCCCTTCATTTTATCCTTATGTTATTTTATTTCCCTTTCCTTCTTTTGTCCTTTATTATTTTATTTTCGTTCCGTTATTTCGTTGGGGCCTATGCTCTTTTAGCATGATTTGGGGTTCTACTCATTTATATGATTGAACTATGTCTTATTATTATGAACTAAGATTGTGCTAGCTTGCTACAGCAGAACTGTGTTCTGTTAATGCGAATTGAGGCTATGCTCAAGTAGTACGGATGAATTATGTTTATTTAATATGGAATGAGACTATGCTCCCATAATATAAATGGATTAGATTCTATTAATGCGTAGTCAGTCTCATCTGAAGTAATGCAAATGAGTTATTGTTCTATAATGCAACGTCAGTCTAGGCTGAATTAATGTGAATGAACTAGATTCTGTTAGTACAAAGTCAGTCTGTGCTGAAGTAATGCGGCTGTCTAAGTTCTATTAATATGTAGTGAGATTGTACTCAAATAATGCGCATAACTATGTTCTATTAATACGAAGTGAAACTATGCTCAAGTAATACGAATGAACTAAGTTCTGTTAATACGGAGTGAGACTATGCTCAAGTAATACGGATGAACTAGGTTCTATTAGTACGAAGTGAGACTATGCTCAAGTAATACGAATGAATTATGTCCTATTAGTACGAAGTGAGACTGTGCTCAAGTAATACGACTGAATTATGTTCTATTAATACGAAGTGAGACTATGCTCAAGTAATACGAATGAATTAGGTTCTATTAATACGAAGTGAGACTATGCTCAAGTAATACGAATGAATTGGGTTCTATTAATACGAAGTGAGACTATGCTCAAGTAATGCGAATGAACTATGCTTTATTAATACGAAGTGAGACTATGCTCAAGTAATACGAATTATTTCGTTATATTTTCTTACCGGCTTCCTGCTCGTTTCTGTTCATATTTTATTTATCCTTTGTTTGAGCTCGTTAATTATCTTCCTTTTATTATTGTTTTTATTTATCTTATTTATTCTTTTGTTTATTTCTTACACTCGCGCTTCTCATTCTGCCTTTTCGAGAGTTCTTCGCCTACCCCCCAGATTTAAAATACAAAACGGCTTTGTTGATCCACTACTGCAACAGTAAGGTGATCAGCCTTACCACAGTAGCTTTTCAACTGGGCAAAACTTGTCGACAGTTCGTCCTATATCTCTCTTCTGGGTGATCGGTTATCCCCTCCCGATTTGGCTTTTTAATCGCACTACCCGAAGGTAGCTCAAGGTATTTCCCTTATGCTTTATCTCTGGTGTTCGTAATGTCTCATTCTACTTCTTTTGTTTTTTGTTTTTACTTTTGTATATATATAATTATTCATATGTTTTATATATAGATATATGGGCAGGAAAGGAGAATAACTGACTAATTATTTATTTTATAACAGGTTTACTCATAATAAACCGTCACTTTTTCCTCAATATCATTTTTACAGATTACACAGATAGTCATAGATTTAACACATTTTTGACAATAGCAGAAATGTCCACATGGGAGTGTCAGCACTTTTATTCGTTCAATTTGGCAGATGTAGCACTGGTGTAATGGGGCTACCTCTCGTCGTATTATGCTCCGTATGGCGTCAGGTATTGTTTCAACTTGTTGCTCTATTGCGTGATATTTCATATTCAATTCTGGATTGTTTATTCTTTCTCGGTACCAGTCGTATTGGTTCTCTGTTTCTGTTGTTTGCATTAGCCCTAATGTTGTTCGGGTGTTTTCACGGCTTATTGTTTGTGGGTTTCTTTGTCTTGCTATGTTTATCCGCTTCATCTTTTCAGCTAACTGTTCTACTGAGTCTGTTTCGATGCTCAAGAAGTCTTGCAACTGGTTTAATTTCTCGTTATAATGGTCCATTTTCTACAACAATTTATTATTAATTTGACGGTTTTATTATTCTAGTATTAATATTTAATTTGTTGATTTTGTTGTCTCATTATTTTATTATCTTCTTTTATTTAATAATTGGGTTATTACTTCTATTTTATTTATTTTATTTCCAATTTTATTATCCTTCTATTTTTTTTTTTAAATTATTAATATTTTTACTATTTTATTGATTTTTATTTTATTATATCCCTTTTATAGTTAATTAAGTTATTTTTATGATACATTTTATTTATTTCCATTGATTCGTGAGGTCGTCTCCGCGTTTTATTTCTCGTAATTTAATTGGATTATTTCAGATATTCCCATGATTTTCTCTCCGACTCGCGTCACTCTTATTCTTTTTGTTAATATAATTTTATCCTATTTTCGGTTGGGTATTTATTTATACTTTCTCCGTTGAATTTACATTTCCTTGGGTTTTTATCTTTCTAATTGCAAGAGGTCTTAATATAATCATCCCGGCTGAGCCCCCAAAAATCATGCTGGACGCACAGGAGTTGTTAATTTTCGCAAATGTACTCATCTTACCGATGGGACCTTCACTAGTAATGACTAGGGAGAATCACCTGCTGCGCCGCACAACTTTATTAATCATTATGTACCCGTGACCGGAATCACGTTGGTGCTGCACACAATGACCGAACGCCATTCGAGCAGGTGAGCGCTATTGCCAGCACTGCTCCTCGAAGGACCTTCGTCTTTCCCGAGCTATTAGCTGCCGTTAGAAGGACTTATGCTATTACCCATGAGTTCATCCTATCTTTAACCCCCGGAGAGAAATTCATAGTCATTATCCAGAGTTCACATCGAATTACCGAGTGTTGTACTTTTCATCTACACCCCCTTTCTCACGGACCCATTTATTTGATTTATTTTAATATGAAAGCAAAAATGGAAGGAAAACATTGTATTAAGGGAATATAAATCAACTAAATAAAAAGAAACGAATCACAATTGTTAATAGTAAGTTATAGACGATGAACAGGAATCCACACGAATTTCTCCATTTCATCAAGGTTAATCCCATCTTCTTGTCAATCTTCCTCGTCGATATCCGTTGGAAGATAATTCCTCTTCGCCGGTCTATACGGTGGGGGACTTGCCTGACGGCAGATGTCCTCTCTCCTGGTCGAGGGACCCGCTATTTCTTGTGGAGGGATATTACGAGGCATCTCGCCCGTGAGGATAGCTACGTCCTCCGTTCCGAGTCCTAATCTATCGAGGATTTGAGAAACTGGGAAAGGAGTCGGATCTTCGTCCACTAGATCGATGTGGATAGACGGGGCAGGTGATCGGAAAACGACATTCGGGGCATAGCATATGTCCGGGTCGAGTTCCGGGAGTTCAAATTCCTCATAGGGAGGGGGTAAATCTTCGGTTTGACGCAAGATGGTGGTGCCTCCTATTTCTCGAGCGAGTTCTTCCTCTCGACGTCGACGATCGCGGCGTCGCCGATTTCGATTCGGTCGCTTGCGAGTAGTGGTGGGTCCGGGGGTCTCCTTGACCTCGGTTGGTTGTTGAGAAAGAACTGGCAATTCCGGGAGAGTTCGGATTTCTGGAGCTATCGAATTAGCGACAGGAGGTAACGAGAGAACGTCAGCCACGGGGAGATGGTGAGCCGGGATTACGCCTAGTTGACTGGCCCTGACGCTCTCCGGGACGTGAGCCTGGAGCTCCACGTCCGTAAACGCGCGTCGCAATGCGGTCGACTGTTCCTTGATGAGTAACCGTTGAGCACGGTATTCCGAGATTAACTCATCTCGCGCCCGAGTGAGTCGTTCTATCTTCCGCCGTAGTACTTTGATGGTATCAGGCGGGGCCCAGGTACCTTTTACGCGTTCGTATTTCGCTTTAAGCTTACCATGCGCCTGCTTTAGCTCCTCGTATTGATGACGAATCGCTATGATGGAAGGAGGAAGACGGGAAATCCGGGGAAGATCATTTGGCTTGTCCTGATTATTCGCATTCATCCTGGAGAAAAGAAAAAAAATTTAAAAATGAGAGTCGCTGAGAAGGGCAGTGATGATAATTAGCACAACTACCTCGGGGAGGGGTCTTCGATGGAGATTGCGTAATTTTTATCCCTTTTCGTCGTGAAAATTGAGGGTAGGGTCGGGCTTACTAGAACTATCGGCGTCGAGTCGGCTTATATCGGATAATAGTCGCTTCATTAAATGGAAGGGATATCGGCCGAATATCTACTGCACTGGCAACCGTACTCAGAGATTTTGGGTTGCGAAGTAACGCCGGATTTACGACCTTAGTTTATTTCCACCCCTTAGGGTCACTACAGGTAGAGCGTCCTTGATCGGGTCATGTATCATTAATGTTGGAGAATTTCACTTTCTGCCTATCGTGGTAAATCGTGCATATATTATGGAATCAATGCAAATTCGTGTACCGTCTACAATGTTGCCGAAATCAAGAAGTTTATTTTCTGGTTTCTAACCTGATTTATTAATTATTCGTCGTTTTGGAGGCGAGAACACTACAGTATAACCCCTCCGTATATTTGAGGCGAAGGGTATTCTAAGAAGCAAAGTGCATTTAGGCGTCCGTATCTATTTTTAAAATTTTGGATAGTTCCTAGTTAATTGATTTATTTAAATTTGATTAATCGAAGGTAAATTTTGATTTGTGATCTGAACAAGTAAAAACAATTTTGATTGTAATAGTCGATTCATTGCAGTGGGCCAATGTGTATTTGCGAGAAACGTTTTTTCAGTGTAGTGAATTTAATCACTAAATATTTGCTAAATTGTTGTTTATCAGTGCGTGACGGACGTTATTTATCGTAGACTATTGGTGTTGATTCGTTTTATGTAATATCGATTGATTTGGTGCACTCTAGTGTACGGTAGGGTCGTATGAAAACCATTTCTCATTTGGGTCGATTTCCGGCGAAGCGAGGTCTAGTGAAGTACTATGAGCCAATGATTTAAAGAGTTTATGGGCCGACACTCCCATTCGATGATGGATCTATGTCCAAATCATGTTCACATATTACTACTATTACAATGGTTTATTTGGTTTTTCTACCGTTATGCTCCATTCGTAAAACTTTTCCAATTTTGTAATTATGATAATACCTTACCCCTGCTACCCATTACTTAATTTTTTTGTCCGACGATAAACAAAAATCTGTCTGATTCGTTCACGAATGTCCTTAAATTCCCCCTCACTCTGCTGTCGCATCTTCCCTAAATTTAATTCGACTCGTTCCGGCCACATATTTCAGTAGCCGCCCCGAGTGTACAACGGCGCCCTGCGTAGCGGTCCTGTGCATTTATTCGCCAGACCCGACTGCGGACTGCCGAGGGGTCCACGAGGCATGACCCGCGAGCACAACTAAGGGTTTTCACCCACTAGCCGGCCCGAGATCCGTCCCATGGACCTTCTATTTCAATACGGTATTATATAGTAGATTAAATGGGTCGGACTATAAATAGGTATATAGTTAATTAATATAGAATAGAATGAAACATTATATTATGAGAAAACATAAAAATTACTACATGAATTATACAATAACAAAGTTCCTTACGTTTTTGCAGAGTAGTTTGAATGGCATACAAGTTAAACCAAAAATTTTTTTTTAAATTTTGTGAAGTCTCTTAATTATGAAATTCATCACTGTATTTATACTATTTGTATGCATGTGTGCGACCAATAGGTGATTTTTCGCCATTTTAAGGGCTTTTAAATTATTTTATTACTTAAAAATTATTTTTATTATTTTTGTATATTTTTCTTAATTTTTTGATATATACTTTATTTTATGTTTAGATTTTATTTTTATTATTATTTTCTGATAATATTATTTTAGCCCTTTTTTGTTTGTTTTCTGGTCGCCACTTCTGCCTATGTTTTTTCTAAACCTTATTTTGCAAGGTTTTGGCAGTTTATTTATTTTTCATATGTTTCTTTTTGCAGCTGTCTTGCTTTTTCATGATTTTATTAATTATTTGTTTTTATTTAGTTTTGTTATATTTTTATTTTGTTTTAATTAATATGTTTTTCATTACTTTTTAATATCTTGGTGCGGTGCATGCTTATGTGCAGTGATTCCTTCCATCTTTTTTATTTTTATTTTTGTTTAAATTGTGGCTCTGAGCCCAACACTATTTTCCTCTATTTATCGTTTTTATTGCCATTATTTTCACGTCGGTTTAATTCGTATTGTTATGGTTGTCTTTTTATATATTTTTGTCTGTTATTTTAATTTTTGTTTAACACCTCATCATTCCACATTCTCACTCCATATTTTTACTTCATCAAGCTCTATATCATTCAATAATTCTATTTTATATACATTCATCATACCATGCTTCTACCTCATCATTCCTAATTTTCATCAATCATTCAGTTTACCTATCCATGCTTTATTACTTTATAAATATTTGCATGCAATGTAATAATTTTATCATTCGACAAAAGCTCAAAATAATTTCTAGTACAGCTATTATTACCATTATTACTATTATAATTATTATTATTATTATTATTATTATTATTATTATTATTATTATTATTATTATTATTATTATTATTATTATTATTATTATTATTATTATTATTATTATTATTATTATTATTACTATTATCATTACCATTATCATTATTATAATTATTACTACTACTACTACTATTATTATTATTATTATTATTATTATTATTATTATTATTATTATTATTATTATTATTATTATTAATAATAATAAATATAATTAATTAATAAATACTAGTATTATTTTAAACTAAATTCCTTCCAAACAAATTAGGTTTGTGAGCATTCTGTCACAATGTAAATTATAGTATACAATTTTTCTTTAATAAAATCAGCACACGAATTTACAGAATATTGATTATTATTATAGACACGTTCCTGTTACCGTCGCTTTAATCTTTACAATGAAATAATTTCAAATCCCTGCTGATGGTGCAATGATAAAACTCTCTGTTATTTCTTAACTTTTTCTTGATTTTCATCTTTCTAATTGACACTGCTTTCATCCAGGTTTAGGGTTCGTTGCTAAAACTCTCTGTTATTTTAAATTTCTCTGGGTTTCCATTTTTCCAAATGACATGGCTTTCATCCCGGCTGAGCCCCCAAAATCATGTTGGCGAATAGGGTAAATTTTTATATTTTTTTTTCTAGGGTTTTGTGAATCTACCCCCTAAACGCCATCAAGATTATTATGCTATCTCTCCTATGTACCCATGGTGATTGCCATGTTGGTAATGTACATAAGGGTTGAAAATTCATGAGCAGGTGAGCTCCATTTCTGGAACTACTCCTCATGATATTTTCACTTTCGGGTTCTGGACTGCCGATGGAAGGTCTTACGTCTTTCTCTTTCTATATCCTTATTCTTACTCGTCTATTCCTATAACTTCCATACTTATGTGTCATCTTTACCCATTATTTATAAAGCTATCCTTCAAAAATTTGGGCAGCGTTCCTCCCTTATTTTTTGGTAAATTTCCTATTTCATTTGTTTAATCACGGTATCGACTACATTTGTCCTAGTTTACCTTTATCTTTCCCTATATTAAAAATTTGATTAACAATTCCTTAACTCCCCGTACATTTCCCATGATTTTAAATAGTTACAACCCTCTGTGGTCACTTCAATAAACATTTCTCTCTTCTGTCAGATTATATCGTTCAACTTTTGGAAAAATATTTTCAAATTTACCTTCCTACACTATCCTATCCTTTCCTACTTGATTTTAATTAATTTTCCGACAATATTTTAAATTTTCACTACAAAACTTTATTCCCCCTTAACTAAAGTCGCACTTCCAGAATTTTAATTTCTGCTCGCCTCGACCGATATTTCATCAGCCGTTGCGAGTCGTTCAACGATGCCCTGCGTGGAGGTCCTGTGCAATTTTTCCAGACCCTACTGCGGACCGACCGAGGTTTCGATAAGGCGCGACTCACAATCACAACTAGGGAACTAAATCCACCAGCCGGACCGGGATCTGCCTAATCGATAGCTATTTCAATACATATATATATATATATATAAATAAATAAGATTTTAGGGGGACTTGTCAGTGGCACCGAAAGATTCCACGACCATCCAGAATAAAATCAAAACTGTAACTCCGAAACATATATTTATACAAAATAACAATACTTACAATCAACAGTCATGCAACCAAATTGGAAAAATTGGCATAAATTGGCATAAAAATTCTGTCTAAAAATGACTCACTGTTCGTCTAAGAATGTTATCTGTAAGTCTGTAAGTCTGTTATTCTGTCAGAAGTCAAAAATTCTGTTAGAAATTATGAAAATGACTGCCATATATATAGTGTTTTTGAGCCTGTGTGCGACCAATAGGCGATTTTTCGCCATTTTTAGGGTTTTTTAATTATTTTATTTATTTCGAAATATTTTTGTAATTTTTTATATATTTTTCTTTATTTTTTGATATATTAATATTTTATTGTTGGATTTTATTTTTATTATTATTTTCTTACAATATTATTTTTTTAACCCCAATACTTTGTTTTCTGGTCGCCTCTTCTGCCTGTGTTTTTTCTAAACCTTATTTTGCAAGGTTTTGGCAGTTTATTTCTTTTCTCGTATGTTTCTGTCTGCAGCTGTAGGCTTTTTCAAGGATTTTAATTAATTATTTGTTTTTATTTAATTTTGTTATATTTTTAATTTGTTTTAATTAATATGTTTTATTTTATTTTTGGTCTCTTCTTGCAGTGCATGCTTATGTTACAGCAGCCATATTGACAATTTCCAAACAACATTAATTATTTTGTTTTAATTTATACAATTTTCACCTTTTTGTTTAAATTGGTTTTGTAATTTTGGCTCTGAGCCCAACAAAAGTAAAGGTGGAATGTTGCTCAATTGTTAGTATAATGTTCTTATAAACTGAAAAATAAGGGCGGAACGCTGCTCAAATTTTCCGAGTCAATGAAAATACTTTATCAAAAACTATAGAATAAGGATAAAACCGTAAAATAAGGTTGGGACGTTGCTAAAATTTTTGAATTAACAAAAATACTTTATCGAAAACCGAAAAAATACAGATGGATTACGGCTAAATTTTTATATAAGAAGAACATTTCTTAAAGCTGAGGAATAAGGACGAATCCCTACATAAAAATTTGTTAAGAATATTGATAATAATTATAATAATTATAATAATTATAATAATAATAATAATAATAATAATAATAATAATAATAATAATAATAATAATAATAATAATAATAATAATCATAATAATCATGGTAATTGTAATAATAATGATAATAATTATGATAATAATAATAGTAATAATAATAATAGTAGTAATAACAATAAATATAATGGTAATTATAGTAATAAAAATAATAATAAAGGTAATAGTAGTAACAATTAATAAAGGTAATACATATAATAGTAACAATGATAATGCTAGTAATAATAATAGGGAACATTGTAGTTATAATAGGGATAAGGGTAAAAGATATACTGTGGGAATATTTAACTTAACAAAGGTGTATAGGCCATAGGATAATCATCAACACGGAAAACGATAAGAAGAATTATGGGAATAGACATAAAGATAAAGGATATGAGAGTATAGGTATGAGAGTATAAGAGTACAAACCTACAGACCCCACGAGATTTAATGGCCAGCGAAATTGCATACGTCGTGTAATTACTGATATATTAAAATGACAGCAGCTTCAGCGAATGAACCCATGAAAATGAAGGAAAATTCTCTAATTAATGATTCAAATCAACGAGCACCGGAGAAGTATAACCATCGAACCTATAGAGTTTCGGATCACGGACGAAACCACCTTGCTGCGCAGCGTTCTATGGCAGGTAAGGCTACCCAAGTCATGTTTTAGTGTCAATAAAAATTTATGTCATAAATTGTTATGTTAATTCCTTTTTTTGTACAATTGAATATGACGATTCAGTAATTCTGAAAACTCCTAGAAAAAAACTGCTTCAACTACTAGATTTATCCAATAATTAAAACTACCATTGAGTCATCAGGGACTTCTGTAGCCACGTCGATAAACAAACCGTGAACCACATTCCATTCAGAGTAAGATTTCGAGGACAAGAGTGAGCGTAAAGTAGTGTCGAGAGTTCGCGTCCAAATAATTCCAAATGTATAATGGCATTCTCCGAGGTACATGAATCTTTTAGAGTGTGAAATTCCTGATGTCTCCGTAATCATCCCAGTTAATTTACCTAGTTGATCTTAACTGAAATAGTGTTTAAATCCTCCCTTGAAGGTAAAAGTGATCACCACTCAATGCGATCCATTCTTAGGTTGTGATTAGGAGCCGGAGGGAATGGAATATTGCATTTATGTTTTTCGATACAATGAAACTGTCGACTCCATGCTGTTTTACTATAAGCGAAAGGAAAAGTTAGTAAAAATTTTATTAGCACTATCATATTGAGATAATCAAAATTAAGACCACTATTACAGGATATTCTAGATCATTTCCCACCTAAGCACAATTTTAGAAAGGGGTATCTCTAAATTACGTAGATGTTGTAGTTAAACCTGAACGATTATAATTTTTCTTATTCAAACAAATTGGATTTGTATGTCCCTAAAATTTAATTTAGAAAATTGGCTATAAATGTATATCGATCATTGATAGGAAGGAAATTAATAAAGACTAATAATCTTTTAATGTCGTTTTGACAGGCACCCAGGCCCGTGATTGGGAAGATATAGACCGTACCACGCTAACGTACCGACAAGATTCACCGGAAGGTATCGTCAGGCCTTATGGGACGGGGCTACACAATATCAACGTATGAGACCCCTGAGTGGCCGAGTAGGAACAACAATGGATCGGAAACCGATGTAGAGCTCCCTAGCATACTCATCGAGAAGGAGCCGGGCAGAAACCCAGCACGAGAGATTCGGCAGAAGGCGGAAGTCGAACTACACAGATTGGAGCAGCTCGAGTGGCGCTACCGATTTCTCGCGAAACGGCAAGGAGAACAACTTGCAAGGATCAACCTGGATATCGCGAGAGGGCGTATCCTTAGTTCAGACGGGCACTTTCCCGCTTACGGAGTGGCCCATGATAACCGAGACCCAGCCCTCCTGGACAGTGACGCACCGGTTCACTTGGTGGTGCCGACAAGTCTCCTCCAACCAGATATACGAGACATCCTAGAGGATCGGGGTGTCGAAGAGCACGCGTACTCGCGACGACGTTTCATGGATGAACGGCCACACGACCATTGAACATTTATTCTGTATGTTATAGTCGTAATAAATTCATTGTATCAGCAATTTTTTTTGTTTTCTTAGTAATTTAAATTACAACAATGAATAGGGAAATGGAATAAGAAAACGCGAGTAGATTTCCCTGAATAAACGAGACCAGGGAGGATGATGGAATAGGAGTGAAGTGTTACGCCTTTTATTAAAGATAAAAATTATTTTGTTTTGTCGCCCGAAGCTCATCTTATATTTATTTTATTATTAAGGTGAAACGATGAACGATGCCATGCAAAGAATTAGTAAAGGATTAGAGAGTCTCCGGAAAGAAAATGTCAACTTACGCCAACAGATTACTCAATTGACCGTGAGTTGCAGAGAGTCAAGGCTACTTGGTCCGAGGCGACTAGAGTAAAGCGACTCTACCAGAAGATTGACGCAACACAGAAGGGCTGGCAGGAAGAGAGAGCCCTGAACCAAGCCAAGAAGGTCTAGATACGAGGGCTGGAAGTAGCCGTAGCGGCGGCCCAGGAGGGACAGGCGGTCACCTACCCTCTGGTGTTTGCCCCAGCCCAAGTGGCCTATCAGAATGCAACCAATTCGGCGCAACCGTCGTTCCAACCAAAATCGCGCGCAAGACCAGGACGAGCCGAGAGGAAAGACAGAAACATTACAAATTGCGAACGAGACAGAAATAAATGTAAATGAGCGATATAGGAACAAATAAAATTTCTCTTTGTTAGTTTTCTTTGACTTCACGATGTAAATACAGTAGTATGATTCTATGAGGGGTAAAGACAATGAGATACAAAGTCGAGTGAGTAAGGGACCTAAAGCATGGACCTTCTAACGGTAGCTCGCTGAACCAGCTGTAGACCGGGTCTTAGCAGTTTTGGAACAAAGCTCACCTTTGGCGGTCATAGAACCATTGGTTACAGTACCAACGTTGCCTAACAACGGGTAACCAGTGGCAGACAGATATAATTATATGATTGGGGTCAAGGTCATACCGATCGCCTATAACTCCACACTATTTTTGATGATTTTTCGTCCATTTGCATCCTGATTTTATCGGATGTCGTGCCAGATAAACAACAATTCAAAAATATTTGCTTTTGCCAAACAAATGGACACTTCAAGGTAAAGACAAAAGAACACTTCAGAGAAATCGCAATCAAGTCAAAAATAAATGTCTCTAGATCAACTAAACAACAATGCAAATTTAAACACTAATTACTAGTTATCCTATGCGGTAAAATGTTCTAATCTTGTTTACCAAGAGGGGAATGTGAAAATGTATTATAATAAACAATTAATTATAATTCTTTGTTTGAATATTTTTAGAAAATTAATAGATTTCGAATTTAAAATTACTTCATTATTTGCGTTTATTTTATATTTGTAAATATAATATAATTAGAGTAAGATGTATCGAGTATCACTACATTTTTTTAATTTTTCATGTTTTAAAACTATTTATCTTCTAAAAGATTTTCATTTTAGTGGCTTGTTTAAGTTGAAAATAATATAGAATTTAGTTATTTCCACCTTGCAGTGTACTTGGAGCGAAGTTGAAACATATCAACATACTAAATAATTTTATTCGACTGAAAAATAGTTGCTAATGTAATACAATTCAAACTAAAATGGATTACTTACATTGTTGAAGTCAAAATATTGCTTTAATAAATAATTATGCTGATATCTAAAGCTTATAGTATATTTTTAGAATTATATTTTAGTTTCTTGTCTTAATTTAGTTTTTATTTACTAAGGCTGCACATTGTTTGTATTAACAATTCTACAAAAAATGTGCATAATAATTCTATAGACATCAATGTATACGATAGATGATTTTTGCTGTTTTGAAATTGTGATAAATGTTGGTTTATTAATAATAATTGATATATTTTAATACCTACAAACAGTGTATTTTATTGTTTCCCTATTTCAATCTTGTATCTTTGCGCATTTTATTAATGGAGTTTGCGTATCGTTTAGTCATTGCAAATTATACAGTCATTTTAATTGTTACTTGGTCACTTACAGTCAAGGTGTTGATTGTTATAGTTGGGTATGCCTAGTGTATCTTTCCGAACTATCCGTGTTGAATCATTTTTTCAGGAGCCATCTGCCGCTAAGCCAGATAATCTCAATCATATACTGTTTCGCTTTTGACTATCCACAGAATATACACGAAAATAAAGTATCACAAAACCACATCATAGTTCAGTGTTGTCCAACTGAAAATAGTGCATGGTACACCAAATAAACTGAATCTCGGGACACTTTCTAAAAAACTTAAAATATTTTATAGGAAAAAACGATTTACATTTAATATTTATTAATGCCATACTTGTGGATTATGTTTTGATCATATGAATAACGAGTTCGAAAAACTTAAACTATCGATAGATCAATTATATACATACTTAAAAGTTCGATTTGAAGAAAACCAAGTTATAGATTTATTTTTCTATTAAACTCGAAGGTACCTTAGAAATTTTTAATGTTTTGTAGATTTTATTCGAGGCACACTGGCAAAGTTGATTTTTTTAACTTCTTGATTGAGGATATAGCATGCAGCTAAATGCACATGAAATTGGTCCTTTTTTACATATATTACATTTATAGCCTTTAGCCGATCCAAACAATTCTAATTTCAATACGAACATTTAAATAATAACGTTAATTTTATTAGTTACTGACAAACTTATTACAATAACATTTTTATACTAATTTTCAGAACTCATAATTTCAAAATTGAATATAGAAATCAGCTAGAAACTCGATATAAAAGAATGTTTAACTATTTATTCTCAAAATCGATAATGGTTAAAAAAATATTGTCTTCATGAGATGTAATTTTATAATGCAGTAATTCATGGAGTCTACTTTTTACATCTCCCTAACGAATATAAAAATTAGTTCTCTAATTACAGTGTTAAATATCTGGCACACGACACTATTTAGTCCTATGACACGTTATTACCGGATAAATAATTTATTTTAAATACTAAGCATAAGTTTACGTTACATTAGTGAAATGTAATAATACTTTTACAGATAAATATTTAGCAATAAACAAAGAAATAATTGAAATCCAAATTTATTCAACAAGTTATTTGTTCAATAAAATACCATCATAATTTTGTTGAAACCATTTCTGGGCATCTTCTTTAGTGATTCTGTGTTGAGCACCAACCTTTGATTTCTGTTGACGACGATATGCAACACGACGTCCAGCACGAGTCAAAACAACATAAAAATCCATACCATAAATACCGATTGATGGATCGTATTTCAAACCCAAGTCAATGTGTTCGGTAATACCGAAACCGAAGTTTCCTTCTTGACTGAAGCAAGATTTCTTCAATTCGTATTCTAAAACCTTCAAACCTTTTTCTAAAATTTCTGAATGCAGCATAATAGAATAGCTTATTTTAGTAAAAAGAATCAAACCTTCAGCTTTTTTGCCTCGTACTGTGGCATAAACAGAAATTTTTTCATTTCTTCTAATACCAAATGAACGAACAGTTAAACGTGCTTTGCTGAAAACAGGTTGTTGTCCAGTCAACTGTTCTAAAACTTTACCAGCACGAGTCAATCTGTCACCAGATTCACCAACGCAAATATTTACGCAAAGTTTATGAATTTTAATTTTCTTCATTGGATTTTCAACCCCAGCTTCAACTTTATTTTCAGTCGCCATTCTGCCATAAAAAATTATTTTAACTAATTTTAACCCAAATATGAAATAAATACTTTATAATTTTCGAAAAAATTCAATTTCTATGTGATATTAGAATTTAAACAAATTTGAAATATAAATTATTTAGTGTTTTTAATTATTTTAACAAATAATTATTAACTATCTAAATTAATAAATTGAGAAATTTTAGAATATATATTTTTTATAATGTGTTTATTTGTTCTTAAGTATTAAAATTCAATAAATTATGCACTACAAATAATATAAAGTATTAAAATAAATGTTATATTAAACTAATAACGACACTTCTAGCTTTAAATAAAAATTCTAATTATTGTACAAGTAAGTTTAAAGAAAACAACAAGCATGAAAACTTACCAAATTATTTAAAAGTTGAGTTAATTTATTGAAGATCGCAAGTAAATTTTACATAATGATGCCGATTGATGGATCGTATTAATGAAAAAATGTCAATTTGTGACTCAAATTAATAATCATCATATACGTTATCTATGCAATAAAATGTAAAGGTTTTAAACCAAATATTTAATTTTAGTTCATAATTATATTATCAGTGTTGTAAAGTTCCTGTTTCAGTTATAACGGCATTTCTAATCGTGTTATATTGTGAACTCTGCTTAAATAGCTTATGTACAGATTCGGCAGTTCGGTTGGTGTCATACAGTGCGCAAATTGAAGGTGTAACCTACAAAGCCCCAGCTTCCAACATTATGGTAAGGACCTATTTAGTCAGAAGGATTCTAGTGTCATGGCATGTAGTGGGGGTTTCTACCAAGTGGTCATGGTAACGCAGGCACTGCTTTATGTCCACTTGCTACCCGTTGCTAGGCAAAGTTGGTACTGTAACAAGAGGTTGTGAGTCAGCCAGAGGTGAGCTTCTTTGGAGGAAGCAGCTGAGGCTCGGACTCACCATGGGGCCCAACGAGCTGCCGATAGAATGCGTGTGATTGATTTTCGTATTCTTCCTATCTTTCAGTTTGGTCGGCTCTAACTATTCAACTTTGTACTCCACATCTAATTTCCTGAATTTAGAACTTTTATATATTTTAGGAGAAAAACAAGGTGGTTTAAACATTTTATTATATGACTAACGATAAAATAATTTTAACTGTATGGGATTCATTCCGTCACTTTAGGTTCGGCTCGCAATAATCGAAGTCGAGACCGTTCGGCCGTTCCAGGTTTATGTCGTTTCAGGTTTGACAACTCTCAATCGCCGCTCGGAGTTGGATGATTTCTGGAATCCAGTTGCGCTGAAGCGAATACCAGGGGATATGTCACAGCATTCCCCTCCTGGCTAGCCGATAACGCGGTTTCCAGCGGTCGGATCTGGGTCTTCTGAGCCTGTTTTAGTTGATTAGACTCCTTTAGAGCGGTCCTGGTTGCATCTAGTTCCTGATATATTCTTTTCACCCGTTTAGGTTCGAAAAAGGTGGATTTGATCAGTTGAATTTCTTGTGTTGCCTGATGGTTTCCTCTTTACTGCCACGGAGAGATTCCATTACTAAGATTAAAGATGCTATCGAGATTCCTGGGGTTGTTTCTTGGTGCTACTAACTTCTGTACGAGCTCCATTAAAATCTATGAATTACGTGATTTTGAATCCATCTTATTAATATTCTCACACGTTATGATTACGTACATTTTAAGCATTATTTTATTGAAATATGTTACTGAGGGTCTGATTTTAGTCCTGGTGGACATTTTTGCACAGTATCCTATCCGTAATTATTAGAAAGGTTTCTTAAGTTAATCATATAAACTCTATTTTCTTACTAGTTTGATATACTATCCGTTAAGAATGGTCATTAGTATTCCTCTCTTGACCATCGTTTCCAATCAAATAACACTTTCTCCCATTGTACCAACTAAATTTATAATATTTTTCATAAAAATCACCTAATAAATACCGATATTCAACCGACTCAACCCTTTAAACATATCAACAAATCTGTTTTTAATCGATTATTTCCCCTTAAAAGATCATAAATTCACTTCTTAACCAATCATTTCACCTAAAATAAAATTCTCTTGTTAATCAATCATTTCTCTTCAAATAACAATATTTCCAGCTATATTCATTATTTTCATAAAAATCACAGTCTTATTTCAATATTCAACTGAATAAATTTCTTGAAATCCCCTTAAACGATCATAAATTCATCTCTTGGCTAATCATTTCCCTTCAAAATAAAATAAAATTTACTCTCAACCAATCATTTCTCCTTAAATGATAATATTTTCTTTCTCCATTCATAAAATTTACCACATATTGATATCTATCCGAACAAATCACCCTATAAATACTATAAATTCCTCCTCTATATTCTACATTTTAGAAAATATTTACCATTTGAACACAGATATTCAACCGACTCAATCCCCTTAAAAATATGAAAAACCGGTTTTCAATCGATTATTTCCCCTTAAAATATGATAAATAATCTTTTTACCCAATAATATCCCTTCAAATATCAATTTCCCACACTGTACCAACAATATACATATTTTTTGTAAAAACCTACAAGGTAAATTCCTTTAGAAATCTATTTAACCGAATAAGTTCTTTAAAAATCCATCATTTGGATCATATTTACTATATGTATTCATCCGATCGAAACCTTTAAAATTATCATAAAAATCTGAATTTTACCAATAAAAAATATTTTCTTTAAGGTAATTCAAAATTGTTATCGATACCCAACATTTTCCATCAAAAATCATCACAATTTCATTCTGGTAACAAATTCAGGCAAATAAAAAATTCATCAAAAATTACTAAAATCGAATAAAGTGGTGGGTTACAGGGTTTCGTTATTTGCTTATCCTCATGGTGGCCCTGGTAACGCCATACAAAATGATTCGGATCGCCACTTGGCACCCGTTGCTAGGCAACGTTGGTAATGTGTTCAAGTGGTGGATTGCCAGCAAAAATTGAGTATCATTGCTAGTACTATAGTTGCTCGGACAACCCTCGGGTTCACGAGCTGTCGATAGAAGACTTATGCTCGCTTAGCTCTGTCCCCTGTAGAAATTCTAGATCAGGTTCTTAATTGACTGTGGAAAACTAAGACGTGATAAGAGTATTTATGACAATACTGGCATACAATTATATTAAAGAAACAACTCAACTAAGGCTAAAACTACTCTATTTGATTCAACCACATGTGTAACATTTACTACTTGACGTTTTGAAGTTGGGTTGCGCGACGTCGGGCACGTTCCTTGCGTCCCGGTCGACGATTATTTGTTGGAAGGATAGGTTGCTCTGCTGGCTTGGTGGTTTTCTGCGGCACTTGGGTTGGGGCGAAGATGAGCGGATAAGTTACAGCTTCCCCTTCCCGGCAGACTGCTAGGGCGACTTCGAGTCCCCGAATTTGAGTGCGCAGGCTTTGGTTGAGCTGCCGCTCCTCTGTCCAGCCTTTCTGTGCTGCGGTCAGGCGGTGGTACAATGTTTTTACCTTTTCCGGTTCCTTCCAGGTTGCTCTAATCTGTTGCATTTCGCGGGTCAATTGAATAATTTGGGTGAGTAACTCCGCGTTTGACTGTCTTGCATGGCCCAGTTCAGATTGTAGGATTTGTAAGGAAGACATCACTACAACTAAAGATATCGTTTTAATTCATTATAGGTTAAGTCAAATCATCATTTATCTCATTAAACAAAGTCACGAATAATTTTAACCATAAGAAGAAATAACACGCAAATTTCTAATATTTTAGATCAGTTATTACACGAAATCTATCACTATCAATTCACTCTTCGGGACAATGTCTCTTCAGGCTTCGTTTGAGAGCCTCCACTGTATAGGGTCGTCGGGTATCTCAAACTGGGCGAGGTGGATAGGCGACTGCAATCCGCCCGGCAAGGATGTCTTCGACCACGTTCGCAAGATACATCCTCGCCTTAACCACCTGTAAATCCACCTGCTCCTGCACCCGTTCCCATTGGGTGAGGAGGTCCTGTGCGTTCAGGTAGGTCTCCGCAGCTGGATATTGCTGTCCCGAGAGACCGCAGGGATCCGTCTCCAAGCCTAATATTCTCCAGGTGGCAGGATATAGCCACGGTCGTTGCAACTGGTCGAGTATTCTCATGGTCGGCTGGACTCCTGTCTGTTCCTGTTTGGCGGTCTCTCGACGGGGAATTCGTTTGGGCGACATGTCTTAACATTATTGCCATTAGATTCGATTGATTCACTCATTGTAAATTATCAGCAAATAAATGGTGCCTACGTTATTGGTAAGGTGTCATCCAAACTAAACTTGTCGAATTCTATTAGCGTCACTTTCCGTCGTAACTTTTGTGAAACGGGTGAGCGGTTTATCTACAAGCTTTACGGACCTGGCTCTTTGGGTGTACTCCTTTGTGGGGTGATATATAATAATATGATTAATCATATGGGTGAGATAACCTGATGTTTAATTTATTTAATATATACATATTAACCTTAGTATATTACATGTTAGATAGTAGGCGGATAATCGTGTATTGACCTAAGAGAATTTGTAAAGTGATTTAAAGTTTGTTTACCAATTTCATTTACGGTTAATCGAACTTTAAAATCTAGGCCGGATGTTGATCCGAGATAACTTAGTCGTGCGTGGGTGTATCCTGGTGGGCGCACGATTTCCGGCGGATCTTACCATTACAACTTAAGCGGTTGACTAAAGGTGATTTAGATTGTTTAATCCGGTCATTATATTATTTACGTCATATTTTCAGAATTACTGTTCAACTGCTTCGCCTACACTCGATTATCTCAATTTTAGTAAGTTATTTCATTGATTAGTTTGGACGTGTTTTACGGGCAGTTTTTAAGAAAACTTCCTACGCTTACCGAGGCTTCCAAGTAGATGTGAATATCGTTAAGTGGAATTTTACTTGTTCAATAAGATCGGTAACAATTTATGTGATATGAATACAAATTTTCTCTTATCTTAAACTTTGGTGTTCTCAATTGATTTTAAGTAATAATTCGTCCATTTTATCAATTTGCTCTAATTCCTGAATTTATAATAATTATAGAAAACCTTTTTCCGATTCCATAGATTATTCTAGTTCCAACTAAGGGATTGGGTTATCGTCTATTATTCAAGTTTCTAATAGTTTTCCCTAAGGCTAGTTGGATCAACTATTACTTTAGTCCGTGAAATTATTTTAATACTAATAGTTTTAAATCCGTGAATTCAGTTTTACTTTAGTTTACATCGAAAATTACTTGATTTTTTCCAAGAAGACTATCTTACGGCTATGCATTCCTAACTTTAATCTATGAATTACTTTAGTCAACGAATTTATATTTATCCTTAATCAATACTTTACTTTACTAAAACTAGGTTACATTGGTTTTACTCAATAATTAGTTGAATTAGTTTAATCAATGAGATATTTCTGTTTACCGAAAATCATTTTACTGTTATCAACGAATTGATTGAATTTAATCAACGATATATTTACTTTTATTCATTTTATTTTTAATCCATAATTTAAGCTAAACCCTCGCTTTTACTCAATCACTTCTTCAATTTTATCAAAATGAATTATCAGTGAACTACTTGTCGTTGCAGTAATTTTAGTCAACAATTTAATTAAGGAGTTCCACACTTTTATTCAAGAATGACTTTACTTTAAATCGATACGTTTCATTATTTGAAATCAATGAATTCGATCCTTAATTGCTTTCATTTTTATCGGGGGTTGATTTTTGATTAGATCCATGCATTACTCGTTCCTACCCAAGGATTAGTTCAATTTTATTGAAACGAACTACAATAATTTAATGGATGGAATTGTTTGCCATTACCCTAATTTTTATCAATAATTTACGATCATTTAAATTATGAATTATCTTTACCCAATATTTACTTTAATTTTAAGCCATAAAACACTTTACTTTTACAACCAATGGGTACTTTAATTTTTATCAATAATCGCAATTTAATCGAATTCAATGATCTCCAATAAATTTTATCTATTTCAAAATATTAATCCAAAATAATTATAACAACGATTTCAGTTAATTTAATCCCCGTACCATTCCCCTTTAATAGGCCTTAAGCGCATATTGTGTTTACATTATATTTACTGAGTGCCCACTGGACTACTTGGTGTGATGATTTTGAGCCGTATGTAACATAATTTTAGGTCGATTTTACAGAATTGAGAAACGAGGAAGTAGCCAGGGACTCCTTCCTTATTTCTCGCTTCAGCTATAGGGAAAATATTGACGTTACGACCGCTGCGTTGCGCACGCTGAGTCTTCACGGGTACATATCATTGGCGATTTTCCACGCACTTACATGCATCTGTACTATGTAGATTTTGCTTTCTTGCGTTATGTATTGGCTGTGGGCCGGAAAAATTTCGACAGTTTAATTTAGTTTATGAAAATATATATAAAACAATTTATGTGTATCAATAATATTTATTAATTATAAACAAAAATAACACAATTACCGTTCAGAACCATTCCATAAAATTGCATAAAATATCATAAAATAAAGCATAAATGCCTCTCTCCCCACGTCGACGCCAAGCAGAGCTCTACCGAGATGCAATGGTCGTGACGTGGAAAGAGGGTTCCAACATAAATATTTCTCACCTAAAATCAATTGAACGAATTCAAAATTGGTTTCAAAATAAGGTTTTTAAAACTGGCTAAAAATAGTTAGTTTCGAAAAACGGTTAAGATTTTCAAAAATGGTTTGAAAAATGGTTTAGTTAAATGTGAAAATGGATCAGTATTTATACCTATTTTTCTCGCGTGTGAAATTTGATGCAGTAAAACAAAATTCGACCTTGTTATTTTCTAGTAAATTCTATTCTTTAATTTTATTATTTTTTGATTTATTTTTATAATTTTTTATTTAGAATTTTTATTGAATTATTACTAATTCAAATTTCCCGATTTAATTTTCACTTTAATGAACTTTTATTAATTTTTTCAATTTTGTCGAATTTGTTGTGTTTTCTTGTTATATTTGTGTAGGTATCGTGCGAATCTTGGTGCGTTTTGTTATTATTTTAATTTATTTTTATGTTTATTATTTTATATTTAATTCTCCTTTTTTCTCATATTTTATATGGTTTGATTGGTGTTTCCAGGTTTATTTAAATCTGCATGTTATGTTTGCATGTGTATTACTGATCCATTAAAACATTTCTCAAGGCCGTTTACGTTCTGGCCCAACAAAAGTCTATGTTTCCCACATAAATTGAATTTCACTAAATTATTGTAAAATCATAAAATATATATCATATTGCTAAAATAATTAAAATTAATCACTAAATCAAGTATAAATTCAATAAAAATTACCAGTCAACCCATAGAGATAATTCAATGATTTTCAAATGTATACTGATAACCACAACAAGCATCCTTTTAAAAAATCTCTAACTTATACTACTTTTGTGATTGATATCCATGAAATCAATAAAATGGAAAATGAAAGTAATTAATTGACCCTTTTTTTACACTGTAAAATCAATTAAAACTTTAGGTTTCACTAAAATATTTTTAAAAATCAACTGATTTGATCAACTTTTTTAAATAGAACATAAAATTATAATTAAAATATCATTTACTATTCAAAATCTATCAGTCAAATTAGATTCTAATTGGTAAATAATTATCATAAATAGATATTTCATAAACATTTTGTTCGTAAATTTAAATTTAATTTAAAATAATTCTAAAATGAAGTCAAATCTAATAAATTATCAAGAAATTAAGTGTTTCTAAACTTATAGATTTACCCTCATTTCTTTAATAATTTCATTAAAACCATAATAATTCCCCAAATTCATTAAAATTCAACAGAAAACCATAAAATTCACAAATATGATTAAAATTTACTAAAATAAATACCCGGTAAAACTAAATATTTTTATCACTAAATTATCATAAAATTTCCTTAATAGCTTTAATTGATTTGCATAACCTAAAATTATTTTATTTTGTCGAGTACAACCTAATCTATTGAAGGGTGTAATTTAATTTATTTTAAATTAATTAAATTTTCATTGAAAATAACAAGTCAACAAATGGAATTTTAATTAGTAGAGAATATATTCAATGAAGCAAAATTTCAGTGAAGAATTAATATTGGTGGGAAAGTATATTAAGCGCGGAAAAGTCGTTGAAATTACCGAAAAAGTGGGAAAGCTTATGATGTCGACTAAATATATGAAATATCAATTGATACATTAAAAACTTACAAGGGTAATATACTTTGAATGGAGAAAATAGTCATTGAAGATGAAAATGCTCATAGTTTTTAAACAAAACTATTAAGTTTTAAAAAATAATTTCAAAATTTCAATAAATCACATAAAAAACTGTAAACAAAGCAATAAATTTTTATTCAGAGAAAATCTAACAATGGATTGAGCTTCAATGAATTTGATTAATAGTCGCTTGATAACAACCAGGTAAATAAGCAACCGATTGATTTACCGATTCAGAGACATCAATGATATGAAAGAGAGAGCGAAGAAGATTTTTATTAATAAAATTTGTAATTGAACTTGTATTACTTTGCTCAAATTTTTAAGTGTTTTATTTAAAATCTGTTGGTCAGTAACCTAACATTAATATTTATTTGTTCAGTAAATAGTTATTGATAACATATTGTGTGTAGATTGAGTTTTACGATATTTTTAAGGGGTTGAGTCAGTTGAATATAGATTTCTAAAGGAATAAATATTATCTAAATGAGGAATTTTTTATAAAAATAATGAATAAGGTAATCAATTATTCAATGCATGTTATGTATTTGGTCACTGTTGTTCAGTGAATTATCATTGGATTGTTAGTGTATGGGTTATTGGTATTCAGAATTTGATATAAAGTAAGTCAATTTTTTATATGTTTTATGAGTTTATTATTGTTATAATGATTATTATTATTATTATTATTATTATTATTATTATTATTATTATTATTATTATTATTATTATTATTATTATTATTATTATTATTATTATTATTATTATTATTATTATTATTATTATTATTATTATTATTATTATTATTATTATTATTATTAAGGACTGCTGTGTAACAACGAGACACAAACTTTAATTAAAAATTCAATTCAATAAAATTCACTGACAATTTTTTTGAAAAAACTCATTTTAATAATTACACTAAAAATTTTATCATTTAAAAGCATGTATAAAAATTGATCGATAAAATTATACAAAAAATTTTATCTTTGTTGGGTTATTATTATTGAAAGTCGGTCCCCTCTACTTATAGATCATTACTTATTACCCCATAGATGTGTAGGGATCTTAAGGAACGCGGTATATTATGGCACATTACTTAATTTTAAAAATCTACATTTTTTTATTATTTCTAAATCTAAAGATTTCAATAATATTTTTAATAAATTAATAAATAACTAAAAATAAAAATGAAAAAATAACTAATCAAAATACTAAAATTTGATACAGGGATGCCCTAATTGAAAATAAAAAAGAATCTTTAAAATTTATAAATGAAAACTTTTTTTTCGGGGATAATACTATAATTAAAAATAATGAGGTTTTAAAAAATGAAAAATTATTTAAAAACACGCTTGTTGAGTAAAGAAATTTAAAAAGTGAAACCACACTTTTTATCAAACAACTTATTTAACTAATCATTTTTTTGAAAAATTGGAAATGGTTTTTAACAAAAATTTTAGGAATAAAAAAGATTTCAATAAATATATTAAGGACTTTTTGTTTATAATTAAAATTAAAAGTTTAAATCTAATCAATAGAGTAAATAGCTTAATTGATTTTAATTCAAACAATGAAATTAGAAATATAACAAATCACTATTTTTTTAAAATAAACATAATTTTATTAAAGTTTTCTAAAATATTTAATTTTAACTCATTGGAATTTTTCAATGATTTTTTATATTTTTAAATTAAAATTTAACAAACTGTTGTTTAAATATTCTAATCTAAAATTAATAAATAATTATTTTAAACATGTCAAAAATTTTTTCGCGCTCCTATGGCTCGCGAAAAAACTATTACACGCAGCTCGCCGGCCTCCGGTTACACTTGCGGTTACACTCTCTTCTCCGCTGAACATAACGACTACAAAATATAGATAAGCCAATTGATTTGCCTAATAACAAATTGAACAACCAAACGCCAATACTAGCCCCAAAAGAATCAGATAAATATAAGAATAACAGATTTAGCCTTTTTATTGACCAAGACGATCCACTAGACCTCACATTAGATAAACATGCACAGAAACCTCCTACTAAAACGCTCGCTATAAGACCAATACCTGAAATAATTAAAACGTCGCCAAAAACTTTTTGTCAAAACACACCTACTTCCAAAGAGATTAACACCACTAAAAAACGCAACATAAATACTTCCAGCACACCGCAGTTTTCAATGCCAATCCCTAAACCACCACAACCTAACGCAGACAAATCACCAAATAAAAATAAGATTTAACCATTGAATAGCGCCACAGTTACAAAACCAACCAAAAATAGCGCTTTAGAGAACAACATTCACTCCAACCAAATAAAATTGAGAATAATTTTGACCTAAATGAGGAAACCCCCAAAGTTACTACGCTACAGATAAATTTTGATCTGAAACCTGTACCAAACCTGTTTCTTCCCAAATTTATGATACCAAATACCTTAAACGTTGAGATTGACTCCCATCTGATAAACACTGCTACGCCAACAATAGATAAAACTATAACATGTAGCCCTGTGACCCAAACTCCCACTGACGACTCAATACTGACCCAGTCACAAATAGTAATAGATCAAATAAACTGTGACATTGATCTTTTTTCGCAATCACTAAAATCATACGAGATTTCGAACCCAGAGACCAAAGAAATCTTCACCGTATACAACAATCTTGACATAACGAAGAAGAGGGTTAACATATTTATTGATGAGGATATCCTCAAAACTAAATCTCCCATTATTGAATATCCTTCATTAAATATTAAAGAAAATAATAATTTAATTTTTAAAAATATACTATTAACAAACGAATCCGTTGATAATTTATTAATTAGCGATTTATCGGACCACGAGTCCGTTACTTCTGATCCAATTAAAAATAACTTTTTAAGATTAAATAAAATAAATAAGACCATTTTCAATTTGCGAAAGGATGGGTATTTAATGTGTATTGGGGTAAATGTGAAAAAAATAAAATTGGCATCCATAACCTAGATAACATAAATGAACATAGAAAAAGCAATCACTCAGACACCATTACTAACAAAACAACTTTTTATGCCTGTTATGTGAAGGCTCAATAAAACATAGAACTATCCCAATCAACAACATTATAGAACACACAGAGACTTTTCACTCTGACAAACACTTCCCCTGCTCAAGAGAAGAGCTAATTATAAAGAACAAGGTATTAGCCCTAACATTAAATCATGAGGGAACACTAAATTGCCACTATACTAACATGAAAAACAATTGTCAAAATGACATAACATATAAATACACACATGCACAGATCGAGAATCACATCAAAAGAAAGCATAAAAGAAAAAACATGTAACATTAATAAAATCCTATGTCACTACGGGGAAACATTAGAGCATCACAACATTATTGAGCACCATAATCAACATATGGGGGTTATACCGATCGAAGATAAAACAAAAACATTACCTGATAATAAACTGGTGTCCACAAAAGACATTGGAAATGATTGACTAGATCAACACTCTATCAATCATTTTTTGCATGCATTCGTTGCTACTAAATCATCAATTATAGTACAAACTTATACTAGCGAAGCCCTAATTCAATCTAACTTTAAAACATTTTTTGAAACCTTCCAATTTGATCAATATCCAAATTGGACAGAAATAATTTTTCCTTTTAAAACCTCAAAGGTATGTTGGGTCGTTTTTTATCTGAATAAACTAAAGGCGTTCGCGACAATAATTGATCCTCTAAGCCCCAACAGCCTGCTAAAGCATAATAAAATTGCCCATACCCTCCTAAATGTTGTTACAAATGAAATTAATTATCCGATATGCACAAATCCTATTGATAGTGGTTTTTTATTTGTCATATCATACAATGTATATCTATAAATCATATTAATATTTCTATTCCTAATATATCTGTAATTAGACAAGACCTAGATGACCTAATTGAACGTATTATTATAGACAGAACTCCATCTGGAGATATCTCAAAATATCAAAAACTTTTAAATAACTTAACTATCTAACAAAATAATGACGCTGAAATCCCGGATAATGGACTCTGTGAAATTGAGAAAATACATGAAGCCATCTTTTCTAATAAATATAAAATTAAAACTACTAAAAAAATATTAAACCTACTAAGAAAATTGAACTTACTTTCAGGAGACGTTTTGACTTTAATATTAAAATGAAAGTAACTATGGAAATTATATTTAATAATAAAATCGATATTAAGCCACCCCACTGCGATAGAATGGTGCAGAACTTTGATAAAGTAACAGTAAATCTAAATAATTTCAAATTTAAATATAAATTAAATAAACTTCATGAATCCTCAATAATTAAAAGTATAAATACTTCTGAAATAGCAAAAACTTTTCAAATTGTAGACAAATCGTCTGCACCCGGTAAGTATCATATATCTTATCATGATTGGGGTAAAATTGACCCGAAATTTTCATTTTGCGCACTTTTTAATAATATAATTCGTAACCTCAAGAGCCTCTCTAAATGGAAAACCTTCAAACCTAAGTTAATTATCAAACCAGGGAAAGAAAATAGTAGCCATGACCTGGCTTCCTGTAGACCCCTTGCGATTCTAGATACATCATATAGACTTTTTCTACCTAATTAACCGCCGCTTACTCGAATGGATTAAAAGTGGAAATTTAATTAATAATAATCAAAAAGCCATTGGATATCCGGATGGGTGTGCTGAACATAATTCGGTTTTATTATTAATTAAAGAACGAGCAGTGAGCACTAATACTAATATTTATATTGTATGGCTTGAGCTGGCTGACGCTTTTGGCAGCATCCCTCGTGAACTAATATGGCGCACACTTACTGAAATAGGTACAAATGACAATACATTGAAACTAATTAAAGATATGTACAGCGTATGCCAAACATTTTATGAGTGTGAAAAAACAATCACAAAAAACATAGCAGTAAACAACTGAGTTAAGCAGGGTTGCCCCATGTCAATGAACCTTTTTTGCTTAGTTATAAATTACATCTTAACCAACATATTAAAAGATCATCCATTTTTAGTACACAATTACAACATTAGTATATTAGCCTATGCGGATGACATAGTTATTATATCTGAAGACAGAACCAAAATACATAAAATGCTCAATGGCGTTATAGAATACACAAACAATGCAAAACTCAAATTTAGACCCAATAAATGCGGTTTCTTTGAAAGATTTAAGGACCATTTTGAAAAACCTCTTACAATATATAATCAAAACATACCAATAATCAACAACGAAAACGTCTATAAATACTTAGGAGTTGCATTTGGGGGTAAGGGCAATCATAGCATTGACGACGTCTTAGACAAAGCACTTAAAGATGCTGAAGCAAACTTCCTTTCAGACCTTCACCCTTCACAAAAAATACACGCTTACAAAACATTTATATATTCGCGCCTAATTTTTATCTTTAGAAGCGGCACCATACACCACATGATACTTGATTGCAACAGAAACGCAAAGTAAACAATAGAGAAAAACAACTTGGCTTCGACCAAAAAATTAAAAGGCTAATAAAAATGCGATAGGGGATATACACCAAAATATTAATAATAACTTTATTTATGCGCACAGCTCATTAGGGGGTTTGGACGTTGTCCCTAGCATAGATGAATACCTGATTGAGAGTATTATACAACTCACCAGGTTGCTAATGTCAAATGACCAATTTTATAATTAATGAAATGATTGAGGATGCGAAGGTCCGCTTCCATAACTGTGTTGATTTGGATAAGGCTCTGAGTTGGGTAAATGGAGATATTAAGAGCGAACTAGCTGCAGCGCCCTGCCTTTTTCTTAAATTTAGAAACTCAAATAAACGTCTTAGAAAGAAATTTGGAATTTCTTGTAAATTATTATATGATTTAGATAATTCTTTCCAATTAGAAATTAGGAAAGATGACTTCATGGCCATAATAAATAAAGAGAATATTGAAAGTGTCTCTTCATCTATACATACCCTTACCAGTGAGTGGTATGCCCTTGAATTGCAAAAAATGATACACCAGGGCCATATCGATAGAACAATTAGTAGCATTAACATATCTCAACACTTAATTAAAAGTCAATCACTTAGTGATAACAAATTTTTTTTCTTGATAAAAGCTCGCAATAATAGCCTTAATCTTAATTCCAACCCGAAAAACCACAAAGTCAAAAATGAAATTAAATCTAGATTATGTAATACTCAATGGAAAACGCAAGCCCATATTTTTAATCATTGTACCTTAACACAGAACGCTAAGAGAAATAAACATAATCAGGTACTTGATGTAGTTTTTAACTTTTTTATATAAAAAAGAAATATGACACAGACATTGAAAGATCACCACCAGTGTAATCAAAGTATAATCAACTAAAAGTAGAACCATAAAAACAGCTGAAATTGCCAGGTTTCTGCTTATCCATATGTATCATGCCTACTCTTAGGAGAGGTTGGTAAAACCAAGCTTCGTCATAAACACCACACTAAGGCCTGATCTAATAATTAAATCAAAATTTAACAACAAAATTATCTTCTTAGACATTAGGGTACCATATGATGACACTAAGAACTTTATAAATGTGGTGGGTTACTGGGTTTTGCTATTTGTTTGAATCTTCCTATTGTTACCCCGGTAACGCCATATAAATTATTTTCTAGCTACCACTCGGCACCCGTTGCTAGGCAACGTTGGAAATGTGTTCGAGTCGGTGGATTGTCCGCAAAAAATGAGCACTATTACTAATACTGTAATTGCCCGGACAACCCTCGTGTTCAACGAGCTGTCGATGGAAGACCGTATGGTCGCTTTGTAATGTCCCCTGTGTGAGAAGGTTCAAGATCAGACTCATGTTGATGGGTAGAGATGGAATGACATTCATCTGACAAAGCGTGAATGCTCATGACTTTTCTGTAGTAATTTAATATTATTCGCATTTTAAAATATCACTTCTAAACGATTTAACAATATTTATAATTTAATTCAATTCATAAACAAGACAAGGTAAATCAATTGATTCTATTCGCCAGGCGGGCAGCTCTGCGTCTGGCGCGTTCTTTGCGCCCCGGCCTGTAACTGTTTGAGGGTATTGTAGGAGGAGTCGCAACCGGCGTTGAATTGTTGGTTGAGTTCTGATACGCCAACTGAGATGGGGCGAAGACAAGAGGGTAGGTCACCGCCTCTCCCTCCCGACTGGCGGATAAGGCAACTTCCAACCCCCTTATCTGCGTCCGGAGGTTCTGATTTAATTTCCGTTCCTCGGCCCAGCCCTTCTGAGCGGCAGTGAGTCGGTGATAGAGGGGTTTGAGTTTCGCTGGATCCACCCAGGTGGATTTTACCTGCTGGATTTCTTTAGTAAGTTGTATGATCTGCTCGTATAGAGCTTTGTTGGATTGTTGGGCACGGGACAATTCTTTTTGTAGGAGTTGAATAGGCTCCATTTCTAATAGTGTGATGATATTAAAGGTGGAATATTAAAAAAATTTTCATAATTACAGGAGTTATATTTAAACAAAATAGATAAATGAAGAAATTATTTACGTTCAAGAAAAAAAACAATCCAAACCAATTATCGAAAGGACACTTAATTTATTTATTTCAAACAAAAAAAAATTAATCAAAACTTTAGTTGTCAATTAGTTTATGATGGGATGGATTAGGGAAAGCCCTTCTCCACCCAATCTTCCGGCGTATAACCGGAGATGATCATGATCGGCCGTCTGGTATCCCGAATTCTGGCCGTTGTTGATCGGGAGGCTCGTGTGGCAGTACCCTGTCGAGGGTGCCAGTAGTGGTCGGCGATCTGACCCGCCAGTAGGTCCTCTTCGACGTTCGCCAGATACTGGCGAGCCCGGACCACTTGCACGTCCACCTGTCGTTGGTGGGCCTCCAGTTGCTCAAGAAGGCGTTGAGCTTGCTGGTGAATTTCCTCGGCCGGGCTCCACTCTTCGGTCAGCCCTTGATCATCATCATCTTCGGTAGTGCTAGCGAATTGAAGTCTCGATGGGGGAAACTCCGGGCATCTCTCCTACCGGAAGCGTCCCCACGCCCATCTCCACCGATCCGCAAGGCGAGTTGGGATGTGATTCTTCGAATTAAGTGTTGCTGAATGAAGATTGTTAACCGCGTGTATAATTTTATCAAAAGAAATGAATAAATAATCATAAGATTTGGGTTTTACTCCTGCGTGGGATTATACTGGGAATTCAAACTGTCCAAGCTCTTTTGTCTAACCGAGGGAAAACCTTATGGTTCAGCGGGTATTTTATTCTAGTAGTTAACATTAGAGTATTTCCATCTTCTTTACTGTAGTATCTTTGCGGTGATATATATATATATATATATATATATATAATTTTAATTGATTATTAATTTCAGATGATTTGTTTTATATATTACCCCGCCATTATATATATCTATATAATTATTGTACTTCTCATATTTGCTATTGAAAACAACTTCCTTTTATTTAAAACGTAGAAAAATTGCAAAAATTTGTTCATCGAAATATTTGGGGACGAAATACTCTCTTAATTCTCGGATGGAAATTAACATTTTATGGAGAAGGAACACGACTAATTTTCTCTTATATCTAATTAATTTTATGAATTTTAAGAAAATTTAACGACAACAAATCAACTAGTTACCCATTTTTATTAGCCAAGCTCTTTTCCTAATAACTATTTATCGAAAATCATTTTTCGTTAAAATATTGCATTTGCGATATGATTAACAATTTTGCGAGGGATTCCTAGAAATTTTCATGATTAAACAAAATAATAAATATGGAGTAAGAAGTGGACAAAACTGATATTACTAGAGTGAGGTAAATAAATTCTATGAGGGGGTCGCAATGTCTGAAGTTTAATGGACTAGATCCGATAGATCGAGGATCGAACTAACAATGATGCGATGTCATTTACGGGGATAATAGGGTGAATGATTTCTATAATCGAGAACAAAAAATGTTAAGGGTGACAGGAATATCATTAATGTATTTTGGACGTATAGAGCGATCATTTAAATATTAGAAAAATTATTTATAATTATCACTAGTTATTATTAATCAAATATATTTTATAAGAATCTTACCCTCCGTTGTCATCTCCAGCGTTGTCGGGGCTTCTTCGTTAGGTACCCCAGGTGCCGACGCTACATTGTCTGAAATTTGTTGCGAATTCATACCCAAGAAAATAAATCCAAAAAGTCTTTGAATAGAGATTGCGATTACGCTTTTATCACATCAACAGAGTGGGTATGTTTTGTGTCTACTTACTGACACACTGTGCCTGTCGGTAGTAAATAATCAATGGATTCCGTTAGACTATCTAATTGGCGACAATTGGAAGAGCGATGTAAATTATATAAATAATTAGATTAGATATGGTGATCGTTGGTCGGGTGATTGACGAGTCAGTTTTATTAGAATAATTTGCTTTGGATTTTTGTTGACCTTATTTAGAAATCGTTGACATTAGCATCTGGTGATATGCAAATTCTTGTCGTTATTGATTTTCGATATTTTGGAAGTTCGGTTTCGATATATTGTCGGGTAAGTTTTTTGGTGCAATCATTCTCTACTATAATGGATTTCCTTTAGCTGACGCTGGCTGATAATTTTTTGGGTGCAAGGTGAATGAGTTTGGAAACATATTCGCGTTTTGGATGGTTCTTATCTTTTACTGTTGGTCGTGTGATCGGAAGATTTATTTATTCCAAAAATTTGTACTGATCGTCTAGTAGGTTATATCACAAATTTAATTGATTAATTTCGGTCTAATTTTTAGGGATTGTAACACGGTTATTAGGTCGAACCTATTAGCGGGTTTTCGTGATTTATTTAGGTTTTATTTTTCAACTATTCGTTACGAAATTGGATTTGGGCATGGATGGATGCTTGGGTCTAGTAAAATCAAAGTTGAGTTACTAAACTCATCGTCTGGAACCTTGGATTGTGATAGTAAGCCTAGTGTATTGGTATAATTTTAATGACATTTTGTCGATTTCAGATACCTTATGCTTATTTGTGGTGAGACTGATTTAGTAAGTGGGTGTTACTTAATTTTTAATGAAATAAAAATTGTCCTTTTAACGAGTCTTTAATTTTATGTCTACATTAATTTATCTTATCTATAAACTCTTCATGAATTCTATAAACGTTTTATATTAGTTGCAGTGTCTTGTCACTTATTTCAATAATTTGGATCAATTCTTAACCAAACAAAAAAATTTTTGATAATTACTTTATGATTTTTCGGCATAAGACAATTTTTGGGTGGTATGCTCGTAACAATCATTCAGGGTTCAAGACTGGTCTCATTAGTCGCTCCAACGGCTTACGGTAATGGTTTGAAACTATAGTCAATTTAATTAATAATGATTTCGTTCTTTATAAGGGCGTTCGAAAAAGGTGCGTCTATGCTCTGACTTAGGATTTGATTAAATTCACTACTTTACTGGGAGTTTGGGGTGATTTTTTTAATAATAATTTAAAATTACCATTTACCATTTACGTTAAATTAATTTATTTCCTTTCATAGCAGTGATTTCATATTAATTTTATTCCCCGTAGCCCTTCCCTTTAATAAGCCTTAAACGCAGTTTATGTTCATATTATAGTTAATGAGTGCCCACTGGACTACTCGGTGTGGTGATTTTGAGCCGTATGTAGATTAATTTAGGTCGGATTTAAAGAAAACTAGAAACGAGGAAGAAGTCAAAAGACCTTTTCCTTGTTTCTCCTTTCTTCTACACGGGATAATATTGACGTTCCAATCCCTGCGTTCCGCACGCCGGGTCTTCACGGGCACAGATCATCGGCGATATTCCACGCACTTACACAAATCTGAATAGTAGGTTGATTTTAATATCTTGCGGTGTGTCGTTGGCTGTGGGCCGGAAAAATTTCGACAATAACACAATTAATTTATGAAAAAACAGAACTGATTTTATATATTATAAATATTTATTAATAGGTTAAGACAATATAACAAATTACTTGCCAAAATCATCATTCAATAAAAATAAAAATACATCTTTCCCCACGTCGACATCCAAGCAGAGCTCTACCGAGGTTGCGAGGACGGGACGTGGAGAGAGAGTTTCCAAATAAAACTTTCGCTCACCTAAAAATAGATTTAAAAGTAGCTACAATTTTTATTTCAAAATTGGTTTGAAAAATGGTTAACTTTTATGTGAAAATGCATCGGTATATATACCTATTTTCTGTCCCTAACTTCGCGTGTTCTTTTTGATTTAGTAAAACAAAATTCGACCTTGATATTTTCTAGTGTAGTCTAATCTTTATTTTTATTATTTTCTAATTTATTTTGATAATTTTTTATTTGCAATTTTTATTGAATTATTTCTAATTCAAATTCTTTGATTTAAATTTCATTTTCATGAAATTTTCATTTTTATCAAATTTCGGTCGAATTTGTTGGGTTTTCATGTTATGTTTGTATTTGTATCGTGCGGATCCTGTTACATTTTGTTATTATTTTAATTTATTTTTATGTTTATTAATTTATATGTAATTATCTTTTTCTCATATTTGATAGGGTTTAGTTGATGTTTTAATAGGTTTGAGTTTAAATTTGTATGTTATATTTGCATGTGTGTTACCGATTCATTTAAACATTTTACAAGGCCGTTTGTGTTCTGGCCCAACAAATGCTAGAAACTTAAATTTTGAAAAATATAAAGATATAGCACTAGAAACAGGCAAAACAAATAATTGTAAAACCGCAGTTTATGCACTAATCGTTTGGACATTAGGAACATCGGACGACAACAACGATAAAATACTTACAGAAATAGGCCTAAGTACAACTGACATTGAATCTCTTGCAAAGAAATGTACAGTAACAGCTATTGAGGCAAGCTACATGATATATGAACCATGTGACTAACACCAAATAACAACACACATCATAATTCAACTACAAATGAGATATATTACTGCTAAATTATTATACTAGAAGTATTTTATATATTAACTATATTTTTTACTAAGCTTTTATACTATTATTATACTATATTTCTATCTATATTTGGCTCTTACATTAAGTTTCTATACTATTTTTATATACTATGTTCGTATATCTACCTGGGTCTTAGAATAAGTATTTAAGTCTTACAATATTATATTTCATTGGTCTATAATGGTGTTGGCGTACTGGGTAGAACTAATTTTGTTTTAATCGATACGCATTTATTAACTTCGCTTCCTCAATCACTTTTGACTTTCTAGGGTTCCTTTCCCAGACGCCCCACAATTTTGACATCACCACTGTATACCCATGAGCAAGCCCATGTTGGTACTGTATACAGCAGCCGAGAGTCCACAAGCAGGTGAGCCTCGTTTCCAAGACTACTCCTTGTGATAATCTCGCTTTCGGGTTCCTGACGGCCGATAGAAGGACTTACGTCTATTTCACCTGTCTATTTCCTTCAATATTGGTACACACTTTCCCGTCGGTTATCATCGATTATATGTATGCGTCCGCCTCAGGTTCTCCATTATGGTCTCGTTTTACCCGTTAGTAAGTATTCGTACACCTTTACTGCCAGAAATATACTCATTTACACGCTGGCTACGTATTTATCCTTGGTCCGGTAAGTTTGATTAGCATTAAATTTAAATAATTAGTAATTTAAATTTTACTTCTAAAATATAGAATATTTTCCAAAGGAAAATTGGATTAATAGCTTTTGAAAAATTCTGATCCTTAATTTATCTAAAATTCCCGATTGATTTCTGAATTAATTATTAAAATGCGAAAAACTATTGCTAACCTCGAGTTTTGTTTTAATTTGGAAAATCTTTTCCTTAAGTAATTGGCAAAAATTTAAATTATTAAATAATTAATTGCAATTTGCTGTCAAATCAGCTGTTTTTAAGTTGGAGAAGATCTCCTAAGCGTTTTCAAAGGAAAATAAACTCACATTAGCATCCACAATTTTTCCCTTATTCATATTTAAACTTTCGTTTTCAACATATTCCCTTTTTAAAGGTTTAAAATCAATTTTTCAATAATCATAGTTATTTCAATTTTCAATATTTTAAATTAAATACAACTTTCCAATCATCTTATTCACATACATCAAGCTTCACCAATCTTATGTTATGTTCAGGCAAACCTCCATACATCTTTTTCTCATCTATGTCAAACATATTGAAACATTATTTAAGAAATTTAACAAATAAAAATTCTATTTTACAATTATAACAACAAAAAGGAAAATAAACGAAAGATAAAAATAGAATATAATTAGTCATAAATAATTGTTAATCAGTTTGTCGACGCGAAACTTGGTTATCCACAAGAATCGGCTTTTATTCGTCGATGTCGACAGGAAATCTTCGTTTCCTATCGATTCTTAGTTCATTGGATCCGACTTGGGGAACCGAGTGACAGAGTTCGTCCCCAAATTCGTCCGTCCAATAACTGATTGAAGTAGCTGGCTTGTGATTTTCGTCCGGTTCGCCGGCACAGATTTGGATGGCAACTCCTCCAGATTCAATCGTTTCTGGCAGGCTTTCGATATTCCTAGTTAGTTGTGCCTGTTGTTCGGCGACTAGCATCGCCGCTTCTTCCAGTGTCTGGGCTGCATTTTTTAGCAGGGTGACTCCCTCAGCCCGACGTCGTTCACGGCGACGCCGGTTTTTACTGGGGTTATGTTTCTTGCTAATTTTCGGCATTTGTGGAGGGCCAGCTGTGGCCGTTTCGGGTACGTGTTCTGCCGGAATTATGTTCAGTTTAATCGCCAGATCGCGGCCGGCCAATCGTTTTTTGAGTTCCGTTTCATTGAAAGAGGCGGTTAGAACGGCGCTCTGGTTGTTGATTACGATCCGTTGCGCTAGGTTCTCGGCAATGAGATCCTCACGACACCTGGTGAGTCGGTGAATTTGGTTGTGGAGGGCTTTCACAGCCTCGGGGGCGAACCACGTACCGAGCGTGCGTTCGTGTTCTATGACCAACTGATTATATTTCCTTCGGCATTCCTGGTGGGATTTGTCATCGTTATTGGGAATTGATGGGTTAGGTGTTTCCGATCTCTGTGACGTTAATTTCGGGATTTTATATCCTGGCTGCATGTTGTCGAAGATCTTTAAAAAATTTATAAAAGAAAATGAGGGGGAATAATTCAGTAAAAAGAAAATTTTAATCAATTTAACAATAAGGATAATAAAAGAGAATATTAATTTGAAAGTCACATCACACATTCCTACACCAAACTCATATTTAATATTAATTTCTACAATGCCGATTTTCGCGTAAACATCTATTGTTGGTCTGCGGACAATAATTCGGTAAAGAGAAAAATGAAAAATATTGATGCTCCGGTCATTTCGATTCACGTTAAAATATCTTTAAATCTTTTCGTTTTGTTAAATTCATTTTGGTTTATTGTGTTATGCATTTATTCCTATACTTAACCCTAGTCGTCCCCTTTGTTAAAATCGACTTCTCGACAGGCATTTTTAAAATAGAAAAAAAAATTATTATATCCCTACTTAGACATCTTACAAATGTCAACCCCCTAGGTATGGCGATCTACCCGCATTTTACTCGTACCGCTCCGACCAACATTGAAAATGGCCGCCTCGGTGAATTACGACGGTGTCCTACCCCGTGATCAGTGTAACAAGACCTGACCAGACTAGGCAGACACCGAAGGGTGGTTTGTGACTAAGTAACACGTCGACGTCCTGCCAACTTAACGGCCGGAATCGAATATTACTTTGCCATTCTCCACGATTTAATACACCAACATATAAAATTAAATTTAGGGGGACCTGTCGCAGATACTAAAAAGTATCGCGGCCATCCATGATAATGATAACAAATAAAGTACATATCAAAAATATATTCAACATGAAAATACAATAAACAAAAATTACCTACTGCTAAAGTGCGAATTTCAAAATTTCAAAATGAGATAAAAAAAAATTTTTTTAAGGTTAATAATTGTGACAATGGCTATTGTATTTATACTGTTTTCGTGCGTGTGTGCGACCAATCAGCTAATTTCGAATCTTTTTTTGGCCATTTTTTCTGGTTTTTTGATGGCTTTTATTTAATTTTATATTTTTCTCTTTTGTTATTTATTTTTCTTAATTTTTTAATATTAATTTTATTAAATTTTCATTTTTATTTTTTGCTGATTCTTATTCTGGTCGCCTCCTCCGCCTGTGTATTTTCTAAACCTTATTTTGTAAGGTTTTGGCGGTTTTGTATTTTCACTTTATTTTTCCATGTATTTTTCGTGCAAAATTTATTAATTATTTGTTTTAATTAATTATGTTATTTTTTATTTTGTTTTATTTAATGTTTTTATTATATTTTGAATTTCTGTTTGCGGTGCGTGCTTGTATTACAAATAGCCATTCTCACAATTTTTCGACATGACTTTTTCTAGTCATTTTGTTTTGTTTTAATGGTGGCTTATAGCCCAACAATGGGTTAAATGTTGTCTCACTACTTTGTTTCTTTGGTCTTTTGTTGCTTGTGGTTTATTCTACCTGTAGAGGATATAATGGTTTTCATGTACTTTTCAAATCAAAAGATATAATATAATAAATAAAACAAAAAAGAGGGAAAGAAATATATTAACATGATGAGCTAAGTTGATTCGGAATTGAAATTTGAACTGGGCACTAGATCCACCAAAGCAAGACCGAGCTAAAACCGGAACTGGAGATGAGGCTGAATAGGAGCAGGAGCTGAAAAAACGAGATAAAGTGGTACTTGTCCGAAAGACTGATTATCGACTCTTCTATCGGAAGATGATAAGAATGAAAAAAAACCCTGATTTAGTCTGACCAACAAGAGGTTGGACTAGTCCAGCTAAAAGGACATACTGTCTCTTTGGAGCAGTTTTTATTAAATAAAATTTCAGTAAACGACGAATTGGAGCTTCCATACGTCGCAATAAAACGCGAGCCAGGGCGAAATCCTGCCCGAGAAGCTCGACAGAGAGCCAAATTTACTCTGGCCAGATTAGAAATCCATCAAAGACAGACAAACTGGCAGGTAGCCATGGCCAGGCGTCGATTAGATCGAGTAAACGCGGTTATCGCTGCGGGACAAATTCCAAGTACCGATGGGTACACACCGGAATACGGAGTATCTTATGAGTTCGACGACCTGGCTCTAGAAGAGATGGATACTCCAATAGACGTAGTAGTGCCGAGACGGCTACTTCCATCAAATATTCTGGAACGCAACAGGAGGTTGCTACAACGACAGGAGCATTCATATGCTCGCAACCGACCGGTATACCCATTGAAGTCTCGCAATTTCAATAGGCAAAGAAGATGAAAGTAGCGGAAGAAGTCATAACGTAGTTCAAAATAAACTTTAGAATTGTCGCCTTTTGTAGCTTAATGATATAACACTAATATTTAAGTTCAAATGATTGATACGTCCACGACTAGCCGTAGCAATCGTAACATATTAATTAATAGAGACCCGATACATTTTTGAAAAGAATAAGCTCATGAGTAATCGACGAAATAAAATCTTACAAATAATTATTTTTATAAAATAATTTCTGGTTTTACGTAAACTTTGTTAACAGATAGTTTGTTTATAGATACGCAATCACTCAGAACTTTGAGTAAGGAATTAGTAAAGTCCCGGAGAGAGAATGCGGAACTTCACACTCAACTAATCCAGATGAGTCGTGAGATACAGAAAATCCGATCAACATGGATCGAACCTGCCCGGGCTAAAGCAACTTATCAGAGACTGATCTCTGCTCAACGAGGATAGGCCGAAAAAAAGCAGCTGGTCTAGAACCAACGGACCCAGATCAGGAGTTTAGAGGTATCACTGTCGGTTTGCTAGGAGGGTAACGCAGTGACCTACCTGCTGGTATTCACTCCAGCCCAGATAGCCTACCGGGATGCAAGTATTACCACTAAACTGATAGCTGCTAAACAACCTCAACGACGACAAGGGAAGGCGAAGCGGGAAAAGTGCCGCTCGCAACAAGCGACGAATTAACAATAGAGAATCCATCAATAGCTGGCTCATGATTGTTCATCTTGTATTATCAAAATAAAATATTTTCACGTTTATCTTGTGAATTAATTATCTCTGCTTTGCGGAATTGATAAGTTAGAAACGAAGAAGTAATCGAAACTGAATTCTTATGAATATTAAGTTTACACAGAAGGGACCCAGCTTGTAAACCGTGCGTTGAACCCACCATGAGGTCGGGCCTTAGCAGTTCTACAGTTAGAGCTCACCTTTGACGGTCTCATAACCAATGGTTGCCGTTCCAATGTTGCCTAGCAGCGGGTAACCGTTGGCGGGCAAGGAAAGCTTGTGTGTAAAGGGGTCAAGGTTAGAAACCACTAACCCCACAGCTCTTTGTTAATATTTTTATAGTTCGCCACTGAGTATAACTTTTATTTTTGAGTAAAAATATTAAATAAATATTTTTAATTTTATTAACACACTTTCACATGTTAAATTAAATATCGTTGTTTCCCCATTTCAATTAATAAATTAAGCTAAATTAAATAATCCTTTGTTTAAACAGAACATTTAAAAAAAACCATCTGCATAAATGTTTTAAAATGTATCCTAGCCATTCGTTTTCAATTTAAATTCTGTAAATTTTTTTTCTCTTGATTTTAAAAAACACGTTATAATTTATAATATCAACAATTCTTATTTATCAATTTGGATAGCAGTATTATTATTTCGGTTAATAATATAATAATAATTGTAACTTTATCAGTTGTTATTGATAGAAACTAAAAGAAAAGGAAAATTTTATTTAACTGATGGCTACGATTACCAAAAGTTCTAAGGAATCAAAATTTAAAATCTCTAAGAAGCACAGTTTCAAATTGAGCAAGAATCTTCTTAAAACTTTGACCACAAATCAATTGCTACTCTTGCTTCCGACAATTGTTAATAAGATCATTCGCGACAATAACATTCAACTTGCCGATGAAAGTTCTAATCAAACTGAAATCTCAATGCTCTCTTCAGAAGATTGCTGCAACTCAAGCAAAATTAATTTACAAATTGTAAGAATAAGAGTTATTTATTCATGTTTTAACAGTGAAACTAATGAAGTGCTAAAAGGTTTCTACAATATCAAATTTTTTTTTACAATATTTTTGGCAATTAGTTTATCAGTAAATAATGTAATAAAAATGATCTATTTAACGTTTCCATGAATTTAAATAGATCAAAGTGTAATGACAGAGAAACTAAAGAAATATTACTAAAATAAATGCTAAATATTTTTATCAGATATATTTATTTGGTTTCTCCCCATTAATTAGTTTAGCTTCAAATTCAATCATTTATTTTTTACAAGTTTTTAATTTATATAGTGTAAAATTTAAATTTCAAAATAGAAAATCCGATTGTAGTTTGTAGAGAGACGTGACTGGAATATTTAAAACCGGGTGTTCCATTCTAGATTCAGTTAAAAGGAAATCAATTACTAGTGTCAACGCTTTATTTTATTTTAGAATATAAATAGTAGCCGTAACTACTACAACACAATATGCGTTTGACTTCGAAATGTTGAAAAGATAATAATATAACAGTCGGAAACTATTATGCAACGGTGTAAAACTCATTACACGCCTCTGTGATCTTAGGATAAATCTTTCAACCATTCTGGAGGTCTTCACTCTCTCTTTGATCTTGAAGTCAAAAAATCTTCTGCATTAGGATATTCTGAATCTACTCCGTGTACAACTTCGACTGGGTCTGGACATTTGGTAACCATCCTGAGATGACTAACATGTTTGGGTACTCCATCAACTTTCACATTCGTCGAGGAATTGATACCAGTGACTTTTCCAATCATCAAATGTTGTACTTCACGTTCAGTGGTTTCAAAAACACATTACTGCCAATGTAATATTAATTATAATCATGGTCATGGCGACTCTCGACACAGCATTTGCAAAAAGAAATTTCGGGTTTCTGCATTCTCTACCGAAGTGCACTTTTGATGGGAAAGTTTCAGCGTTTATACCTGAGAGTGGCGTAATATTATAGAAAAAACAGCCTTCAGATAGTAACTGCCTGATTTCGCAACCATTTGCTTTATTGTTGCGTGATTTCCTTGTGCTATACCATATCCTCCCATTGTTTATAAGAATCTCTTCTACGGTGCTTCGTTCTAAAAGCAACGAGTTTAACAATACTGGGCGCACAAAAATAAATAACCAAAAAAATATCATTGTCGACATGAGTGACGTTGCTAGCAATGCATAACCATTCATCAAATACTTCCAGCGATCCCCTATTCAAACGGTTTGCAGTGGTTTCATGAATTGACGACCTACTTTATTATGTCATACATTGGTGATGGGTCCGTCTTCCTTGGCAAATAGAGCATGCGATTCATGCCCACATGATGCTTTCTATGTATTCTAGTCACTAGCGATATGGAAGCACCTGAAATGTAAGGTGGAGGATATTTCATCCACGCTTTTGGTACTAGCATTAGAATGTCTGTCAGATTTTTCTCTGATTTAACCAGCTCTATGACTATAACGAGACTGAGTTCCTCCTGCAGCCATTTGATCATACCGAGTCAACGCATCATTAGTATTTCAGAGTTACTTCCGGTATTTGCTTTACTTTACCTGACAAGATATTGTCGGTCCATTTAAACACTGAATCAGATTTTGTAATGACGACTAGTCTTTGGAGTTTCCATTGGACCGCAAGATTGATGCCTCATTGAACCGCTTCAAATTCTGTGACATTAATGTGTAGGTGATCATGTTTCTTTCTCAGTCATGACACGTCTTCGACAATATTTCCCTTGATTTCCAAGCAGACTCTATATGCTAAAAAACCAACGTTTTATTCATGAAATTAAGGCCCAAAGAGCATAAGGAGAGAAAGAATCTCAATCCTTCATTGTAAATTCTGAATTAATATAGACAAAACAGTGAATAACAGACACAATACCTGCTATTGCAAGATTATATCATTAAAATACTTAATCAGATAAAGGAATATCAATGTTGAGAAGAAAATGTATGTGCAGGTTGCTTTCTTGGCTGTCACCGGGGAATAAATCGATGTAGTCGAAGATTTTATCAATCAACCAATTATAATCAATACAAATCTCTAGACCGTAATATATTTCAAATGGAATCAGTAAATATATGCTTTTATCTACAAATATTCCAAGATGTTTCTTCCAGAATACACTGATACTATCAGGTTTAATGGCGATTTGGTTCTCCTTAATAATATAAAGATGGGTTCTCTTTATTTTATTAATCACTGGTAGCACTTCAATTTATTTCCATGTATGTTGTAAATGATCGACGTATTCGGCAATATCTCCATAAAGAAAATCTATGAAAATTTCTGTTTCGATATAAAATTCATATTTTTGGCTCATTATTTTCAGTAATCGTATATATGGTTCTTTTTTACTGATTTTTTTATTATTTTTATCGTTAGTTGATATTGGGATTGGTTATTTATCCATAGTCGTTAGGGGTAGAAGGCCTGTCTCTGGAAATATTTCAGCAGTCAGCATTCCATCAGATGAAATGTCAATTAGTTTGTTATGTAATACATATAGTGCGAATAGCTCCATTTTCGGTTTCCACAGTTTAATTTATTATTAACTAGATTTACAATTTCAATACCTTCATTGAATATCTTAATTTCTGAAGGTTCTAGGTCAATATTAACACCCATACACTCAGAGCCGACGCTACCATTAAGGCGAACTTGGCCGCCACTAAGGCGCTATCCAGAGAGGGGCGACAAAATGTGTAATCGCCATTATTAAAAAATAACTAATAATTAATATCTTTGATTATATTATATAAACTATAGACACAGGGCATAATAAAATAAGATAACTATTGTATTTAATATAAATCTTTAATTTTTCGAACATTGCACTTCTTTGCTGGTAAGTTTAATAGCAAATATTACTTTGTTGTATTAAAATAATTAAATATTATTTATAGCGGTACATTATTACTTTTAAAATGTCATCAAAAAAGCCATCTGGATTTCAAAATCGTAAGTGCAAAACTCTCAGAGCTCCAGAGTGTGAGAAGGAAAGTGGTCGACTGTTAAAGTTTTTCAAATCAAGTCTTGATGTTTCCGCCACCAGCGACTTGGATAGATGTGTTAGGACAATCAGATGTACAACAAAATATGTCAGATCACGCGGATGAAGGTATTTCAATAAAAGAAGAAAATAAAAGAGGTGTTTCAGAATTTGATATTATGATGCAAAGCAAATGCTCACATGAAATTAAATCCAGTACCAGTGCCACAATTAATTATGTAGATTACAATGACCCAGGAAACTGGCCTGACTATTGTAATGATAATTTTTGTCAGATTTTATTACAAAATCAACAACATCAAATTATTACATATAATTTTCCCAAAGATTCCAAAAATCGAAGATTTTCTCCAATTCACTTTAAGAGAAAACTAGCCAATGGTGAAGAAATATACCGTTCATGTGTTTATATATTCAACTATAAAAGATGCTGTTTTTGTTTTTGCTGCAAGTTATTTAACAAAAACAGCTCGTCAACCCTAGAAAAATCCGGATCAAAAGACTGGAAAAATATTGGAGCAATTCTATCTTCACATGAAAGGAATACTTTCCATTTAGACAACTTTCAGACGTGGAAAGAACTTGATGTGCATTTATCCAAAGAAAAAACAATTGATAATATTAAACAGCAGAATATCAGTGAAGAAGAACAATATTGGTGGCAAATTTTGGAATGTTTGATCGCTTTGATCAGAGTACTTACCACTCAAAACTTAGGATTTCGTGGAACAAATGAAAAGTTGTACAATAACAACCACGGTAATTTTTTGAAGTTTATAGAATATCTAGCCCTCTTTGACCCTGTAATGAAAGAGCATTTGCGCAGAGTCGAAAATCAAGACATTATGGTACATTATCTGGGAAAAAATATTCAGTGAACTTATGCAGATCCTAGCAGGAGCTATTAAAAAAAATTTTTTTCATTTGTGAAATTGGCAAAATATTACTCAATTATTTTGGATTGCACACCAGACGTTAGTCATTTTGAACAGATGACTATTATTATACGTTTTGTTAATATTATCAAACCGCTAGATAGTGAGATATTCGAGCCTGCAGTAATAATAAAAGAATATTTCCTAGGATTTGTTCCATTAGAAGAAACTTTGATTGAAAAGCTTGAGCAAATGGAATTACAAATTGAAAATCTCAGTGGGCAAGGATATGATAATGGAAGTAATATGAAAGGAAAAGAAAAAGGTGTACAAAGCAGAATTCTAAACATAAACCCGTGAGCCTTTTTTATTCCCTGCAATGCACATTCTTTAAATTTAGTTGTCAATGATGCCTCTAAAAGTTGCCTAGAAGCGACTAATTTCTTCATTTTAGTTCAACAGATTTATAATTACTTCTCTGCATCGACTCAACGTTGGCATGTGTTTACTAGCCATATCGTGAATTTAACAGTTAAAAAATTGAGCGAAACAAGATGGGAAAGTAAGATTGATGCTTTGAAGTCTATAAGGTATCAGCTTGGTGCAATATATGATATTTTAATGGAGATTTTTGATGACCCAAGACTAAACTATTCATCTGGTAATACTTCCCGAACGGACGCAAAGGCTCTTGCTGATGCAATTTGTAAATTCAAGTTTATGGTATGCCTTGTCACATAGTACAACATTCTTAATGAAGTGAATGTTACAAGCAAAATACTTGAAAAAGAGGATTCTGCTATAAATTCAGTAACAAAACAACTTCAAGTGACTAAGAATTACCTCTTAAAATGTAGGAGTGATAATAGTTTTGAACAAGTTTTAATTGATGCGCCGAGATTGCAAAGGAATTAGAAACAGAAGTGAAATTTGAGCCGATGAATGTAGAAGAAGTTTACATAAACGGTAGTTAGAATATGAAGCTCAAGACGAGGCACCACAAGATCCTAAACATAAATTCAAAGTAGAATTCTACTACACTATCTTGGACATGGATATACAGTCTATTGAAGAGAGGTTTCAACAATTAGAACAACATGATATTTTATTTGGCTTCCTTTATGATATATCCAATATCAACAAAAAGACATCTGCGGATATACTTACTGACTGCAAACATTTAGAAACGTCTTTGACGCATAAAAATAATAAAGATATTGATGCCTATGATCTTTGTAATGAGCTTCAAGTAGTAGCTCAAAGGCTTCCAAAGCCTATGTCACCATCAGATGTGCTCCTCTATACAGTACAACAAAAATTGGAATATTGTGTATCAAATGTTGTTGTTTCCTTGAGAATATTATTAACACTTCCAGTGTTCGTGACTAGTAGAGAACGCAGTTTTTCAAAATTGAAATTAATTAAAAGTTACTTGTGTTCCACTATGTCGTAAAGCAGACTTGTGGAATTAGCAACAATTTCAATAGAATGTGATTACGCTTCGACACTGGAATTGAAAGAATTAGTAGAAACTTTTGTGAGGAAAAAGGCAAGAAAAATTAAATTTTAATTTTGTAACGTCTATGCAATTGATAATAAATTAATGTCACTTTAAATTTATTAATTTCTTATATATATATATATATATATAATTAATTTGCGAGAAAGGAGGCGTTTTAATAAGTTTTGCCTAGTGCGATAAATAAGCTGGCGCCGGCGCTGCATACACTCGATAACTTTTAGATATTTCCCCAGAGAATCATCGGTATGATGGGAATTATTGAAAAGTGCCATTAGAACATAAATTTCAATTTTACTTATTAATTGTCCAATGGTTCAATTAGCATCAGTGGACCAGGAGGTTGGGATATATAATTCGCAAATTTCTTAGGATACAAAATGTTGGCGTAGAACAGCTACGTCCACACAATAACCATTGTTATCATTAAGGATTATGATTATCCTAAGGTATGTTTCCTCCTTGGTAATTCTGGAAACATTAATATTTCCATTATAACTCACATTCTCCATTTCTAGTTATCTCCTTAATGTTTTCAATTTTTTCGTTTCCAGCAATCTTATAGTTAGCTTCATCAAAGGTTAAGTTCGTATCTGAGTCCCTGGTATAGGATTGATCATCAGAGATACCCTATTCAGAATCTGAACAATTGGTATACAAGTTTTCCATGTTCCCAAATAAACTTCAGAGATTTCTTTTATTTGTCAATCGATTCAACTACTTTATTTTCTTGTGGAAATTTTTATCAATAGATTATCCTAGAGCGGGCAGCATGGATAACGAATTTTACTATGTTTATACAATTTAATGAGATAATCTATTATATCGTTACATTTAAATATCAGTAAATATCAAATTACTCGAAAAATTAATTAAAAATTCGATTTTTAAATAAAAAATAGTTTGTTATGTCTATATTTTTCAATATTTATTTCATAAATAAACATCTAAAATATTGTGAAAAGAACATTTGATTTAGCTTTCGCATGGGCGCTTGTTTAGAATTGCCCCACATTTTTTAAATAAATTTTATTATAGGGCATTTAATACTTTTGAAGGATGTTGGAGTTTAGCGAAACAAAGAAATAAGCCTCAGTTTGGGACGCATCGTGGCATGTTAGATAGTTATTTATGTGAGTATATGTGGCGACGAAGATTAAATGGTGCAAATCCATTTGAAAAGATTTTACATGATATCCGTGAATACTGGCCACCTGCCCAATGATCGAGTTAGATAACTGTTTTAACAGTCATGTTAGCTATCTTTAATAATAAAAGCTTGTATTAAAAGTTTATTATTTAAAATAAAATTTATTTAAAAAATGCGGGGCAATTCTAAACAAGCGCTCTGATTTATCTAGTATCACAAACGTGACTAGAAAATTTATTATTCGAATTTTGTACTTCTTTCACAATTATGTCGTTTCTTTCTAAATTTTCAAACGTATAAAGGGGAATTTCGATTAAAAAATATCATTAAAAAATCATCAAGATTTATTGCACAAGAAATTTACTAGATATCATTGAATTTTGAAATTTCATTTTGGATTTGTTCATCTGATCTTTTTGTTGAAATTCAAGTTGTAATGTAATCAGCCTTTTCCCAACAGTAATTTGACTCCATGCCCAATTTATTTGAAGAATTGCATTTATTAAATTATAGTTTTTATAAGCTTACTCTGCACCTAAACCATTATTCAGCTTTACATTAGGATTGAATACTATTTAATAGGAATCTTTTATTGATTCCTACATATAAAGATAACAGATTGCGGTTAAGCATTTCAACATTCTTTATCTAAAGTAGAGGTTAAGTTTTCTGTATATATCTTTGCTTATTTCATGAAATATGCTAATAAATTACGTAATTTTTGGAAAAATGAAATTTTATTCAAAGAAAATTAAATTTACATTCCAAAAAACGAGAAATCTTAAAACCGGAAAATTAAACAGATGATAAATTACACAGCGCATATCGTTCAAACTTTATATTTTACGAATTCCACAAATTTCTTAAATCAACAAAATATTACAGTAAAATGTTAATTGTTAAAAAAAAGACTCAGATCGACCAAAATTTCGTGTTTCAGCATTATCCAATATCAAACTATGTATGTCAACTGTAATAAATGTCATTAAAAACCTGCGTGTTGTGTTGTCATCCAGTATCACTCATGCAGAAATATATACATAAGGTAAATAAAAAACTGAATATGTTTTTAAATAGAAAAAAGTAGTGACTTCTACGCCCGAAAATAAGGTATTAATAAGATCTTCATTGTGTAACATCTAAAAGGGAGTTTCTTGGTTTACTAATTATTGATACCGAATACCTGCAAACACTCACACAAGCCAACATTAAAATGCAACCATTAAATAACCACTTATCTGAAACTAAAATTTTGACATATTATTACACAATGGGCAAGTTTAATTAATTGTATAATATCTGTTTATCATCTTTCCTTACTCTAATATAAAAATTGTTATGGGGAATTTACCTTTTATACTTATTATTCAGAATAAGAAACACTTTCGATTATGTGCATATCCAAATATTGATAAACCTAGAAGAAATTTTCTTTCATTGCCTATCATATCAAAAAGTAGTAAAACAATATTTGCCAACAGTTTAACATTTAAAAATGAAAGTACAAAAACACTGGAGTCACTTTTCAATAATATTGCAGCATCGGCAGATCGTTCTAAAGACAACACGATAAAAAAACTCAAAAAATTCACCAAAAAATGGACAAAAAATCGAAAGAAATTTCACGAAAGTACAGGAAATGTAAACACAAACTGTGAAAAGAAATCTTCGATTCATGAGAAATCATATGATACCGGAACATTATTCAAATGTACTGGAGGTACATCATTTGATTTTGTTTTCTAAATAATATTTTTTATTACTGTTTCCATAGCAATGTCTAGAATTATTCCGTTTCTTAACCACAAAAGAGATGCGGACTGAAGCACTTGGAACATTATTTTCCTTTCACAATTTTATCAAGCAATATTTTTCAAAAATCATAAATAATTTAAAATCTATTAATAATTGTGATAAAATACAATAATCAAACTAAATATACTAATGATAATCATTACTATGCAATATTCAATCAGATAAGTGAATAATAAAATAAGCCTTTGCTACAAAGTAATAATTATATTGAAAAAAGTTTCTATTTTTAAATAATCCTCTTCAATTTCTTGGAAGAAACTGAAGAAGATTATTTAATAATGAAAGCTTTTTCAATATAACTATTACTTTGCAGCAAGGGCTTATTTTGTTATTCACTTTTCTGATATATTAATTTATGCTGCTACCAAGGAATCACCGTTTTATACTTGCAATATTCAGTTTTGTATGTATTAACTAAGAGCGCCTAAGGCAAAAAGGTGGCATTGCTTGAATAAAATGTTAGATCAATTATATATTAACCTTTAGGGTCCCGGCTGCCACAATTGGGGTTTTTGGATAATAATTAAATGACTATAGAAATTCATTGTTTATTTGATTTTAATTTAAAGATTGAATTAATAGCCATCTATTGATCAAATTCCATCGCTTAAAAAGCGCAGTTAAAAAGTTATTAAATTTCCAATTTTGATTATTTGGTGATAATTTAGTTTTTGTTTCTGAAAATTATATTTGTGTACTTGGGCCTCAAATAAAATGGATAATTTCGTTGAGATAATTAAATGCAATGAATACCAACTGGGATCAGAAGTGAAATTCGATATGGAATCCATTGCTGCTGATCAAAGTTATGAAAATGAAGAAAATTGGATCGAATCTAATTATTCACCAATTATACGTGAATTAAAATCGACACCTTGGATCGCAATAGCTTACAACGAAAGAAAGAAGCCAATTTACTATTTTCGATGAAAATTTGGTAAATATTGTTGTTTGTGAAACAAATTGGTTTCAACAGCAAAATTCTATACATCAAAATGAGAAGATGGGAAAATGGAAAGATATGAGTGTGAAAGAGTTATATGTTTTTTTGGAATTATTAAAAAAAGCTATTCTTCTATCTAATTGATTTGCCAATTTTAAATTCTTACGCCATCTATTCATCTGAAAATCAAAGAAAAATGCCACTTTCAAATTTCAGAATACAAATTCTTGAAGAAATTTTCGCAAAATACGGCTCTTTTACACCTGAATTACAAGGAAGACTATATTTCCCCCCCACCGCTTCGTTTTACTGACAGTCATTTCCCAGATAAATTTGATGAACAAGAATCTAGTGGTTGCAATCAAAATGAAGACTAGATTTCATTGCTCAGATTGCCAAATAACTCTTTGTTGACAAAAATTCATTACCAATTTTAGTATTTATTGAATTATATTAATAAAAAGAAGTTTGATTGACTTTTTTAAAGTTTATTTTTGAGAAAACAAGCTGGGACTAAAAGGGTTAAGCCCCCTTCTTTGGAGCTTATTCTATTATTGATGAAGTTAACCAATTAAGTCTCACTGCCATCATATGATTGAGCAAAACTATTGTCCTATAATGTCACGTGGGTGCTTTTTTTTGGATAAAACCTAGCCGTTGTCATACGGATCAAAATATCAACAACTGAAATTTATTTTTTATAATATAAATGCTAAGAAAACAAAACTGAAATAAAATAATACATTTGGTACTTAATGAGTTAATTAAAAAATAATAATGTCAATCATGTCCGATTTCTCTGACCCTGTTGCCGGAGCGCGGTACATTGAAAGCTTTTTAAATAAAATTGGTAAAGGTAAAGAAGGGAATCCAAAAACAAAGGATTAATGAATTGTTGATGAAATTTTTATTTTTTAAACAATTTTAATGTTTTTTTAATTATTTAACTTTTTTTATTTAATTATTTAACTTACTTTATTACTCTCTACATTAACTTCACTATGTATGTATGTATGTTTGAATGAGCCACGCAAATCTTCAACAGCAAATTAACTAACTTTCCGTGATCGGATCGAGCTGAAATTTGTCAGATAGATTTGTCACCGAGAACAATGCATTATTCCTAAACTTCAGATCGATCGAAAGTACTATAATTAACTTTTTTAAAAATTTACAATTTGGTCACCTAAATTAAAAAAATATTAATAAAATTTTCCTTTCAAAGTAATTTCTTAACTAGTTGATTTTCCGAAATATTGAATATTTCATAACACATATTCAAATATTAATTTTAAGATAATCTAAGAGTGAGATATAGAGAGTTTTAAAAACTGTGTTTTTACGGTTAGTTTTTTTACTTTTAATTTTCATTTAAGAAAATTTTTTTTAATAATCACTCATTTTAATAACATACTTTTTGGGGATCTTGAAATGTTCATTTAAATTATCTTACACCGTAAATATTGAATTTTAAGCCGCACGTCGATTTTATAGTAAGATAAAGAATTTTATCAGCATATAAGCCATACCTGTATATTCTAATATTAGATAAAATGTGAGTTAAACATAAAAATTAATATTAAAGAGTATTTTTTTAATTAATTTTTTGGGATATTTGATTGCTTCGTTTTTAAGAATTCTAAAAATTTTTCATCAACAATGACTGTCTGAAAACCCATAAAATTATTCATCTTCAATTCCAAAATTGAACAGCTCAACAATTTCTAATGGCATTTTATTTTCATTTTCTGATATTGTCTTGTAGCAGTCTATTCAGCTACATGAGTAACTACTTCGATTGAAACTAAGTTCTCCAATAATCATTCAAGATTCCATAATTCGTCTAAGCTTGGTTTTGGATGTATTGTTTACAGCAACATCTCGAGGTTACAATATCTTAGTTTATCTACCATAAATGATTGGAACTGTATTTTTTGCTTTAATTTTTTTCTTCAACTATAATAATGCATTCGCATAATATCCAAGGCCTTTTTAGTATGAAAAAATCTATCCTGTCTTTTATGAAAACATATTTTTATCCATTTCTGCATCATGGCACTCACTGATCATCCATTCCTTGGAATGTACTTTAACGGTAATATCTGATGGAAACTTTTCATTTGTATGGTTTTTCTATTGAAGATGATTGTTGTTGTAAGTTTATCTCTTTTTGCAGTGTAAAAAGTATACTAAACCTTTCATGACCAGTGGTTCTAATATCGATATTTTCTTGTCCAAATAGCTCAAAGTATGAGACATTAGTATGTTAAACATTAATGGAACTTCATCCATATTAATGATTTGTTTATTAAAAATATTAAATTTATGTTGCTTTAAATGCTCATATTGTCTGAAGTTCGTAATTTTTTCTTTGAAATCATCAGAAACTGATTGAATTACTTTAGTTCTTCCTTGGATATCTGAAAGTTTTCTTTTTAAAATCCTAAAACACCATGAATTTTCAATTTCAAACTCATCAATTTACGTTCATTTGACTTTTAAATGAACCTATAATGTGTTTACACCTCTAAGTTGTTCTATATGTTCTAATATCCAACTATTTATTTTTATTTATGGCTATTTATCCTAATGAATTTTTCCATTTTAGTTTGTTGAAGAATATCCTCATCTTTTCTCCAATTACGAACTTTGTTTTCATTGACTGAGAGCTTTATTTCCATTATTTTGTGCAGATTTCAAAAATTATAACTTGAATGAAGTAGTAAAGCTTTTTATTCCAATTGCCATTTATTATTTGTTTTTACAAATATTTAAATAAAACAACTAATTCCTTTACAAATTAACTGTTTTAAGCAAATATCTCAATTGAAATATTACACTAAAACAAAAATCGTTTAAATTGACTAATTAAAATGTTATTTAATTTTCAATTAATTCATCATTAGGGGTCAACGAAATTTATAAACAAAGTGTAGGAATTTATTTCTATCAATAATGGAATAAGAATATTATTACAAACTATTTATTTATCTTCATTGAAAGATACAAGAACAAATCGAAATCCTAAACTCTTTTCGATATATTCGAGAACTTTTGATTCTTTTTTATTAAAATTTCCTTTTTTTCTTGTCATTAAACCAGGGTAGGAAAATATAAAATAAACGTTTTTTTATTTAATTAACTTGATCGATAATCTAAAAATAAGACAATAAGTTAATTTAAATTTTTGTTTTATGCATAAAACAAAAATTAATTAGAAACTTTCATCTTTTTTTGATGGTTAAAAATGATAAAAAAGTTAAATTCCTACATTTTCATTGAGCCCCATTCATCATATAAGTCTCAATATGATTTTTAATTAATAATTTTGTAAAAAGTTGCGGCGAGATTTACGATTATTTAATTGACATTTAGTTAACTTTAAAAATTATATTTTATTATATTATAAAAGTTTTTAAAATTTAAATATTAAAAATTTACATTTTAAAAACCACCAAATATTCCAATAAAACTATTCAAACGCTCGTACTCAGAGAATTTCACGAAAACAATGTATTCACATGTGAAACAGAGAGAAAGTCATCGATTGCGTTCTTGGATTTATCAACACAGCGCAAAGATAAACACTATGAAACTGTTATTTATTTGAAAATCAACTGATACTGGCTTTTATACTTCTTTAGAAAGTTTTTGTGAATTTAAGTATAAAAAAAATATGGTAAAAGAATCGATCTATCATCCATGGTCTTTATCTTTTACTTTTGCTAATTCAGTGAAAAGTGTTGATAAATTGGTTGAGTTATTTATAAATAATCGGTATTCAAAATCATTTTTATTATTGATGATAAAAGATGCTATTGTCAAATTGATTAAAAATTCTAAGGATCCATGCTTGAGAATGTCCGACTGCAATTTAACTAGTGGGTGTAAAGTGGATGTTGATGTAACTAATATCAATAGTGTATGTAAGAATGATGAGCCTAAATTTGTGTTGGTATTACCGTACTTAGAAAGTTTTAAAAACTTTAAGAGGAAAATAGTTTCTAATTCGTGTAAAGTACGCAGTATGTTCATTAATAAGTCAAAAACTCCGTTTGGATTGTGTTCGGATCTCATTTATCAATTTGCATGTAATGAGTGTAATGCCACATACATCGGAAAGATTTCCCATCATCTCTGTACTCGAGTTCTTGAACATAGTTGACTGAATGGATTTATAAATATTAGCGAGCACAATAAGGACTATATGAGTGAAATATGATGTTAGCTCGTCATTTATAGAAATAATATTAAGCTTAATTCTTTAAAGTATGTCAATTTAAGGTCAAATAAGTAGGTCAAAGTCATTTTAAGGTCAACGAGTGAAAATGTTGATAAAAATCTTTGTTAATTATTAGAATTGTGTAATATGTGAGACATTGCTGATAAGGTCATTGGATTCAAAGATTAATCTACAAAATCCTGAGTACTAATTTTTTGAAAGTGTCTGAATAGTTTGATTAGAAAACTTGGAACAAGTAAAAATGTTGTTGGTTTTTAAAATTTTAATTTTAAATATTACCATTTTTAAAACTTTCATAATATGGAATTTATTTAACAAATAAAATGTAATTTTCAACGTTGAATTGTGCTTTGTAAATATAAATTGGTTAGAGTATACAATACTACCCCCGGGTAGTATATTTATTTAATTAATTATTCAAATTAAATGAAATGATATTAAAACAAAACAAACAAATAATTTCAAGGCAAGCTAATCTCTTACAATTTAAACACATCAATCAAACCTTTACACAATTAGCTATTATTTTTTCTTCTCCAAATAAATTCCATTATTCTGCCTGTAAAAACTCCTTGACTCTCATTTGTGGTACCACACAAGTTTTCATTCCATTCCACGTTCCTTCAATGTGGTTAGTATGAAACCCTTTCAAGTTAACAAAATGTATGGAGTGATTAACGTAATGATGTTCAAATTCATCATTTTTTGAATTTTTTGTATTACTTCCAACCATCAGTGACTACTATTAATCCAGGCAAAACATGCTGCATTATGAGATCATTTAAAGTATCTTGGTCTCTGCTTTCAACAATTTATTCAAAACTCTTTCCGGCAGACGTAACTTCAACACCGCAGAAAACCCAGGCCCCGTACACCCTATGGCCTCTGTTGTACTTTCTCTTGCCAAATTTACACTAATCGATTTGCACAATGATACCAGGTCCATCTATTTTAGTGCCGCTTTCTGACAAATTTAGCGCTACACACATTCTTATGACCTTTAAAAACCCACAGGTTGTTTTTTTGGGATGACCTGTAATATAGTTGATGGTCTGGTTCGAGCTTTTACATAGCCACAAATATGCAACATACATAAACTGATGTACCTTTAACGTACTCTTGGCAAAAATACTTTCAGTTAACGAAGTGAAATTTTTCCTGTGGCTTTTCTTTATGCATTTGAATAATGTTGGTGGTTTTTGGGAAAGAGAATAACTATCTATCTGGTATGAAGTTATTGTGCAAGCAAAATGTGTTCATGGCAAAAATATATTGCCTTTTCTTCGTTTTCAAATATTTCCTTTAATAAAATATGCTTTGGTATCATTTAGGATAAATTGAATAATTGATTAAATAAATATTTCGATTAATTTATTTAATTTAAAATTATAAAAAAACGGTTATGCCAGATTCGAACCTGAGGGTAGTATTGTAAACTTGATCCTATATTTGTTAATTTTTGCACTGAACATCAACAATATTATTAAATGATGAAACAAAATGATGAATGAAACTTTTTAGTAGAATATAAATCAGAAGACAGCACTGTTCCCAAATCTTCCAAATCTAAATTAATATATGAAGTAAATGAAATATCCATTATTGAATTTGAAGAATACATAGAAATCATAAACAGTGAAAAATTCAATTTCATCAATACCTTTTTAAATAAGTCATACGACAAAATTTCGCCTGATTCTTTGAAATCAAATAGTTTTTATTATGGAGAAGTTAGTAAAATTTCTGAGCTCGTACAATATCGAATTTGTGAATCGAATTCTCACTCAAATCTTCCCACAAAAGAATGTTGTGACTTTTATAAAGATGAAAAACAATTATCAGGATACAAAAATAATGTACAAACTTTTCGTTCTTTGGAAGTCAAAGTTGACGTACATGATGAAAATTCATTGAAATCTGATGGGGAAAGTACTTCAGCTAAAAGTATGGAATCATTCGATTCCATCGCGAATAATTTTGCAAATATAGTATATAATGATAGCAAATTTGAAAATCCAATCACTTATGAATTTGAATCCAATTATATTATTAAAGTAAGCGGATTGGCTGGGAATTCGATCAATCAATCTTTAAGTTTATTATCAACAACCAATCATGAATTCGAAATCAATCAAATTGGACATACTAGTCTTTTTGAAATAGAAGAAATCGATTCATTAAAATCCATTAAAAGTAAAACTGAAAAGTTGAAATCGATTAAAACTCGTAAAAATATTTCTGAACATGCTGGAGTTCATTCAATTCAAATTCATTTTCCAGTAACGAAGAAATTCAATATCGATAAAAGATTTATGAAAAATATTTCAGACTCCGAGCAGAAAAGTCTACAGAGACAGTTTTCATTAAATTTGGATTCAACATCGACAATACGACCCCAAATTCCTGGACAGCATTCAAATAAACATCGTCATCGTTATAATAACATAGAAAAAGTGGGTTTATCAACCAGCAAAATTGTCAACGGCAGGTTTCAGCATGGATGGCATTGCACCTATAAAAAATGCATGATATTTAATTCTCTTAAAAAACAAACGTGCAAAAACTGTTTGAATCCCCGTTGGTGTCATCCACAATTGTCCAAGCGGGATATATATTGCGTCAATTGTGGATATGTAAACTACAAGTCCCGTCTCTATTGCAAAAAATGTAAATTCGATTTTGTTAAACTAAATGACAAATAATTATGAAATTATTTATTTTACTTATTTATTTATCATCAACAAATTTTATTTGTTGATTTTTGCTGAAATGCTGAAACTTAATTGAAAATGTTTGGAAAATTTTGATTGCTAATGCAAATTTATTGTTTTTATCAAGCACAGGTGTAAATTTTCATGAATTAATATCACGAAGAATTTTTAGTTTATTGATAGTTTTATTTTATTCATTGGATTAAGTTTTCAATCTTGGAATAAATATCCTATTTTAATACTTAATTATTGCGTAAATATTATAATTATACTTTCAATCGTTTTCACAATGTTTATTAATCATTCAAATAAATTTCACGATTGTAGGAACACAACAATAATATCCAAAATTATTTGTAACAAATCCAATAAATTGATTTGATCCATCAAGATTTTGTGTTTTTTCAAGTCTGATAGTGTTGAGATGAGAAATGACAATCTGAGGAATGTTTTCTGATTCAGTTAGTATTTGATCTTGACTAGTTATGGTCGACTTTTCTCCATCAATAAATCGTATTTCTACTTTTCCGCTTGATCTGCAAACATATAAACAATAATCTTATTAACAATGACAATTGCTTATCATCAAAAGTGTGAAGAAAGTAAATAATTTTAATAATCCTGTAACATTATTTCTAATTAGAGTTAACAGTAAAAGTGTTGCTTTATTGGCAGACACTTAGTATGTCGTGTAGGATTTTTGAATTACATTGAACATTTAGTGCGATGGTGCAAATGATTAATTATTAACGATATGATAAATCCGTTTAGGAAGATTCAAGTTTATTAAACACAAAAAATAGAATTTTCGATTATGAAAATCAATCTGAATTACAAAATTCTTTTGAATAGGAGTTTGAAGATTATTTTATTTCAATTATCTGTCCTTTGAGTTAGCTTGATTTAATTTCGAAATTAGAGTTTTTCCTATGCTTTTTATATTCATAAAACTTTAAATTTTATTGTCAATTTTTTCTAGTCTTTATTTTTTTTTAAAATTTCACAATCAACGTGTCATAGATTATTTAATTTTCGATTATGAAAATCAATCTGAATTACAAAATTCTTTTGAATAGGAGTTTGAAGATTATTTTATTTCAATTATCTGTCCTTTGAGTTAGCTTGATTTAATTTCGAAATTAGAGTTTTTCCTATGCTTTTTATATTCATAAAACTTTAAATTTTATTGTCAATTTTTTCTAGTCTTTATTTTTTTTAAAATTTCACAATCAACGTGTCATAGATTATTTAATTTGAAAATTGTTTATTTCACTTTATTTAACGTAAGTAGTGTTGGAGTTGTGTTTGACTATAGCTAAAGTTATGTAAAATCTTTGTTCATTCAACACGGCAATACATAAAAACTCACAGTGGCAAAAATAAATTGATAAGAAGGATGATTCATTGAAATAAATCATGAGCACCAAAAAGACAAAAATTTAATAAAAAACATTAAAAAAGTAAATAAAAACAATAACCAAATAATAAAAAAACAATAAAAATGGTGGGTTACTGATGTTTGATGCTAGTGTTTAGATTTGAGAGGTTCGGGCAACCAGCTACAAAAATTATAATGATGTTGGTTACCACTTGGTACTCGTCGCTAAGCGACGTTTGAACTGCACCAAATGGGTGGAATGCTAGCTAAATGCGAGAACAAGTACTTGCACAGCTAAAGTCCTTACATACCTGCGAGTCTACTTACTGTCGTTAGAAGACCTGTGTCCGATTCTCTGTCCTACTATGTATTTATCATTAGTTCCTACGACCCACAGATTTAGCAGTTTAGGAACATTAAATTATGATAAAATAGGTGAGATACAAAATAGTATATTGCTGGGCACCTGATGGGTAAAAAATATAAGATTTTCGCGGCCACTTTCAAGGGAATATCAATAGATGCACGTACAAGAGATATAACCATAGGATACCTGTCAAAAATTACATTGGAAATGTATTCCAATGGGCGGTTTCTAGTAAAAGGTGAGCCATATTACCATGACTGCTAATACACTAGAAAACCTTTGGGTCCACTAGCTACCATAGAAGGTATTCACGTTCACTTTGATTACGGGTCCCTCTGTCGCTAATTTAATTGGAATAATATCGATCATTCAATCACTTTATTTTATCTTAAAGGTACAATTTATCGAATAATTCAAGTTATTGTAAAACGAACATCGATTCAAAACCTAGAACATTTTATTAATTATATCACAAAATTATCTGGGGTTATCAGAAGATGTGGGTCAAAATTTCTTTATCTGACCCAGTAAACGAACGGCCTTCAATCTGCGCCTTTTTTCACTCTCCGCTTTGCTGGGGTGACATTTTTTGTGATTCGGTTTTGGACCATTACTGTTTTGGGCATTGATTGGAGTGGGGTTTGAGATGAGCCATGTGATACTTGGATTCATGCTCGAAAACGTGCTGGGGTGGTGCCCAATTTCTTCCTTTATCGTCTCTTTTAACTTTAGCTGATAATTTTCGTTTTTTAATTTGTCTATTTCGGCTATCATATCACCGTATTGGGTTTTTAATAACTCATTCTGTTGATTCAATCTCATTACATGTTCTTGTCGAGTCCAGATTTCCTCCATTCGACGTCATCTTCGTATCATCGGATTCAGCTCGCTGGCTCTGTTTCAGGACATCGTTGTGATAATGGGCGACATCCCGTCTGAATATTTCCATGTCAAGGGTTTTTTTTATTATTTTGTTGCACTAAAATAATTGAGAAAATTTTAGATTGAATCGAAAATCGTGTTTGGGGATAATATGTGAAACTAATGAAGATTCATTGATTTTAATTTCAGATTCTCACCTCTATTAGAGGTCAAATCAAAGCTAGGTGTTCGGTGACATCTATGGGAGGTCCTCGGTAAATAATATAAACCCAAAAATACGGTAAAAACCTTTTAAATACATAACTTAACCCCCCTTAAAATCATAAAATGCGGTTAAACTCCTATTGGTTAAAATCCAAAAATTTATTTTGTCCTATTTTTAGGCATCGGGAAGGACAATTTATTTAATTTGAACACCACTACTTAATGAGAGGTGAGATTTATTTAGGTTACTTATTATTGATTTATTTATTATTTTTAGATTAGTAATTAAAACTTGATTACCCATTTATCATTAATAATTCATTCAATCCAGCATTAATTTAAATACCTAATTAATAATTTTAAGTACTATAATTGCTGGGCCAGAACACAAATAGCCTTGAGAATTGTTTAAATGCATCAGTAATACAGCACGAAAACCCAGCACCAAGATAACTTAAAATACAACATACAACACCAACTAAACATTTTAAAATTTGAGAGAATATAAATAAATATAAAATCAAAAACATAAAAGTAAAATAAAATAAATACAAAATGCATCAAGAACCGCACAAAGATTTACATAAAAAATAACACAATAACAAGAAAATTTGACCGTAAAATGACCATTTATGTAAAAGAAAAAATTTAATGAATTAAATGAGTGAAAATAAAATATTTTTAGCTGAATAAATTTAATTAAAAATGTTAAAAATAAATTACCAATTTAAATTAAGAAATAAATAAAAATTTAATTTAGATAACACAAATAATTTCAAGGTCAAATTTGTTTAATTGCAAAAAAAATAATACGCAACGTTAAGGTCAAATTATAGGTATATATACTGATGTGTTTTGACAAATGTTTAATCTTACTTTTCAATCTTATGTTTCAGTCTTATGTGTACAATCTTGTTTTTTTCAGTATTGATTTTCAGTCTCACTTTGAGACTTATTTTGAGCAATTTTATTTTTGTAGTATGCGTTACAGCTAAACGCATGCGTGACTATGAACTTATTTATTGATAACTAATGCTATGAATTGAAAATGTTATGAATTATGAATTATGTTACAGCAAATTGCCAATGTATACTGACGAATTTCTGACGATTATATGAATAAATATTTTATTGCATCGAAGCTTCTACCCAATTGATCTGGTAACATTTATTTATTTATTTTTTTTGGCTCACAGCCACACAACATACAAGATATTAAAATAATACATAACTAGTCACGCTGTGTAAGTGCGGTCTCCCCGCCTATAGCGTGTGCCCGTGAGAGTTCCGTCGTGCTCAACGACGGACTTGAACGTAAAACCATATTCGTTTATAAGGGCGGTGGGAAAATCGAGAACTAGTCTTTTGGCGAGCTCTCTTTCACTCATCTCCCGAAAATTCGACCTAAAATCTATAATACAAATCATCTAAACTTATCACACCGAGTAGTCCAGTGGGCACTCATAACGTAACATGAACATACATAGATCTTAAGGACAAAGAGAGGGAAAAGGTAGTGGGAAAAATTGCGAAATCGTTGCAACAGTTAAAATGAATAGCCATCGGAAAAAGATTAATCCGAACGACTAAAATCATGAAAAATAATGTTTTAAATAATATGTAAGAATTAAATAAATTAATTTTGAATTGAGACAGAAAATATGGGTGGAACGCTGCGCAAATTTTCGGAAATAATTAAAATATTTATCATAAAACTATAAAATAAGGGCGGATCGCTGCTCAAATTTTCCGAATCAATTAAAATACTTATCGAAAATAGTATAGTAAAAGTGGAATGTTGTTCAATGGTTGGTATGATATGCTGATAAAACTATGAATAAGTGTGGATCGCTGCTCAAATTTTCCGAATCAATTAAAATACTTATCAAAAATAATAAAGTAAAAGTAAAATACGGCTCAATAATTGATAGGATAACTGGATAAAACTGTAAAATAAGGGAGGAATGCTGCTCAATTTTTTCGAATTAATGAAAATACTTTATTGAAAACTGTAGGATAAGGATGGAGTACGGCTACATTTTTATATAAGTAAAATATTTTCACAAAGTTGAGGAATAAGGACGAATCCCTACTAAAAATTTAATAATAATAATGATAAAAGTAATGATAATGGTGGTTATAGCAATAATAATAGTAATAATAATAATAATAATAATAAATATAATGGTAATGGTAGTAATAAGAATAATAATAAATGTAATAGTGGTAACAATTAAGAAAGGTAATACATATAATAGAAACGATGATAATATTAGTAATAATAATAGGAACATAGTAGTTATAATATGGATAAGGGTAAGAGAGATACGGTGCGGATATTTACATAACGAAAGGTTTACAGGTCATGGTAAAAATCGATAATACGAACAATGACAAGAAGGACTATGGGAATAGACGTAATAATAAAGGATATAACAGTATGGATTAATATTTGAAGGAGAAAGGTGAATAATGGGACCTAAAAATCGAAATCGAGCACAGGCCTTCTATCGGCAGCTCGTTGGACCCATGGATCGTTTGTTCAATTATAGCATTAGCAATAGCGCTCAATTTTTGTGGACGATCTACTAACTCGAACACAGTCCCAACGTTGCTTAGCAACGGGTGCCAAGTGGTAAGCGAAAGATATTTGTATGGGGTTGTCTGGGTAACAACCATATAGTTTCAAAATATCAACACCCAGAAACCCACCATAATTTAGAAATTTCCTGAAGGGAAAATCTTATTTTATAAGGCTTTTCGATTCTACTTTCTTCAATTATCAAATTTTAGGGTTAAATCCCCAGAATTACTATGAAAAAGTATAATAATATTAACAACCTAGAACTTTGTTTAAATTTGTAAATTTCGTAACTAAACTGACACGCGATAATTTGAAAATTATTCTAAATTATTTAATTCGCTTTTAGATCAGCTGTTTTTAAATTTATAAAATTTTCTTTTTGATTTAAGGGGAAAAAAGGTTGACTTGAGTTTTATATCTTGTCTTTCACTTAAAATTAACCCTTTACTTTCAAAAAACCTCACACAAGTGCTTTAAATTAATTTAAAGAGAACTGTAATTCTTCCTAGTTTAACTCCTTTAGTGGAATAGACCTTTTTAACAATACTATTTATAGGAATTAGGCTCCCACTATCATCATACTATACTCGGAAATGATTATTAACGTTAATTAAGTATTTATTTATAAAGAAAAACGAAATTTTTCAAGAAAATAAAAATAACTACAAAAATTTAATTTTTGATAAAATTTACAACATTAAGTCACAAAAAAAATATAAATAATACATAAATCTATTATTCGTCTAACAGTTTACATAAATCGACGACGAGATCTCGATTTTCTCCATCAACATCGACGGGAAATTTCCTCTTCCGATGAGAGTTGTATTTAGTGACCACAGCGGGAAGAATTGGTTGAGGCAGTTCATCACCAAAGTCGTCGGTCCAATATTCGACTGAAGTCGATGAATTTTGAGCTTCCTCGACTATGGTGGGGTTGCTACTACCGAGGACATCTCGTCCTCCTTGTCGGAACAAATTCGAGGTACTGGTTCCGCTGGTTTCGCCGATTCGGGCAATTGTTCATCCGGCTTCACGAATTCCGGGAATTGCTCGGCGACCCGAATGGTGGCCTCTTCGAGCACTTCGTCCGCATTTGCCAATATAATGGCTCCCTCAGCTAGACGAAGATCATGGCGTCGCCGGTTTTTGCTGGCGTTGTGCTTTTTACTGGTTCTGTGGTTTTTTTCCGGACCAACTTCGTTCTTTTCTGGGATGTGCGTTGGTGGAATTAGATTTAATTTCACGGCCAGATCGCGGCCGACTTTACGCTTAGTTAATTCGGCCTCCGTGAATGAGGCAATTAACACTGCGCTCTGATCATTGACGATGATCCTCTGAGCCGGGTTCTCAGAAATAAGATCATCGCGACATCTTGTCAAGCGATGGATCTGCTGATGTAGGGCTTTCACAGCTTCTGGAGCGAAACATGTAACCAACGCTCGTTCATGCTCCGCGAATAATTTATCGTATTTCGGTTGGCAGGTTACGTGGGAGAGGCTTTCATTCTGGGTATTGGATTTTACAGGGTGGGTTGATTTGGGCGGAGATATTTTAGGAATTTTATAGCCGGATTGCATTTCGATTTGTGAAAATTGTCAGGACTATTTTGAATCTTCTAGTAAAGTGTATTATATAACGTTTGCCTGAGAGAGAAGAAAAATAAAAGAGGGAAAATTTCTCAATATGAGTTCTTTAATTACATTAATAATTATAATAAAAATAAGATTTTTAAATTAATTAATATTTTTAGAGGGGTCTAATTTATTGTCCAGTGTTACATACAGACACGCATGCATACACACACATAATTTCGTAAAATTTAGTTTTTCTGACCCGGGTTGATTGCCGTGCCTGTGGGGCATCTTACCGGTGACTCGGGTAAAAAATAAAAATTAAGAGTTGGTGGAGTCTGCAAATGCTTGGCACACCGAGTTGATTAAAAATACATGGTTGTCACGGAATTGGTCAAATTCCAACTTGGCATTTTGTGCGGGGTGCGCATAATTTTATACAGATATAATCGGCCTAGTTTTTCGGGGAATTTGTCTATGAATTTCGTCAAGATTTGGAATTATTTCTAATCCGGTATTTACTTATAGTCTGCGCTACTCTTCTCGGTTCCCATACGTATTGACGTTACGTATATATCTTATTTAGAGTAATATGATATAATGTTCGTTGGCGAATAATAATAACAATTAAAAAGCTATTTATCATGTACATTAAAATTTTTTAATTCATTAAAATTATTTTCCAATATAATATTACATTTTTATTCTTTAAAGGATAAAATCCAAAGCACTATATATAAAAATAAATTCTTTTGTCTATCTTTTGTTATTCATACCTAACCCTAGTCGGTCCCCTCAATACATCTACTTGTAACAGGAATTTTTAAATAATAAAAAAAAATTTTATCTTGCTTAAACATTTACATAAATGTTGTCCCTTTAACCATGACGATATTCCCGTATTTTACCCTTTTACCGCTCCGTCCACTTTGCATGGACATTAGTGTATAATAAGGACTATGCCCCGTAGATATTTGGCTTGAAACAAAACAAAAAAAACAGAGACTCTCCTCTAAAAATTTTTTTTTCGGGGGAGAGGGGGGAGTTATTTTTTAAATTATTTGTTTTAATGAATGATTTGGAACTGTGTTCGAGTGGGTAGATCGTCCGCAAAAAGTGAGCACTATTACTAATACTGTAATTGACCGAACGATCTCTGGGTCCAACGAGCTGTCGATAGAAGACCTGTGCTCGCTTTTGATTTTTGGTCCCTTTATATCGTTAATGTCATCATTTGGATTCATAGCTCTAGCCAAACTTCTCATTCAGGTGGTGTAATGTCCTCATACTACCTCTGTGAGTTGACACTTATCGAATCCTTTAAATATCATTTAAATAGCACTAAATATATATTTTATAAAGTAAACAACACATTTTCTAAGTTAATTATGCACTATTTAATAATCGAGCGGCTCGACGTTTAGCCCGCTCCCTTCGTCCAGGTCGATAGCTGTTTGTCTTTGGGGGGGGCCTTCGGATCAGGTACCGTGATCTCTCGGTAGGCCAGTTGGGCAGGGCAAAGACAAGGGGGTAAGTTACTGCTGCCCCTTCCTGACAGACCGACAACGCGATCTCCAGTCCCCTTATCTGTGTCCGCAGGCTTTGATTTAACTGCCTTTCATCCGCCCATCCCTTTTGGGCTGCAGTAAGTCTTTGATGAAGCAGTTTTGTTTTCTTCGGTTCCATCCATGAGGCCTTGGTTTGTTGAATTTCCTTTGACATCTGGATAAGTTGTGTATAGAATTCCTTGCTGAGTTTGCGAGAATGTTCTAGTTCCCTTTGCAGAGTTTCCAGTGATCCCATCTCTGCAAAACAATGACATTAACTTTGATCCGCGAATCTTAAATTAGTTAATTGCTCATACAAATCTTTACGACATTGAATCATACAACAAAATTCGTGGAAAACAACTAATAATTTATTGAAAACTAAAATTTAACTTCATTAGTGTTACTATAAACTTGGAGTCCGTGTTTGAATTGTTAACGGGATTGGGGGTTTTGATGTTGCCTCTCATTTTCGTCCATGGTCGGCTGAGTGTATGGGTGCTCATAAAATACAAAGACCAGTCGCTTTGTGTTTCGGATCGGTTTGGAGCTGGGCGGTGGCATATAATTGTAGGAATCCGCAATCCTACCGGCCGCGATATCGTCCTCCACATTCGCCAGATATTGTCTGGCCCTGACCACGTGAAAGTCGACCTGTCACTGGTGGTCCTCGAGGCGTGTAAGGAGAGATCGGGCTTGATCCTGAATTTCTTGGGCCGGACTTCGGCCACAGTCTCGTCCGTCCGTGGTGAACAATAGTGCATCATCCTCCACTGGTCGCGAGGCGGTCCAGCGGGGTGCTCTCGGTTGGGGCACCTCGGGGTACTTGTCCCGCCAGATGCGTTGCCAAGCTTGTCTCCACTGGTCGGCAACGTGTGTGGGGACACGAATGAGGGCTCCTGATACATCTACAAATAAGTTATATAAGTATATTCTCCGTAGGTTTGTTGACATAGTTAAACGATTATCCAAAGGGTCAAGAAATTTTTTATGGGGTTACTACACTTATGAGCACGAACTTAAAGTTATGGACTTGTAATTCATCTGTCGAGTACTCCTACTTACGATCTAATTGATAATGTATAACAACACTGAGATTTTAAAACTTACCCGCTTTAAGCTAAGATAAAATTAAATATTACTCGTGTGCAAAGATCTGGAATTTTTCTTAGTCGAGTTAATAAATATAATATACCATTGATATTAAAGAAGTTTACGACTTTTGTTTAAATTCTCTAATTTGATAAAATATGTTACACCTTAGGTGATGAAATTCGTCGTTGCTAGAAGAAGTTCTAACTCTTCCTCATTCTCTTGACAATTTGGTTTCTTTAAATCCATTTTATTCCAGGATCGACTTCCGCGAATATTTTCCATATGGGATCACCATTTTCAGCGATCCTTTAGTCAGGTTAGAATTTAGATGTTTGTATTTAAAACTATCCATTTAATTGAAATATATTTGAGATCCTACTCCCTGGTTTCTGTTAGATAAGCGAACGTTATAAACTAGTTAATAAGTAAGAACCCTAATAGTAAATATTCAGACAGAATCGAAGTAAAGTTTTGCAGTTATGCCCTACCTAGATTAATGCGTTCTTCGGTCGACAATTATTATTGCTTAACTAGTTAAGTGAAAATCGAATTAGGAAAATGCCATTTTGTCAATCGACAGTTCCTCTAATCGAATCTAGATAATTCGCTTTAATTACATGGTCCGAAGTTGATTACAATTACTAATTTCTGGGACGATGTTGGGGATAGTGCTGCGGCATCCTTAGTTAATACTCGGAGTCATTAAAATGTAATCGCGGAGATAAAATTAGTAATTGAATTATGAGCATAGATTTGGTAATTATCAATAAATTATGAGGATAAAGTTTATAACTCATAACAAACTTATGGAAATAAAAGTAGTATTTACTAATAAATTTGTACGGATAAAATTAGCAATTAAATTATGATCATAAGCTCAGTAATTAATAACAAGTTATGAAATGAAATCTTTCAACTGATAATGAACCATGGGAATGGAAGTAGTATTTAATAGTGAAATTATAAGGGTGAAAATAAACAATTAAATTATGAACATGAACTCAGCAATTAGTAATGAATTATAAGAATAAAATTTGTAACTAATAGTGAACCTATGGGGATGAATGTAATATTTAATAGTAAAATTATGCGAATAAATTGGCAACTAAATCATGGTCTTGAGCTCAGTAATTAATAAATTATAAAAATGAGATCTTTTAACTAATAAATAAATTATGGGAATGAAAGTGGTATTTAATAGAAAAATTATGGGGTTGAAATTAAATTATGAACTTAAATTCGGTAATTAACCATGAATTATCCAAAATTAAGATTCTTACTTGTCGGCCGGGGTCTTAGGTTCGGGACTAAGTCTTCATCTGGGATCCTATCCATTTAGCTCTCATTAATTTTATTTCGGCGATCATGCATTTTAACAGTTCCAAAATTCTTCCACCAGCGTTGGTCAATCAGATATATTAGTTTGTGTGCGCCGGGGTCGGAAAAATTTTTCTGCCCTTATCTGTAGTGGATTCGCTAGCCGTGTATGCTAGGGCGTACGGGGTGTGACGTCTAGCTCGCGCTCCTTGCCTGTATATTAGTAGAATTCTATGTACCGGCGTGTGAAATGTTTATCAGGTGTGCACGGAAAGATTAGCGCCTACACCATTCTGGGCATGCTAAACGGGTGACTGTAGATCGGTAGGTACTATCGATCCACGCCGTGACAATTGGCAATGCAGATGTGCATGGTAAATCTTCAATTTTCCATTGATTTTATTAATTATTTCTACTTGTTCCGGTTTACTTAATTTATTCCAGTTAGGTTGGATTGACTACAGGTATTATTCTAGAATTATTTAAATTTTATTCCTAATTTTTTTCAGGGATTCAATTCTTATGGGGATATTACGTCATTTGATTTTTTTTTAGCATTAGAGGTCGTATATCTGGTGGACATTTTAATCGGTATACTCCTGGATTTATTGATTTAATCGCATTGATAGTGAGTACTATTTAGAAATTGACTTTATAAATTTTCATTCTTAGTTTTTCAGGGAATTTTCCGTTTAAGTCGTATGACTGATAAGCATTGTCTGGAAACTAACTCTTTAAAATTTTTGTTTTTATTCTTTCGTGGATTTGGGAGTCGACCGCGTTGATGACAGGTATTATTTAGAAATTAAAGTTTATAAATTCTATATTCGTATTTTGCAGGGATTTTATTTTTACCGTATAGATGACAAGCGTTCTTTGGAAACTCTTAAAGCTTTCTCTTATTATTTTTTATTTCGGGGATTTTTAGTGGATCATCCTAATGAGAAGTACTTTTTCGATTTGTCATTCCTAATTTTGTTCAGGGATCTTTCTGATTTTCTGGGCTTTGGAAGTTAACTCTAACTTGGAGGACTTCGGTAGAAAACTGGCGCCATATATTTTCATTAGATTTGATGAAATCTTAGCATTGCATTATTAAACGATATTATTCAATCTATTGGTTTTCTTGTGTAGATTTTTGGTTTTAATCTATTGTATCCCCTTTATTTAAATATGGTCTAGTTCGCACCTACCCTCTTAATCGAGCTTATTTGGTTATTCCAGCAATTCCTGCGTTTAAATTAAGAAAATTCCTTTGACTTTAAGACAAGGTTGTTCGAGGCCCACACTCATGATTTTATGTTGCCATTTGCCTTAATAATGGTCACTATTATTCGGAGTTCTATACTGGTCATTTTAGTTTTAACTTGGGTCGAATTAATTATTACATTTTTGGGTGGAATAGCATCTCAAATCTCTGTAGTTATAAGTTATCCAAATTTTAGTCAAAATACACCTATCAGGTTTGTGATTAACCTATTGTATTTAGCGTAAACTAACCATTAAAGAAAGCAATTTTTGTCATTTCGTTTTAACTCTTTATTACTCTATTCGAGTGTATAACAACTACTTGGATCTTTAATTTATTCACATTTGTAACCCTTACTTAAAATCATTATACGTTCATGGTAACCGCTCAATATTTATGATTACTCTAACTTCGTATCAAACGCTTAAATTTATGGTTATGTAGTAACAGTTTGGATTTATAGTTAGTTTTAATTCATAACAACGATTTCATTTTATATTTCCTCGTTACCTTCCCTTAATTGACCTTAGGCGCACTGTGTTCATATTATAGTTAATGAGTGCCCACTAGACTACTCGTGTAGTGATTTTGAGCCGTGTGTAAGATAGTTTAGGTCGAGTTTATGGAAATTGAGAGACGAGGAAATAGCCAAAAGACCACTTCCTTATCCCTCTCTTCTCCTATACGGAATAATATTGGCGTTCCGACCCCTGAGTTCCGCACGCCGGAGTCTTCAGGGGCACGAATCATTGGCGATATTCCACGCACTTACACGAATTCGAATAGTAAGTTTGATTTTAATAACTTGTGATGTGTCTTTGGCTGTGGGCCGGAAAAATTTCGACAATAAAAAGAAACTATTTATGCATTATAAATATTTTATTAAAAGACAAATATAAGTTACCCGATACATCAATCCAATCCACAAAATTCAAAAATCATAAATACATGGCTCTCCCCACGCCGACACCCAAACAGAGCTCTATCGAGGTTGCGAGGATGCGACGTGGAGAGAGTTTTCAAATAAAACTCTCACTTACATCGTAAAATAGATTTTAAAGTTTCAAGTTGGAAAAACTGATTAAAACGATTAAAGTTTTGAAAAACTGATTAAAATTGTGTAAAAATGAATCGTTATATATACCTATTGTACTACTCTAACCTTGCGTGTTCTTTTTGATTTAGTAAAACAAATTCTGACCTTGGAATTTTCTGGTATATTCTAATCTTTAATTTTATTATTTTGAAATTTTATTTGACAATTTTTTCTTTATATTTTTAATTGAATTATTTCTAATTCAAATTATTTAATTTTTATTTCATTTTCATGAAATCTCGCATTTTTATAAATTGTCAAATTTCGGTCAAAATTGTTTGCTTTTCGTGTTATGTTTATATTTAATTCGTGCGGATCTTGTTGCATTTTGTTATTATTTTAATTTATTTTTGTGTTTATAATTTAATGTTTAATTGTTTTCTTCCTCGCATTTTGATAGGGTTAGTTGATGTTTTAATAGGTTTAATTTTAAATGTGCATGTTATATTTGCACGTGTGTTATCGATTCATTTAAACATTTACAAGGCCGTTTGTGTTCTGGCCCAAAAATTTCATCGAATAAAAAGTCTAAGTATTTTTTCATACTTAAAAACCCATAAAATCCTGAATATTTTTATTTTTTATTTTTATTTTATTTACTTAAATTATTTGTTTTAATCTAGTCAATAATTTTATTTATTTATTTTTTAATTATATTATTATTAAATTTAATTGTTTGTTTAAATAAAGTCAATTATTTTATTTATTTTAGAATTATATTATTATTAAATTTAATTGTTTGTTTTAATGAAGTGAATTAAATAATTATTTATTATTTTATTTTCATTTAATTATTTGTTTAATATTATTATTATTTTTATTTAATTCATTATTTATTTTATATTTTTATTATTATTTTATTTTATTATTATAAACATTTTTTTTATTTACTTTTAAAATTTTTAAACTTTAATTGTAAGTCTAAGAATAATTTTTCGATGTAAAAAAGAATTAAAAATCATCGATAAATTTTGAATTGTAAAAATAACAAACTTTCAATCCATACAAATACTTTTATTGACAATAAAGATTAAATAAAAAAGATTAATTTTTATTTCAAATCAAAAATATCTGAGTAATACGCTTTACGCTTTCGGCCAACAATATATGGATCGTTTGGTCACGTTTGAAATAGTGGCAACATGGACATCCATTTGAACATGTTACTCTCAAACTATCTTTACAAACAATTCAATTTGCAACACATCGGTCAGCAGATCCCTGAACGTTGTCATAGTGAATCTCGAGAAGTTTCTCAATATTAATCCATGTGAAATGGTAAATTTTTGTTGCGATGGTAAATTTTTTTTAATTCTTGGATAGAGTTCCTTAATTTTCTTTTATACATGTTAAAAACGATAAAAAATTTTCAAAGTAAGATGTGAAGAAATAAAGTAATATGAAATTTTCAAAATAATAATAATAATAATAATAATAATAATAATATTAATAATAATAATAATACTAATAATAATAATAATAAATTCATCAACAATCAAAGAAAAAGTTAACTTACTTGGTATCAACTTTTGAATACTGATTACCCATACACACTGAACAATCAATTGATTAATAACTGAACAACAATCACTAGGTACTGTATAAAAATGACTGAGTACTGTACAACTCACTATATACATACTAGGCATTGAATAATTGAGTATCTTATTCATTAAAATTCTCTATTTAACTAATATTTACCCTTTAAACACCGATATTCAATCAACTTAACCCACTTAAAAATAAAATAAAATTTTCTCTCAATCATTTCCCCTTAAAATACTTGGTTATTCACTATACACATACTAACAATATGTTATCAATAACTAGTTACTGAACAAATCAATATCAAAATATTGTTTACTGACCAAGAAATCTTAAAATAAAAGCACATAAAAATTTGAACAATCAAAAGAAGTATATTTTCAATTACAAATTTTATTAACTTTTTCACTCTTTTATCGATCCTAAATGTCTCTAAATTGTTTGGTTGCTTAGTTAACTGGTTGCTATCAAGAAACTATTAATCAAATTCATTGAAGTCCAATCAATTGTTGTATTTTTATAATAAATAAAGTTAATAGATAACAAAAATAAATTATAATCTACCACATTACTAGAAATCAAATGATTTTCGACTAACCACTAAATTAGTTGAATTTCTAACAAAGCTTAAAATACTACATGGAACAGGTACCTGTGTACTGATAGATAACGATAAAATCCACTAAAAATCCAAATATGTATGTTTAATTATTGTAAAATATTTGTTTTTGTAAAAATAAGACTTATCCTTAAATTATGATTAGCATGTGAATAGAATTTGATTAAATTTGTGAGAAATATTTTAAGATGTTAAATAAAACTGATTAATTTGTAAATAATGTTAGTACTTTAAACAAATTTTAAAATAATACCTTCACCAAATTGGTAAGAGAATAGTAGTTATTGAGTAATACTTATTAAAATGAACAAAGTTTTATAATTTTTGACAAGTTTTGATAGATCTTTAATAAATTTTGTTAGTAATTTGAATAAAACCTTAAAAAAAATTTCAACATAGTAGCAAATAGTAAGAATAATACTTATCAATTTAAAAAAAATTAATTTAATTAACTAAGTTGTAAAATAATTGAAAAAAATTTGTTAGATCATTTTTAAAAAATTTTTAAGATTTTTAGGTCATTGTTCTAGGTACTTGTTGAATGGAAGTTAATGTATGTTATTGACTGCTCATAGTATTTAATTGTTTAATTTCTCTTTATTCATGGAAATAATCAAAAATACTTAAATTATTCAGAAAATTGCCAATAACAACATAAGTAATGGGTAACATAAATTTTTTAAATACTAGTCAATTTTAGTTTTTAATTAAATTAAATTACAAATATACTAATAAAATCAAATAAATACTTGAATACAAATAATTACACGAATCAAACATTTTCTTAGAACATTCATATATTTTATTCAGATTCCAATAATATCATTAAAATTAACCAAAATCTTATTGATATATTTTGATAACCCTTAAATCAATGAAAATGTATCGATTTCACTAAGTATCCATCCTTTAACATCGATATTCAACCGAATAAATTCCCCTCCTAACACATCGTTTCCCCCTAAAATATTATAAAATTTACTGTCAACCAATCATTTCTCTTTAAATGACAATAACCCCAGCTATATTCATTATTTTTGATAAAAATCACCGAATTATTTCGATCTTGAACCGAATAAATTTCTTGAAATCCCCTTAAAATAAATTCCTCTCTTGACCAATCATTTCCCCCTAAAATAAAATAAAATTTACTCTCAACCAATCATTTTTCTTTAAATGACAATATTTCATTATTTTCATAAAAATCACCTACTTATTTCGATATTCATTGGAATAGATTTATTGAAATCCCCTTAAACAATCATAAATTTATTACTTGACGAATCATTTCCCCCTAAAATAACCAAATTCAACTAACTCAACCCCTTAAAAATATCAATAAAACCTGTTCGTAATCGGTCATTTCCCTTAAAAGATTATAAATTATCTTCTTAACCAATCATTTCCCCCTAAAATATCATAATTTTCCTCTCAACCAATCATTTCTCATCAAATGACATTATTTCTACCATCTTTTCACCCACATATCGATATTCATCCAAATATAACCCTCTAAAAATATTATAAATACACCTCTTAACCAATCATTTCTTTTTAAATGACAATAATTCTTCCATTTTAATTCATTATTTTTCAAAAAAATAACCATTTAGATAATATTTACCCATAAAATAACAATATTCAACCGGCTTAATCCACTTAAAAATATCAACAAATTTGTTCTTAACCAATCATTTCCCTTCAAATGACTTTTTCCCCGCTATATCAATTATATTCATTATTTTCATAATACCATCAAGTAAAATTCCTATGGAAATCTATATTCAACTGAATAAATCCCTTAAAATACCCTTAAATTCATCATTTCGATCATATTTACTGTATGTATTCAACCAATCAAATTCCCTTAACATTATCATAAAAATCTGAATTTTACCATTTAAAATAAATTTTCTTTAAAGTATTAAAAAATTGTTATCGAAATCCAACCAATCAAATTCCTTTAACATTATCATAAAAATCTGAATTTTACCAATTAAAATAAATTTTCTTTAAAAGTATTACAAAATTGTTATCGATATCCAACATTTTCCATCGAAAATCACAACAATTTGATTCTGGCAACAAATTCTACCAAAATAAAAAATTCGTCAAAAATGACTAAAATTGAATAAAATCTATGTTTCCCACATAAATTAAATTTCACTAAATTATTGTAAAATCATAAAATATATATTATATTGCTCAAATAATTAAAATTATTCAGTAAATCAAGTATAAATTCAATAAAAATTACCAGTCAACCCATAGAGATAATTCAACGATTTCCATATGTATACTGATAACCACACCGAGCATCCTTTTAAAAATCTCTAAATTATACGAATCTCTAAATTATATCGACGAAATAAATAAAATAGGAAATGAAAGTAATTAATTGACCACCCTTTTTTAATATAAAATAAATTAAAATTTTAGGTTTCACTAAAATATTTTTAAAAATCAAATGATTTAATCAACTTCTTAAATAGAACATAAAACTATAATTAAAATATCATTTACTATTCAAAATCTATCAGTCAAATTGGTAAATAATTATCATAAATATATGTTTCATAAACATTTTGTTCGTAAATTTAACTTATTTAAAATAATCCTAAAATCAAGTCAATTTTAATAAATTATCAAGAAATTAAGTGTTACTAAAATTATAGATTTATCCTCATTTCTTCAATAATTTCATTAAAAACCTAATCAAACCCTAAATCCATTAAAATTCAAAAGAAAACCATAAAATTCACAAAGATGATTAAAATTTATTAAAATAAATACCTCGTAAAACTATATATTATTAAAATTATCATAAAATTTCCCTAAAAGCTCTAATTGATTTGCATAACCTAAAATTATTTTATTTTGTCGAGTACAACCTAGAAAGGTGTAATTAAATTTATTAAAAGTTAATTAAATTTTCATTGAAAATAACAAGTCAACAAATGGATTTTTAATTAGTTGAGATTATATTCTATAAAGAAAATTTTCAGCGAAGAAGTAATATTGGGGGGAGAGTACATTAAGAGACTAAAATCGTTGAAATTACTGGAAAAAGTGGGATAGCTAAAGAAATCTACTAAATAGATGAAATATCAATTGATATATTAAAAACTTACAAGGGTAATATACTTTGAATAAAGAAAATATTCATTGAAGAGGAAAAATATTCATTAAAGTGAGAAAATATTCATTAAAGTGAGAAATTATGCATTGAAGAGGAAAATATTCATTGAAAGAAATTATTCATTGGAGAGAAAAAAATATTTATTGAAGAGGGAAAACAATCATTGAATAACGTAAAATATGAATTGAAGCTAACAAATATTCAGTGAATCGAGAATTGCATATAATAAATTAGACGGTAAAATTTCTCAATGATGAGATGAACTATCAATTAAATATTGGAAAATACTTGAAATAAATGGAATCTGAATTATTCACTAATCAACAAATATACTTAAAAGATAAACATATTCACTGAAACTTAATTGCATTTTAAGAATGGATGAATTACTATTATATTCAATTAAAAATTATTAACGATTGAGTAGATTTCATCGGTTAATTATATTTAAATAGGGATATATATTCTGATGGATAGTTATGCACGGAAGAATACTGACTATTCTTCAGCGCATAACTATACATCAAGGATCGATAAAAGAGTGAAAAAGTTAATAAAATTTGTAATTGAAATTATACTTCTTTTGATTGTTCAAATTTTTATGTGCTTTTATTTTAAGATTTCTTGGTCAGTAAACAATATTTTGATATTGATTTGTTCAGTAACTAGTTATTGATAACATATTGTTAGTGTGTGTATAGTGAATAACCAAGTATTTTAAGGGGAAATGATTGAGAGAAAATTTTATTTTATTTTTAAGTGGGTTAAGTTGATTGAATATCGGTGTTTAAAGGGTAAATATTAGTTAAATAGAGAATTTTAATGAATAAGATACTCAATTATTCAATGCCTAGTATGTATATAGTGAGTTGTACAGTACTCAGTCATTTGTATACAGTACCTAGTGATTGTTGTTCAGTTATTAATCAATTGATTGTTCAGTGTGTATGGGTAATCAGTATTCAAAAGTTGATACCAAGTACGTTAACTTTTTCTTTGATTGTTGATGAATTTATTATTATTATTATTAGTATTATTATTATTATTAATATTATTATTATTAATATTATTATTATTATTATTATTATTATTATTATTATTATTTTGAAAATTTCATATTACTTTATTTCTTCACATCTTACTTTGAAAATTTTTTATCGTTTTTAACATGTATAAAAGAAAATTCAGGAACTCTATCCAAGAATTAAAAATACGTTGGATTATTGCTCACCAGAGTTTCTCGCAACAAAAATTTACCATTTCACATGGATTAATATTGAGGAACTTCTCGAGATTCACTATGACAACGTTCAGGGATCTGCTGACCGATGTGTTGCAAATTGAATTGTTTGTAAAGATAGTTTGAGAGTAACATGTTCAAATGGATGTCCATGTTGCCACTATTTCAAACGTGACCAAACGATCCATATATTGTTGGCCGAAATGCGTAAACATATTACTGGTGGGTTTCTGGGTTTTGATATTTTGAAACTATATGGTTGTTACCCAGACAACCCCATACAAATATTCTTTCACTTACCACTCGACACCCGTTGCTAAGCAACGCTGGAACTGTGTTCGAGTGGGTAGATCGTCCGCAAAAAGTGAGCGTTATTGCTAATGCTATAATTGATCGAACGATCTCTGGGTCCAACGAGCTGTCGATAGAAGACCTGTGCTCGCTTTTGATTCTTAGGTCCCATTATTCTTCTATCTCTTTCAAATGTTAACCTATACTCTCATATCGTCTATCTTTATGTCCATTCGCTTGGTCCTTCTTATTATTGTCCATGTTGATGATTTTTTTATGATCTGTAAACCTTTGGTTATGTTAAGTAAACACAGTACATCTCTTACCTTTATCCCTATTATAACTACAATGTTCCCTATTATAATTACTAGCATCATCATTGTTACTATTATATATATTACCTTTCTTAATTGTTACTACTATTACCTTTATTATTATTTTTATTACTATAACTACCATTATATTTATTGTTATTACTACTATGATTATTACTACTATTATTATTATCATAATTATTATCATCATTACTACAAATACCATGATTATTATTATTATTATTATTATTATTATTATTATTATTATTATTATTATTATTATTATTATTATTATTATTATAATCACCATTACCCTTATCATTATCGTTATTATTATTAAGATTTTGTAGGGATCCGTCCTTATTCCTCAGCGTTAAAAATTTTTTTATTGATATACAACATTAGCCGTAGTCCATCTATATTTTTCGGTTTTCGATAAAGTATTTTTGTAAATTCGAAAATTTTAGCAGCGTTCCGCCCTTATTTTACAGTTCGTCCCTATTCTACCGTTTTCGACAAAGTATTTTCATTGACTCGGAAAATTTGAGCAGCGTTCCGCCCTTATTTTACACGTTCCAATTTTACGTTACTATTTTTGTTAAGTTGAATTTGTTCGGAAAATCTGAGCAGCGTCCCGCCCATATTTTCCGCCTCAACTCAAATTAATTAATTTAATTCTTATTTAAAAACATTATTTTTCATGATTTTGGTCGTTCGGATTAATCTTTTTCCGATGGCTATTCATTTTAACTGTTGCAACGATTTCGCAATTTTCCCCGCTACCCATTCCCTCTTTTTGTCCTTAAGATCTATTTATGTTCATATTATATTTAATGAGTGCCCACTGGACTACTCGGTGTTAGAGATTTTGAGCCGATTGTTGTTAAAAATTTATGTCAATTTTACAGGAAACGGATGATGAAGGAGCAGCCAATGGACTACTCATTTACCCTCCAATTTCCCCTATGTACGGATAATATTGACGTTCCGATCCCTGCGTTCCGCACGCCGGGTCTTCACGGGCACAGATCATCGGCGGTATTCCACGCACTTACACGAATCTGAATACTGTATATGATTTTATTAACTTGTGATGTGTCTTTGGCTGTGGGCCACCAAAAATAAAATAATAGAAAAAATAAATTACCACATGAATTAGGCAAAAAGTCTCACGCATAAACTGTATATTTGGCATTCATATAAACAAATTTTAAATCGGGCATCGATGTACATAAACCAAAATAACATAACTGTAGATTAACAATCTGAAAATATTGCTACAAAACATAACTGTAGATTAATAACCTGAAAATATTGCTACAAAATATAACTGTAGATTAATAACCTGAAAATATTGATAACTGTAGATTAACTATCTGAAAATATCTAAAAAAATCACACAACAAAGTAAGATTTGTAAAAAATGTGCATCTTAAATTTGGTTGAAATTAATACTACAAAGTAGTAGTTGAAAATTTGTGAAAACACATCAGTATTTATACCTAGAATTTGGCCTTAACCTTGCGTGTTAGTTTTATTGCGATTAAACAAAATTCGACTTTGAAATTATTTGTGTTATCTAAATTAAATTTTTATTTATTTCTTAATTTAAATTAGTAATTTATTTTTAACATTTTTTAAATAAACTTATTCAACCAAAAAAATATTTTATTTTTATTCATTTAATTCATTAATTTTTACTTTTATATAAATGGTCATTTTACGGTCGAATTATAATGTTATTATGTTATTTTTTATGTAAATTTCGTGCGGTTCTTGATGCATTTTGTATTTATTTTATTTTACTTTTATGTTTTTGATTTTATATTTATTTATATTCTCTCAGATTTTAAAGTGTTTAGTTGGTGTTGTATATTGTATTTTAAGTTATCTTGGTGCTGGGTTTTCGTGCTGTATTACTGATGCATTTAAACAATTCTCAAGGCTATTTGTGTGCTGGCCCAACATTACTCAGATATTTTTGATTTGAAACAAAAATTAATCTTTTTTATTTAATCTTTATTGTCAATAAAAGTATTTGTATTGATTGAAATTTTGTTATTTTTACAATTCAAAATTTATCGATGATTTTTAATTCTTGTTTACATTGAAAAATTATTCTTAGACTTACAATTAAATTTAAAAAATTTTTAAAGTAAATAAAAAAAAATGTTTATAATAATAAAATAAAATAATAATAAAAGTATAAAATAAATAATGAATTAAATAAAAATAATAATAATATTAAACAAATAATTAAATGAAAATAAAATAATAAATAATTATTTAATTCACTTCATTAAAACAAACAATTTAATTTAAGAATAATATAATTCTAAAATAAATAAAATAATTGACTTTATTAAAACAAACAATTAAATTTAATAATAATATAATTAAAAAATAAATAAATAAAATTATTGACTAGATTAAAACAAATAATTTAAGTAAATAAAATAAAAATAAAAAATAAAAATATTCAGGATTTTTAATCGAGCAAATATATTTTAGGCTTTTTAGTCGACAGGCGATTTGAGCCAATTTTATTTTTATGGGTTTTTAAGTATGAAAAAATACTTAGGCTTTTTATTCGATGAAATATTTTTAGGTTATTTAATCAGGTTTGAGCCAATTTTATTCGAAAATACTCCTCACTATAGTACGACCAATCATAGGCGATTTAAGCCAATTTTTATTTTTAGGCTTTTTAATTGAGAAAAAATACTGAATTGTTGGGCTCAGAGCCAAAATTAAAACAAAATTACAACACCAATTTAAACAAAAAGGTGAAAATTGTATAAATTAAAACCAAATAATTAATGTCGTTTGGAAATTGTCAATATGGCTGCTGTAACATAAGCACTCACCGCAAGAAGAGACCAAAAATAAAATAAAAACATATTAATTAAAACAAATTAAAAATATAACAAAATTAAATAAAAACAAATAATTAATTAAAATCATTAAAAAGCCTACAGCTGCAGAAAGAAACACACATGAAATGAAATAAACTTCCAAAACCTTGCAAAATAAGGTTTAGAAAAAACACAGGCAGAAGAGGCGACCAGAAAACAAAATATTGGGGTTTAAAAATAATATAGCAAGAAAATAATAATAAAAATAAAATCCAACAATAAAATATTAATATATCAAAAAATAAAGAAAAATATATAAAAAATTACAAAAATATTTCGAAATAAATAAAATAATTAAAAAACCCTAAAAATGGCGAAAAATCGTCTATTGGTCGCACATAGGCACAAAAATACTATATATATGGCAGTTATTTTCATAATTTCTAAAAGAATAACAGACTTACAGAATTAGACTTTCTTAGACAATTTTAGTCAGGCAGAAAATTTGTAGAAATTTATAGACATTCTTAAACGAACAGTAAGTCATTTTTAGACAGAATTTTTATGCCAATTTATGCCAATTTTTCCAATTTGGTTGCATGACTGTGGATTGTAAGTATTGTTTTCTTGTATAAATATATATTTTGAAGTTAAAGTTTTGTTATTTTATTCTGGATGGTCGTGGAATCTTTTGGTGCCACTGACAAGTCCCCCTAAAATCTTATTTATATATATGTATTGAAATAGCTATCGATTAGGCAGATCCCGGTCCGGCTGGTGAATTAAGTTCCCTAGCTGCGATTGTGGGTAGCGCCTTATCGAAACCTCGGTCGGTCCGCAGCAGGGTCTGGCAAAATGGCACAGGACCTCCACGCAGGGCATCGCTGAACGACTCGCAACGGCTGATGAAAATCGGTCGAGGCGAGCAGAAAAATAAAATCAAGGGAAGTGCGACTTTAGTTAAGGGAGAATAGAGTTTTGTATGGGAAATTTAAAACTTTGTCAGAAAATTAAATCAGAAAATCAAGTAGAAAAGGATAGGATAGCGTAGGAATGTAAAGTTGAAAGTAGGTTTCTAAAGGTTGAATGATAAAATCCGGTTGAAGAGAGTAGCGTTTATTAAAGTGACCGCAGAGGGTTATAATTACTTAAAATCATGGGAAATGTACCGGGAGTTAAGGAACTGCTAATCAAATTTTTAATATAGGGAAAGATAAAGGTAAACCAGGACAAATGTAGTCGATACCGTGATTAAACAAATGAAATAGGAAATTTACCAAAAAAATAAAGGAGGAACGCTGCCCAAATTTTTGGAGGATACCTTTATAAATAACGGGTAAAGATGACAAGCAAAAATGGGAATTGTAGGAATAGACGAGTAAGGACCAGGATATATAAAAAGAAAGACGTAAGACCTTCCATCGGCAGTCCAGAACCCGAAAGTGAAAATATCATGAGGAGTAGTTCTAGAAATGGAGCTCACCTGCTCATGAATTTTCAACCTCTATGTACATTACCAACATGGCAATCACCATGGGTACATATGAGGGATAGAATAATAATCGTGATGGCGTTTAGAGGGTAGATGCACAAAAAACTCTAAAAAAAATAAATAAAAACCAACCCCATTCGCCAACAGAATTTAAAAATTTTTAAAAATTTTAAATTTGAGCATTTAAACAAAAAAATATATTAAATTAAAATTCATTAATTAAAACAAATAATTTTAAAAAAATCATTCATTTAAACAAATAATTTTAAAAAATTTCATTCTTTAAAAACAAATAATTTTAAAAAATAACTCCCCCCTCCCCCCGAAAAAAAAATTTTAGAGGAGGGTCTCTGTTTTTTTGTTCTTTTCAAGCCAATTATCCACCGGGCATAGTCCTAATTATACACTACTATGGACGCCACGGTGAATTCCAACGTAGTCCTACTATGTGATAAATTCAAAGCTGACCAGTCTAAGCAGACTCCGAGGGTGGAAAATGATAAAAACGACACATCAATGTCCTGCAAATTTAACTGCCGGAATTGAAAACCGTTTTAGCACTTATCCACAGACTATCATATACATAAAACTGATTTTAGGCGACCTCTCACGAATACCAAAAAGTATCGAGGCTATCCATGATAAGAAATTAAATTCAAAAATTAATAATCATAAATATGTATTTATCATATACCATAATACAAATAAACTACTTACAATCCAAGAATTCAAATTCAAAGTTTTGAAAGTTTCTAAAGTCAAAATTTTTGGTTTTTTAAAGTTAGTTTATTATGAAAATGGTTGCTGTATATATAGTGTTCTCATGCAAGGGTTCGATCAATCAGCGAATTTTAAACCTTTTTTGGCCATTTTTTCGGGTTTTTTAATGGTTTTTATTTATTTTAATATTATTTTCTTTTTCTATTTCTTTTTCTTAAATTTTAAAATTAATTTCATTAAATTTACATTTTTATTTTCGCTGAATGTTACTTTTATTTTGGTCGCCACTTCCGCCAATGTATTTTCTAAACCTTATCTTGCAAGGTTATAGGCGGTTTTATGTTCTACTTTATTTTTCTTTATGCATTTGTATGCAAAATTTATTAATTATTTGTTTTTAATTAATTATGTTATTTTTTTAATTTGTTTTAATTGGTGTTTTTATTATATTTTTATTTCTGCTTGTGGTGTATGCTTATGTTACAGCAGTCATATTGATAATTCTCAAAATGACATTAAATATTCATTCAATTTTGTTTAAATTATGGCTTATAGCCCAACATTTTTATGTTATTTAAATCTTCCTCATGATCCTTCGCTCTCTACAGAGGGTTTGACGTTGAGGTTCTTGGACAGGAGATTTGACTTGGCGAACTACCATTCACTACGGGTACCTCCCACATCGAAGTACTAGTTCTAGACTAGTTGGTTGATTTTCATTTTTATAACTTGCATGAATGTGATCATATAATTATTAAAGATTATTTTAAAGGAATTATAATTTTCATGTAATTATAATTGAATGGTAAGGAATGCGAAACCGTGGAAAATCAATAAATCACTTATTTCAAATTTGAAAAATGAGTCAGATATAGATGAGATGATGGTGAATATCATGGTGAGAATGGATTTATCAGAATATGTTCAGAAAGGGTTGATAAGCAATAATATGTACAAAAACAGAAAATCGTTAATTAAGTAATTAATTAATTGAGTATAAGCAGAGTTGTGTAAACAAACGGAAAAACAAACAAATTTGATTTTGTAAAGCATTACTATGACATTATGATTAATGGGGACCAGTGGAAAAAGATTATTATATGGAATTTGCATAATGGGGCAATCAATTATGTTTTTCTACGACGAAAATATGAAAAAAGCCGCGAGACAAAAGCTGTCAAATGGAAGCAATTTGGTTGGATGACTATTAATCATATCCATTGTTTCTACTTTATAAAGGAACTCAGACTCAGAAGCAGTTGGCATTATTGCCTCCGGTAGGGACGAACAATCTCACATTAGGATTTGAGAGAAGATTGTTTAAACAAGAAAAATTAGGATCAACGGAAGAAAGAAGAACTAAGTTGAGTCGAAGTAGGATTTTAAATGCTTTTATGATTGCAAACGACACGGAAACAAAGCGATCACAGCTAAACCTATTAGATAGTTAAATCAGATATTTCATTGCGATATTGAAATAATATAATTCGTGGGTTGTGTACATTTTTATAGAACACGTGTAATCAGTTAAACCGACAATTATCATTTCATTTAATTGAAACCCAACGCTTGTTTTTAAGTGGTCATCTCGAGTTAGTATTTTTTCTCGTTTTTCTTCTGATTTTTTACATACCTTATTTTTGGGGTATCTTGATTTTTCTAATTATGATGAAATATCTAACTTATATTTCATCATCTGTTTCGTCATAATTTATGAAAATTCTAATTAAATTTACTTTTTACTTAATTTTTTTATCATTTTTATTTACATAAAATTATTTTTTATTTTTATTATAATTTTTTATTTTCTTTTTCTAATTACTGCCCAAGTTCTTTCAACTTTGTTGACTGTTATATTTTTCTTTGTTATTTGTTATTTCATGTTGTTCTTCTTGCATTTGTGTTATTTTACAATTTACTTTTATATTTCTATATTTTATTTGTTTTTTTCTAAATTTTAAGGGGTTTATTTGGTGTATATGTTGGTTATTTTAAATCATCTTGATGCACGGATTTTTGTGCTGTATTACCATGCAATTCAAAAAATCTTAATACGACTGATTTTTAGCCCAACAATATTAATTTATTTTTTAATGAAACTTTTATCATGATTCATAATTATTTTATTTTTATTAAGAATTTTATTCTATTTTTTATTTTTCGAAATATAATAAAATTTCTGAAAATTTTCGTTATATATTTCATCATATTTCTCTAAAATCTTTTTTATTTTGGTTTTTTCTTACTTTTATCCATTTTTCTCAAATATTTTCTTATTAATTTTATTTTATATAATTTTGCTAATTATTTTCTCTTTTCTGTGCCATCCAAAGCTTTCGAATACATTTTAATGTTTTTTTACATGTTATATTTTTATTTAATATCTTACGAAAATTCTTGCATTGTGTTTTTATTTTAATTACTTTTATGTTCTTTATATTTTTATAGCTCCTTTATGATTTTTAGTGTATTTTTTGCTATTTGTTTATCAATTTAAGATTACTTGATTTGCCTGTTTTTTCATATTATGCTACCGTGTGATTTAAACAATTTCTCTCTTTTACAATATTTTGAATTTAAGTTAACTCAGTGCTGGGTTTTCGTGCTGTGTAATTTACTAACTTAAACACACTTTTCAAGAATTTTTAATTTTGGTTTAACAAAATGCAACCGTTAAAATATTAAATTTATTGATTTAAACACTAATGAATTAACTTTCAATAAAAATGAATAAAAAACTAAATTTTAGAACATTTACATTTAAAAAGCTTAAATTGAAAAATAAAATGAAAATAAGAAATTTTTATCAGAATTGACCGATGATTATATATGAAATATTTAAAATCTTAAAGTAATAGTTTGTTTTATAAAATTAAAGAATTGTCAAAATTTTAAATTTCAATAGGATGAATAATTCTACACAAGATTCACTGAAATCATTGTTTAAAAGACTTCTTGATAAACCAGATTATGTGGTTAGTTTGTAATGGTTAAAAAAATCTATTAATATTTATTTTCAGTATGTAGAACATTTTCAAAACGAAATGCAAAATAAAAATAATCTGTTAAAATGGAATGATAAAGAAACAGATTTGAAAGATTTTGAAACAATAATTATTAAATGGAATCCTAACGAATTCGAATTGTATTATGAAGGCTTTAGATGTTTGGCTCAAATCTTTATAAATTTGTTAAAAGACTTTGAAATTTTTAAAATTTATCCAATCCGAGTAATGAGATGATTTACTCGCTTATAAGCTTAATTATTTATAGAAATATTCAAGTGGCTTTAATTACATTTCCAAAATTGATAACCATGAGAGCATATTGTCAGACATTGGCTATATAGAAAATGAAAAAGAAAAAAATTATAAATTAGACTCAAAACTAACAAATGTTCAAGATGTGGAAAAAGCATTTGAAAAAGCATTTTATTTATTGATATGTTTCATGGAATTATCGGAATTAATTAAATTACGCTATGAATTGGTGAGTTAATTGAGCTAATTAGTCAATAATACATTTATAATTTGAATAAATTTTCATAATTCAGTGTGAAAGCCAAGATTTAATCGTTTTACGACAAAATAATATTAACAAACAAATCGAAAACCATAAATATGATAAGCTTACAGATGACGAAATATTGAAGTTGTTTCAGAAATGCGAATTGTGTGAGGACGATGTCGACATGGAAAGTAAACAATGTGGCACTTGTGGAAGTCAAGTGCAAGAGTTTAGCATCGCTTACAGATTCCGAGACTTTCTACGTCGTAAGTTCGAATTGAAATTCCAGAGCTGCAGGAAGCTCAACCTGAAAATCCAAAGCCAACCGATGATGAATCGACCGTTGTCCTTAGAGATCGCCAGAATAAACAAGACGCGGGAAATGCAAATAGTGATAATAATACAAATTGGAAATGTGCTCACTGCACATATCTAAATGACGCCTCAAATTTAAATTGCGTCATCTGTGAATCCGCTAGATAAAGTAATGACTAATTCACTTGTTAACAGTTATTTACTATTGATATTTAATAATGTGGTTATTTTTTTCATTTTTACCTCCAATTTTCCCGCTGCATGATTGTCGCAGAAGAACGGAGAAATCGTCAGGAATCTGCTCGACAATCTATTACAATTGCAAAAGAAGTTCTCTAATTCTCGCAGTACATTGCGATAAATCACACTACATTTTTAACGATTTTTTTGCACACAAAAATCAATAACAATAATCAACATCACTTAGAATTCGCAAAAGCAGCTTACGACTAAAATTGCTCTGAATGTAGACGGGAAATGTGTTTCCGACTTGAATCAGAATTTGCACTAAAAAATCAATTATTTCACGATATAACCGCAGTTGAAATATATAACGCTCCCAGCAATTCGATCCTTTTATAAGTCGATAAATAAATTCTCATTTTCCTTTTTCATTGCCTAGTTGGAAATCGAGTTTCTTTATTCCGATTGCAAAATACATTTTTGATAGAATTTTTCAAATGAGAAATATATATAAAAAACAAAATATTTTATGAATGAAAACCACCAACTAAATATATAGCTATATATTTCGACCATTTATCAGGATTCTTCACGTTAACAATGACTAGATGAAAAAAAGAAATATTTCAATAATTTATAATTGCAATCAAAAATCTCGGCTTTCCTTGTGACTTCCGAGATTTGTCAAACTAATTTCGTGTTTTGGTTTTCCTTTCTTAACTTAGTACTTTTTAATTAAAATGACTTGATCTTATTTTATTGTTTGATTTTTTCGATTCTTTGCCATATCTGTTATGTTTTCTCACTTCTGTTGGGCTAAAAACCAAAATTAAAACAAAATGTAGAAATCTTGAAAATTGCTACTGTACACATGCTCCGCAAGCAGAAATTAAAAATAAAAACACCAAATAAAACAAAATATATAACAAAAATAATTAATAAAATCAAAAGAAGAACTCATCAGAAGAGAGAGGCATACACGAAACATAAAACCGCCAAAACTTTGCAAAATAAGGTTTAGAAAGAAAACATTGCCAGAAGTGGCAACCGAAAATAAATAATTTTAAGGGTCAAAAAGAAAAATGACCAGAAAATAATAACAAAATAAAATTTCAAAAAATGTAAACCACACATCAAAAAATAGCAAAAAAAATGAGGAAAAAATTATAAAAATATTTAAATATTAATAAATTCATTAAAAAACCATCAAATGACTAAACATCGCTTATTTGCCGCACGCACACAAATCGACTATATTGGTGGGTTTCTGGATGTTGATATTTTGAAACTATATGGTTGTTACACAGACAAACCCATACAAATATTTTCGCTTACCACTCGGCACCCGTTGCTAAGCAATGTTAGAACTATGTTCGAGTGCGTGGATCTTCCACAAAAAGTGAGCGCTGTTACTAATGGTATAATTGACCGAACGATCCATGGGTCCAACGAGCTGCCGATAGAAGGCCTGTGTTTGCTTTCGATTTTTAGGTCCCATTATTCTCATGTATCCTTCAGAGGTTAACCCATACTGTTATATCATTTATCATTATGTCTATAACCATAGTCTTTCTTATCGTTGATCGTATTATCGACTTTTACCATGGCCTGTACACCATCTGTTATGTTAAATATACTCATAGTATCTTTTATACCCTTTTCCCTATTATAACTACTATGTTCCCTATTACTGTTACTAGCATTATCATTGTTACTATTATATGTATTATTCTAATCCATTATCACTACTATTACTATTATTATTAGTCTTATTATTACCATTACTATTATATTTATATTTACTATTATTATTATTATTATTATTATTATTATTATTATTATTATTATTATTATTATTATTATTATTATTATTATTTTTATTATTATAATTATTGTTATTATTATAATTACCATTATCCTTACTATTATCATTATTATTATCAAGTTTTTTTGTAGGGATTCGTCCTTATTCCTCAGCTTTGTGAAAATATTTTACTTATATAAAAATTTAGCCGTAATCCATTCTTATTTTACAGTTTTCGATAAAGTATTTTTGTTATTTCGGAAATTTTTAGCAGCGTTCCACCCTTATTTTACAGTTTTATCAGAATATTATATAAAAAATTGAGCCGCGTTCCACTTTTACTTTACAATTTTCGCTAAAGTATTTTAATTAATTCGGAAAATTTGCGCAGCGTTCCGCCCATATTTTCCATCTCAACACAAAGAAAATTTTGTTTAATTCTTACATATTATTTAAATTATTCCTTTTCATGATTTTGGTCGTTTGGATTAATTTTTTTCCGATGGCTCTTCATTTTAACTGTTGCAACGATTTCGCAATATTCCCCGCTACCCTTTCACTTTCTTTGTCTCTATGATCTATTTGTGTTAACATTGTATTTAATGAGTGCCCACTGGACTACTTGGTGTTAGTGATTTTGAGCCGATTGTTGTTTAAAATTTTATGCCGATTTTATCGAAATTCAGTGCAAGAAGGTTGAGCCAAAAAACCCACTCTCGACCTACCCTCTTTCGCTATTTAGTTCAAGGATTTGACGTTCGAGCCCGTTGTTACGCACGGTGAGGTCTCTCACGGACACGAGCTATTGGCGGACGAACCGCACTTACACCGCTCGTTAATTATGTGTAATCTTACTAACTTGCAATTTGTTTTGCTGTGGGCCGAAAAATAAATAAATAAATGTTACCATTAAAAATTGGGTAAAAGCTTCGAATGCATAAAATTGTTTATTCGGCATGTCATATCTCACATAATTGTCGGAAGTTCATAAATAAACATTATCGATTCGCAGCATCACAAATCATTTAATCAATATCAGTAAATTCATGGTGATATCATTCATAGCAGGTACACGTTTAAATCATAAGTCAATCTACACCAGCTGAGAGTTTTTGTGTCCAGACAAAACACTTACCAGTGTTAATTGCTTGACTGCACGGCTCACAGCTGTAACGCACCGACTGAAAATAAGAAGGGAAAAATAATACTGCAAATTGAGACTGAAAATTTGTCAAAACACATCAGTATATAAAACCCTTAATTTGGCCTTAACCTTGCGTGTTATTTTTATTGCGGTAAAACAAAATTTGACCTTGAAATTATTTGTGTTATCTAAATTAAATTTTTATTATTTTCTTAATTTAAATTGGCAATTTATTTTTAGCATTTTAATTGGATTTATTCAACCAAAAATATTTTATTTTAACTCATTAAATCCATAAATTTTTTATTTTTATATAACTTGTCGTTTTTCGGTCAAATTTTCTTGTTTTTGTGGGGTTCATGTTATTTGACCTTGACCCCATACATATAACTTTTCTTGCCCCCAATGGTTACCCGTTGCTAAGCAACGTTGGTGCTGCAACCACTGGTCATGAGATCGCCAAATGTGAGCGCTACGAAAGAACTGCTAACGCCTGATCTCAAGGTGGGTTCAACGCACTATCGATAGAAGGTCTTATTCCTGGTACCTTCCGTTGTACTTGGTCAATCTTAACAGTTAAATTTCATCCGAACCGCTTATAGTTGTAAATAAGTCTACTATTAACAATTAAATAGTAATATAATGAATAAAACTAAAGAATTAACAATAATCATTTATTGGACTAAAATGGTTATAGTTTCGAACAGTTCGTAGTTTGTAGAGCTCGCCGCTTTGCACGCTCTGCTTTTCCTGGGTGTCATGGAGCAGTTTTGCTTCTGGCCTGGAGTGCTCTTGTCTCCCTACTGGACTTCCATCTGCATAGCGGGACTCTCTTGGTAGTAGCTTTCTGGGGATGACCACGTTCATCGATCTAGTGGACTCGGCTAATCTCTGATCATCCATTTCATATGCGACGACATATGATGGGGCGTATACATCTGTGCTGGGGATCCTTCCAGCAGCGATCTCCTCGTTTATTTTATCCAGGTCTCGCGTTGCCATCTCGACCTGCCAATTGATTTGCCTTTGTTTCTGCTCAAGCCTAGCTAGCGTATATTCTGCCCGTTGTATACTCTCCAGAGCTGAGTTTCGGCCCGGCTTCCGCTTGATAGCAACGTAGGGGAGGTCAATCTCTTCGGGTTCTTCCGTACACCTATCTCGGAATTCTTTGACTGGAGACACCGTGAATCCGGCATCCCACATCGCCTGCCTACACCTGGCGGTGGATCGTGCTGGAAAATGCACGGTGATCCGGGACGCGTCGATCCATGATCCGTCTCTAAATTAAAGTTCAATATATTAGAATTTTTCAGTTCGTAAGTGCATGATTATATCAATAGTACTATACTGTGTGACTGATCGTGTTTGCTCATTCACCTTATTATTTATAAGCCAGTGACAGTTGGCGTGTACTGATCATAGTCCAGTGACGTGGCAAATAACTCTTCTCACGTCATGTGTAATCGATTTATTTAATTCTCCTTTCTTCGCTTCCCGTTTGTTCCTGCATTGATAATTTCAATTCCTGCATGTAGGAAGAGTATGTATCCCACCTGGTGTTTCTAATTTCTTGTCGATCGGTGTTTGTAAGAGTTGCAAAACAGCAGATTTTATTGATTTGTGCTACGTGGATTTTCTCTATTCAAAGCGAGGTTGTTCACCTATTCGTATTTAGTCAATTTAATAATTCTTTCTCATTTAATCGTCGAGGCAATTATAGGTTTATTTTTTTAGTTCAGGCTATCGTATGTTTCATGGGTACCCTGATTCATCACCTGGCTACGCAGATTGTGATTAATGAATTCAATTCGCTGAACTCGAGCTGTACATATTTTTCCGGAAGATCCTTTAGCCAATATTTTCTAGATTCAAAGTTCTCAGTAAAAGTCAATCAGACGTTAGCTATGGTCGAAATTTAATGTTCCTCCTCATATCTGATCATTCATTACTGACGGATATAGACTCTGCAACATCGTCGCACTCTGGATGATCAACATCACCTGTGATCTGCGTTGTCGTTTGTATTTATTTAAATTTTGGAATCGGTGCATTCAATTGATCAGATAACTTTACCATTAGTTTTAGTTAACCTTTGAATTTAGTTGCTTGTGAGTTATTGTTGTTAATATTTATACTTTAGTTTGTTTGTTACTTTATGATTTATAATCGTCTCGATTACTATTACTCTTGATTTAACGACGCGAATGTGAAGATTACTTATGCTCGGTTATTCAACTTAATGGTCAATGTCGGGGTATTTCAAGGTGGAATTTAGAGTTTGGTAGGGTGGTTTTGTATATTTTATTTAACTCTTTATTGATAAAGTTTATGAATTAGTGGTTGGGTTATTTTAACCAATATGATTTCCGCATGATTATTATGGTCACAATGTTCAAATTTCGATCTAATTTTGAGTCAACGTCGCTTAATTCGCCATTGTCGTAAAAGATTTGTATTTGTAACGTTAACTACTGGGTCTATTTCGTTATTTTCTCTTGGTGGAAAATTTAGCGTTAGTCAGATTTTAAATTGATTTTTAGTTTTACCCTCTTTTTATACTCTTTTTTCCGTAAATTTATCTGTCTTGGCTTTTAGTAAGGTACTTTATTTTTTAACGTTAAACATATTTTAGTTTATTTTTATTTAATTGAGGACATGTCAACGACTTCCGAATTCTTTCCCACACTTCCTTCCTTATTTGACCTTAGGGTAGATATGTTAATATTACGATTTTAAGAGTGCTCACTGGACTACTCGGTGTTTATGATTTTAAGCCGATTTAGAAAGATAATTTTAGGTCTATTTTATAGGAAAGGGGATGATGAAGGAGCAGCCAAAAGACTACCCATCACCTTCCCACTTCCCCCATATAACGGACAGTATTGACGTTTTGGTTCCTGTGTTACGCACGCCGGAACCTTCACGGGTACAAGCTATTGGTGGATGAACCGCACTTACACAGCTTGAATTATTGTGTATATTTTACTTCCTTGCGGTGGTGTATCGGCTGTGGACCGGAAATATTTCGACATAAACATTGTGTTTTTTGAAACATTTATTCTGACCATAATTGGCATATTACAATTGGCTTCATAGCATAATTAGCATAATTGGCATCATCCTGGTTATTCGTTAGTGTCATACGTAATAACATTTCCCCACGCAGACGCCCAAGCAGAGCTCACTTGAGGTTGCTTGTGCGCTAGTTGGAGAAAATTTCGAAATCGTCTACTTACAAAGTAAGAAACTGCTTTGTTTACTGGTTCTGTTTCGTTAAAAAACGAGTCAAAATAACTAGTATAATTTCTTTTCAGTGTTTGCGAGTTTTCGAGTTTTTAATTCAAAAAACTGATTAAAATTCTGTGAAAATGAATCGGTATATATACTTATTGTGTGACCCTAACCTTGCCTGTAAAATTTAATGCAGTAAAACAAAATTCGACCTTGAAGTTATTTGTCTAATCTAATTCTAATTTTTATTATTTCTTAATTTGACAGTTTGTTTCTTTTATTTTTTATTAAATTATTTCCAATTAAATTATTTCATTTCAATTCTACTTTTCATGAACTCTTGTTCTTTTAATTAAATTGTCAATTTTCGGTCAAATTTTCGTGTTTTATTGTTATTTCTGTGTTTATTTCATGCGGATCTTGTTGCATCTGGTTTTTATTTTTATTAATTTTATGTTTTCGATTTTATATTTTAATTATTTCTTTCTCGTATTTTAAAGTAATTATTTGATGTTTTATGGATCTGATTTTAAATCTGCGTGTTATGTTTGCGTGGTATTACCAATTCATTTAAACAAAACTCTGTTCTAGCCCAACATTATTATGTTATTTTTTGTATAAATTTCGTGCGGTTCTTGATGCATTTTGTATTTATTTTATTTTACTTTTATGTTTTTTGATTTTATATTTATTTATATTGTTTCAAATTTTAGAGTGTTTAGTTGATGTTGTATTTTGTATTTTAAGTTATCTTGGTGCTGGGTTTCCGTGCTGTATTACTGATACATTTAAACAATTTTCAAGGCCATTTGTATTGCTGGCCCAACAAGATATACAGCAGTCAATTTCATAATTTTTAATGTTAATTTACCTTTGAAATAATCTGAGTTTTATTTGTATCAAATTGAAGGAATTTTTGCATAGTGATTCGTGTTTGTTAATATATATTATTATACTAAATCTTATTTGGGATTAAGTTTATTCTAGATGGTCTTGGTATCTTTAGGTATTACTGACAACTCCCCTGATGGCAACGTCAGCCGTATTGGGCAGGTAAAATCATTGGTTACATGTTATCACAGAGTAGATGAATTACGTCATGATCCTTGTAGATCATATAGGAAAAATCATATTTTTAAATCTCGTCATCTATTGATGGTTTTAGCAGGCATCTAGGGGTAAGGTGAATTAGAGATATTAATAATAGACCAGATTCACACTGATAGACTGAAGTGTTTAGCAACCCAGAGTGATCACAGAATTTTTGTTGTGTCAAGTTCCAAATTTGGTGAGATCCTAGTTATCTTGAAAGCGCATAGTGGGAATAGGTAATAAGGGTAGATACCGAAAATGATCACAGGCAAGTAGCAGAATAATAAGTAGTCATATGATCGATATTGGGATACTCAATAACCGTTAATGGTAGAGCGCTATGAAGGAAGGAATTGTATTTTCAACTTAAATTAGCCGCCATAAAACGTCAAGGATCCCGGTAAGGATAATAGTAATTTAGCTTCTTCATCAATAAAACCGAGATGATAATTTTTCGATAACCACGGTAACCTGACCGAGTTAATTTAGGATTTACGACTACCATAATTTTACTAACACAAACTATCTTATTCTACGGATAATCGCAATACGGCTGAACAATTAAAATTGAAAAACCATTCTGCCGACAAACCGGATAAATTAGTACGACTACTAAAATGTGAGCCTCTAAGGTTCGAACAATAAACCGGAAGTCTCCATAGTAGTAAAATCATTACGAGACAATAACAAATAAATTTATAACCAACAAATAATCAGCGTTTACAAGAGCCAACGTATGAAATGGTTAAAATGATTGATAAATGTGTATGATCAATATCACTAAATATTATTAATATATTAATATATTAATATAATGATTTGAATGAGATAGTCTGGATTTTGAATCGACATAAAATAAAACTGTGGGATTAGTGGTTTGTGGCTTTGACCCCATGCATACAAACTTTCTAGCCATCTAATGGTTAATCGTTTTATTGATTTAAGTAAGAAATTCCTTTCTAAAAATAGAAATGGAATTTCCTACTTCTACACCACTACTCAGGGTGAGCTAATTTATTTTTCCTATTTCCTATATATTTTAATCGATCTTTATTTTTTCTTGTAGGAAATTTTTCAGAATTTTTTTCAAATGGAACTTTTCGCTTTTATCGGATTTTTGGAATTTAATATCATTGGACGCTGGTAAGTTTGGAGAATTTAAAGTTTCTTAATTTTTATGAATAAATATTATATATATTTTTCTATTTTTAATTTTGGTAAAATTCTTTAGGTTAAGTCAACCTTTAATACTTATTTAAAGAAAACACTTTTCACAATTAAATGTTATTTATAAGATAATTGGAGACTCATTAAATATTAACTAAGAATAATAATTTAAGTAAAATGATTTTCTTCGGGAACAAGTTAATTATTGTTCCTTCCTTTCTTGGACAACCGGCATCGGTTTATTGAAGACCTATGTAACCATTTCTCCTTTGACCGGAATCTCCTTCGGTGATAGGATTATAATAATAAAATATTCAATAAATTGGTATAAAATTAAAAACAAAATAGTCAAAATTAATAGTGGTAAACACAGTTATACTATTAGATTGAATAATAAAACATGGATTTTCTTTGAGCTTCGTCTTGTTTTCTTCATTGGTTTTCCGAGTGACTGTTTTGCCTCGATAACCTGAATTTAATAAAAATAAAAGTAATTATAAAATCTAATGGTAAAATTATAAAATCTAAGGGTAACAATTTAAATAATTTGCCCAATCGATATTTCCAATATTTTCCATTTGTGGTAAATTTCTACAATTATTAATTGCATTCTAAAATAGTTCACGGCGATTGTTTCTCCCAGTGTTCGAACTAGTTAATCTTGGTCATTGTGAACCTGAACCAGCTTCCCAAGAATCTTTTAAAATTAATAAAATAAAAATTTTTTTTAAAATAAAAATTCGTATTCTTTTAGAAATAATAATGAAATTCCTTTTCATAAAAAAAATTTTTTTTTACATTCAAGTATTTTTAGAATTGACAATTAATACCTAATTACAATTCGGTTACTATTTCAATGATGTTAGCTGGCAGTACGTTGAATTGATGTTGAATTATTTTTTCATTGACGTACTCTTGCAACAATAATTTTTCTTTCTCGCTTTATTATTATATATGTCCTTTAATATTCATTAATCTTCTTTCTTTATTGAGTCGTATATTTTTCCTTTCTTGTTGATTATTATTTAGGCTTTTCTCGTGACCAGTCGCTCTCTACCAAGGGTCTGGCGTTGAGATTCTAGGAGTAGAGAACTGACCCAGCAAACTGCCATTTACTACGAGTACCTCCACACCTAAGTACTGCTTTCATAACCAGTTTGATAAACTATCATTTTTTTAGCTTGCATGCATGTGGTTTCTCTCGATATCATATGGTTAAAATTCATGGACAATAATTAAAATTAACAATATCTATAATACAAATGATAATCAAATTTTGTTTTATAAAAATATATAAATATTAATAAATTCATTAAAAAACCATCAAATGGCTAAAAATCGCCTATTTGCCACACGCACACAAATCGACCATATTAGTGGGTTTCTGGGTGTTGATATTAATCGGTCATTATGAATAGTGTGAGAATTTAACCATGAGGCATCTCGTATAGTTCAAGTACCATGGAAGCGAAGCTTTCTTGGGACTTGGTCAATACGAGGAAAATTCATTCTATTTTGTTTTTCATTAACATTGTTTTATCGTTAAATAAATTGATGAAAAATTCAAAAATAAAAAAATTATAAGTTAAATCACATTATTGGAATAAAAAATATTTTGGTATAACCAATACATTTATAGACCTAAAAGTTACGGTAACAACATAAATAGAGTCTCCTATATAAAAATTTCATTTATCCTAAGATGTTTAAAAAAAATTAAAAATAATGATAAGATAATAATAATATAAAATAAAAAAAAACTTTTCCTTACTATAAAAATTTCTTGACAAATAGCATATACCAAAAAAAATATATTAAATATTTTATTTTTTTGTGTCGATCTGGCATCGACTTATATAGGAGGTTTTAAACACATGTTTTTTGATGCAGTAAAACAAAACTCCTACATTTTTTTACCATATTTCATCACTTTTCACCCAGTTGTCAAATTTTCGTGATTCTTTTTTGTTAAAGTTTCTAATTACATTTTAAGCTTAATTCTCATAGTTATTTTCTAGAATATAAGTGTTTTCTATGAATTTGGAGCCAATTTGATGAAATAGGTTAATTTTACTAAAATTTAATGTTTTTTGATTCTTTTAAAATGTTTTTATTTATTTTTTATATATTTTTTTATTTTTCTACTTTTTGTATTATTTAATGCTAGGTATGCTATTTTTGATGATTTTTCGTCCATTTGCATTTTGCGCTCCCTGATTTTATCGGATGTCGTGCCAGATAAACACCAATTCAAAATATTTGTTTTTGCCCAACACTAGTTTGACTACTACATCACTCCTTTTCCAACTAACTACTCTATTTTGTGACATAGAACATTATTAATTTTGGATAAAGCATTTCTTAAGAGATTCATGAGACAATCGAAGAATATTTTATTTCTCAATATAACAATGTTAAGCAAATTTTCATTTCACTAGTTCGTTTATTCTAGACGATTTTCCGATGTTTTTTGCAAGCGTCGATTCGCTCTCTCCACTTTTCCAGATCGGGAATAAGATCGTTTGGGTATTGTCTGCTGGACTGTGGTTTTAGATTCATGATAGACTATTTGCGCTGGAGCAAGTACCAAAGGGTATGTCATCGCATTGCCTTCTTGGCAAGCCGACAGTGCTACCTCCAAACTTCGGATTTGCATTCGTTGATTTTGAGCCATCTGTTTTTCTTCCACCCACCCCCGTTGGGCGCGGTCAGTCGCTAATAAGTCAGTTGGGCTCGCGACGGCTGAATCCACGTTGCCTTGATCTTTTGCATTTCCCGACTCATTTGTAGTAGTTGGGCGTGTAAATCCGCGGTTTCTCGTTGGGATTTGACCAGTTCTTTACCTAGTAGTCGGCGCGTATCCATATCTATAATTATAACAGGGTTTAAACAGGTTATAAATTTTAATCTCATTATTAATTTGAAAACAATCGGTTCGTATATTGTTATTTGTTACAGTTAACTTTATTTGACTCGCTGTTAGTTTAGGTTATCGATATTATGTGGTCTATTATGTCGAATTATATCCTTTTCAACGGTTTGCAGTGACGTGCAAACAGTCTATATTTTTATCGCATTCTGATATTCCCTTCAACTAACATCTTAACTTTATTAAACCAAAATTTATTAACTAATACAAGTTTATTAAGCTAAAATTTATTTTTACTACAAAATTGATTCTACTTTAATTTGTTGGGTTATTATTATTGAAAGTCGGTTCTCTCTGACTCCTCGTGTCCTTTTCGAATCAAATAAGCATACCCAACACAGAATAATTTTATTTGCACTTTACCACAGTAACAACTCAATCCGATTTATTTCAATATTTTGTAATTACAATTTATGATTTATTTGCACCCTTCAACCACCGAATAAATTTGATTATCTTAAGGTAGGTTATCCAATGGATAATCACTCTTTCTGATAGATAACGTTTGACTTTACTTGGGTTTAGACTCTTTTACTGACCTGACTAGACTACTCGTTTGCTTCAACAACTGGCCATTTCGTATTTTTCCCTTTTCCTTTTATACTCCTGCTCAGACTGTTTTCAGAAAATTGTCAACAACATTTTCTACATTACTAAATTATTAAAAATAATTACTTCCCACATTTGTCGACATTTGTCAACAACTTTTGCTACATTACTAAATTACTAATTAGGAAATAATTACCTCGGCCAATTTACCTTTTTATATTATTCCGTCTACACGTCGGGTTTTCTTCATCTCTCGAGTTTCCCATTTCCTTGGACTTCTCATTGACTTGGGCTTCACATTAGTAATTAATTTTTTAATTAATTTGTTTTTTGTCTTATATTATTTTCTAGGGACCCCTCACTAATTTTTTATTATTATTTCTGGACTCATCTCTCAATTTGGCGTTCAACCATACCAATTTCCCTCGATCAATACTTCTTTCGAATTTTTGTAAATTTTTTAATTATTGTTGCACTTTTATCATTTTGGTGTTTTATTGATTTTACTGTGCTTTTTTCGTAATACCCCAACAAATTCATGATATTCTAGAGTCGTCTTCCTATTTTTTGCTGATCATAATTCTTGAAATTGGAGCCTTATAGAGTTGAATGGCTTGAGTATTGTTGGGCTATAAGCCATAATTTAAACAAAAATGAGAAAATTGCATAAATTAAAACAAAATATTTAATGTCGTCTGGAAATTATCAATATGACTGCTGTAACATAAGCACACACCGCAAGCAGAAAACAAAATAAAATAAAAACATTAATTAAAACAAATTAAAAAATAACATAATTAATTCAAAACAAATATTAATAAATTTCGCATACAAGTGCATACAGAAACATAAAGTAAAACATATAAACCGCCTATAACCTTGGAAAATAAGGTTTAGAAAACACACAGGCGGAAGTGGCGACCAGAATAAAAGAACTAAAAGAGTATCATTCAGCGAGAATAAAAAATGTAAATTTAAATAAAATAATATTAAAAAATAAAGGAAAAAAATAGAAAGATATAAAAATATAAAAATAAATAAAAGCCATTAAAAATCCGAAAAATGGCCGAAAAAGGTTTAAAATTCGGTTATTGGTCGCACCCAGGCATGGAAACACTACATATACAGCAGCCATTTTCATAATTATAATCTTTATTACTTAAAACTTGAAAGGAATTTAAATTTGAATTTTGAAACTCGTAAAGTAGTTTTTTTTATTGTTATATGCCAAATATATTTTTTGTCAATTGTTTTTAAGTTTTAATTTATTATTATGGATACCGCGATACCTTTAGTATTTGTGACAGGTCCTCCTTAAATCTTTTTATATATTGTGGGGTTTATGGTTGGAATGACCTTAACCCAAGATAAAATGTTTTTTCGCCCCCAATGGTTACCCGTTGCTAGGCAACGTTGGTAATGTAACCATTGGTTTTGAGATCGCCAAAAGTGAGCGCCACACCGGAACTACTCTGGTCCGACCTCAAGATGGGTTCAACGCACTACCGTTAGAAGGTTTGCGTGTGCTTTTCTTTTCTTGGTCCTTCACTGATGGGTCTAGTGCCCTTTAACTTATTATTCAACTTGCTTATGATTCAAATTCATAACACAAGTCATATAGATCTCGGAAAGCAATCATAATTCTTTATTAAATAACAACGCAGATCATATTTTCGGGGTTACTTGTCTTTCATTTGAGCGATGCGACGTTTGGCTCGCTCGGATCTCCCTGGCCGATGTCGGAGTGGCTTGATTGCAGGCTTCGCGGCGGCCATTGTGTCTCGGTAGGTCAATTGTGCTGGGCCGATAATGTTACATCCAGGCCTCTGATCTGAGTCTTCTGATTTTGGTTGAGCTGCTTTTCTTCAGCCCAACCCTTCTGCGCAGCTGTCATCTTTTGGTAAATAAGTTTTACTCTACCTGGCTCCACCCAGGTGGCCTTGATTTGTTGGATTTCCTTGGTCAGCTGTAGGATCGGCTGATGAAGCTCTGCGTTTGTTTTCCGCGTCCGCGTTAATTCCTGCTGTAGGATTTGATAGGATTCATATCTATAATAGAAACGTGATATAAATTCTGATATAATCTCATAAATCATATTCGTTTCATTTAGGTATGCTTAGGCCCGTCAAGTTTGTATTAACCTCGATTAACTAATTATTCCTATGAATTTCTATTTTTATTAAACAAGCGAAAACTTAAGAGAAAAATTATATTCGTATCAAAGATTAACTAGTCATTTCTTGGGTGATGCTGGATACTATTTCGTCCTGGGTATTCTCGAGTGTATGGGTGCTCACGATGGCTGCTCGATTGTTGTTCTCCTCTCCTCATTTCTCGTGGCAATACCTTTTGCGGGACAACTATGTTGATTGCCGTTGTTTTTACTTCCAATCTTGGGTCGTCTAAATTGAAAGAGGTATTGTACGGAGGGGCGTACCCGTCCGTACTCGGGATTCGTCCGGCGGCTATATCCTGGTTGACTTTTTCTAAATATTTCCTGGCTCTCTCCACTTGCCGGTCTTTCTGTCGCTGATGCTCTTCTAATCGAGCGAGTAGGAATTCGGCCTGGCCTCTGATTTTCCGTGCCGGGTTGCGGCCGGGTTCCCGTTTGATGGCGACGAACGGGAGATCGGCAACTTCGGAGCTCGATTGACCTCCAATCCGGGACTCTCTGACCGGCGAGATCGAGAATTCCTCGTCCCACATCGCTTGCTGACACCGTGCAGCCGAGTGTGCCGGGAATCGTAGTGTGACCCGGGACGCGTCGATCCATGAATTGTCTAAACAACAAGGTGGATATTATTTTTAAATCTTCCATTTTAGTCTGTAATAATTAATAGATTAAGTTATTGTGGTTAAGATTCGCTGATTGGGTCGTAGGTTGTCTCGTGGGATTATGGAAGTTGATTATTCACATGTCAAAATTATAGACGGTTCTGAGAGAGCTATTAAGAACTGAATCATCCTTTAAAGAAAAAGACAATGGAGAAAATAACGTGCTACATTATGCACTGAAATCCAGACAGGCAAGTACAGTAAAATTTATAACCAACAATGCAACAATAAGAGAGAGATAAATAATGGGCAAAACGATTCAAACATTATGGGAAGCTATTGACGCCAAACAGGATGAAGCCGCAGCCAATCTAATGAAGTGGACATCACTTAAGGTATTCGATTTAAATTATATGGTAAGAAATAGAAACATCTTACTAAAAGAAACAATATATGCTCACTATCCATTCCCAAAGACGATAAAAGCAATACTGAAATGGGAAAGATTGAAATTTACAAACCATCCAATGGAAGCAATGCGAATTGGAGACAGAAAAGAACAGCTACTAACAATAATACATAAATGGCATCGGAAACAAATAAGATTTCAAAGGAGCAAACAAGAAATAAAAGAAATGGACGATCTGAAAGCAAGGATAATAAAGATCTATGAAGAGATAATTGAAGCAATAAATGTCGAGGACGACATTTCAAAGGAAACCCCGGATGAACAAGGAAATAATAACGAAGGAAGTAATAACGAAGACAAATAGGACCAGGATACCAGACCAGATATGGACGACAACGAACAAGATATGAATAGACCCGCACAACAAGAGAGAAGAGAACCACCCGACTACAAAAACAAGAATACTCCCTAAGAAACGGAAAATAGGAAAGGAACGGGAGACAACGACAACAACAACGAGAGAAAACAAAAACGAGGGACACCACTACATAGTAAAAATGTACAACAACCAAGAGAAAATCAAAACCGACCGTCCCTACTACAATAACTGATGATATTAATCACGTCAATCAAGTTAACGGAAGCCGATAAAGATACCATGAAGGAACTAAAATCGTTTAGAGTACGAACGATAGACGACAAAGTAATCCCAAGCAAAGGAATATGTCTTCAACTAAAGGAGAATACCAGTATAAGTTGCTACTTCGAATTAATAGGAAAACCAGGAAAAATAGAAATACAACTTGAAGACTCATCATCATGCCATACCACCAAAAGCATATGTAGAGATGCAAAAAAGGAAGAAAGCGTAAGAATCCAAGTAGACCCAGGGATGGACAACCTACAAATAACGAACATAGGGGCGAAAAGAATTAAACAAATATGCGTACTAAACCTAATCATCGATTGTTGGAGAGTGAACCTAGAAAAGGTGCGAAAATGTGCATGGGACAGCCTGGAAGGTAATATGGAATAGATAATAACCTGCACAGTAGTCAGAACCTTAGGAGAGAAACCCATAATAACAAGCACAATACCGAAGAAAAAACCATATAAGCCTCAGATACGAGAGAATAAAGCAACGATAATAAGAGTGGAATCAAACACAGCAAATGAAGAAGAAGTAATAGTCGAAAACACGGGTGAGGAACCCATTATAAGAGTCTGTGTATACGAAACCAAAAGAAATGGAGCGGTGAACAAAAGAATTCAATGTAAGTCAAACAAAGCTATAAAGAATCAGAAATACCACATCTCAAATAAAAGAAAACTCGGGAAATATGTTGTACACATTCAAAAAAGGAATCACGTCTATTGGAGGATAGTAACAAGAAAACCATCAAAGTCAATCACAATAAAGCAAACGGAGAGAAAATTAATCAAAAATACGTCACAAAAGGTAAAAGGAAAGAAAGAAATGATCATGGACGACAGTCACCTTTCAATCAATGAAGCCTTACAACTTCAGAAAGCACTTAAAACGTACAACAAAAGGAAGAAATAATAGAAACAACCACTACAAAAGAGATAACAACAACGAAGCCTAACGAAACAAACTATGCGACAAAGATGATCTGGATAACGGGTGCAGTAACAAGCATCGTGCTATTGTTGATAATAATTCAACTTGTGAGAACCACTAACAAATGCAAACAAAAGCCAAAAAAGAAAAGACTATAGCCAGCAATAGAGAAATTCAACTACGACATCGAAATGAAACAATACGACACAGAAAAATCAGAAGAATACGAAGTCATAGGAAACTCAAGTACAAGCGGACTCTGGTTAAAAGAATCGCCCATTATTGAGACACCACAGGAATGGTCAAACGAATTTGATGTATATCAGATAACGGATGAAAGATATGGGGATATACGAACACTACGTATAGAACCCCCGGAGACTATGGTATAAAACAAGAAGAAGACGATGTATATAGTGTAGAATATTATGTAGTGTAGTAGTAGTATAGTATGTAGTATCACGTATAAATATTGTATAAAATGCACCAAAGAAAATAATCAACCAGAAAAGAATGTCGATGAATTAACAACGTATTATAATCAATAGATGGATCCGAATAACGATAACCGACAATATCAAGCCAGAATACAACCATCTGTGGAAGTAATCCAACAAACTACAGCTGCCAACGTACCTATAGAGATAGTAGAATTAGATCGAGGGATATATCAAGACCAAGGAGTCGAAGTAATATGGAGACGTCAATGCGAATTAATGACACAAATAACCAACAATGCGCAAGCACAATGAATGAACACTCATATGGTATTGACAGAAAGTGTAAATCGAGGCTTACACCAAGCAGCGATAATAGAAGATCAACAAAGAATCATATTACAACTACAAAGAATAAATGAACAATTAAATAACCAAGTCAGATGGCAAGCTGAAGAAATTAGAAGGTTACGAAGTAGCCAACAGAATATAGATCCAGCAAGCTGGGTGGAATGGATATCAACGATGCCAGAATTCACCCCAGAGCCGGATTCAACAGTGGATTAAAATAAAGTGTACCATGTATATATGTATAAATAAACAAATGAAAAATTGAATTATGTCAAGTAATCAAAGAATTATTGTAGATATGCAGACAATTATCGAGAGAATTAGAGGAAGTAAGAATCCATCCGAAGCTACAAGACAAATAATGAAAGACAAGATCAGAATGATAAATGATATAGAAGAAAGGTTAAAATACTGTAAGTGTAAAGGACTACTGATTGGAGCAGGACAGACGAAATGTGAATGCAAAATATGTACGGATTGTACGATAGAGGTAATAGAAACTAGAATAATAAAATGTCCCGGATGCGATGAAACTTTCGAAGGAGAAGAAGATCCTACAACTCTGGACAAAGCCACAAACAAAGAAATAAATAACCTAATAGTCCAATGCCGATTAAAGGAGTGTGAATGGAAAGGACTAATGAAAGAAGCCGAAAACCACACAAAGGAATGTGAATATAAGGAGATACTATGCGAAAAATGTCAAATTAAGACAACGAAAAGGAATATGGAGGAACACAACAAATCGTGCATCACGAGTGAAGAAAGGTGCGAATTCTGCGGGACTATAGACGAATGGATAAAAATAGAAAAGGAACATCGAAATCCAAGAAAGGAACAAGTATGCGATTCATGCGAAGGAATATGTGCTAACAACTGCAACAGGAAAGACAAAGTCAAACTAAAAGAACATTGGAATGAATGTATTGGCAAACCAATCAAATGCCCCTTGAAATTATTTAATTGTCAAGCACGGCTACTAACTACAGAAATGCAAAAACATATGATAGAAAACAGCATCGAGCACACGGAAATCATGATGAAAACGATAGGAATGATAGCATGGGAAGTGAAAAGTTTACGAACAGAAATGGATGCACAAAAAGTACTGATGAGGGAAATACTAGAATCCAGAGAGAATTTTGAAAAGATCAAGGAATCCACACCCAAGAAAATAGCCGAAATGGAAGAAAGAATTCAACAAATAATCAGCAGCATACAGGATCTAGAAACAACCAGCCCTGTAGCCAGAAAACTACCCACAACGCCCTTTATATGGAGAATAATTGGATTCGCAGAAAAACTACAAAGAGCAAAAGACGGAGTGCAAAGAATCATAGATAGCCCACCAATATATAGCTGGAGAAATGGATACAAGATGGGTATCAAACTATATCTAAATGGAGATGGAAATGCAACAGGCATCCATATCAGTGTTTTCTTTAGAATAGGAAGAGGAGAATACGATGAACTATTGACGTGGCCTTCCAAACAGAATATCATACTAAAAATGCTAGAGCGAGAGGAATATCGAAATCCAATCAGAGCAGGAAACGAACCACAATTGGAAAGACCAACGACTGCTTGGAATACGGCAGTAGGTACACCATTTTTCTATTCACACCGACGATTAAGAGATGAAGGATTCTTGCGCGAAGACAACTTGTATATAACAATAGAAGTAGAGAAACCGGAAAAGTCGTTGTAAAGGAGGAAAGAGAAAGTGTAAATAAAATGTTAATAAAAACAGTAAAAGCCAAATATTACAAAATAACCAAAAAAAAATTAGAAAAGTAAAAAATTCAAAACAATGACGACATTTATTATTAGATGGCGATTGGAAACAGTGAAGAGAAAACAGTGAAGATAAGAGAGGAACCAGAATCAAGTTGGACGAAACTTTGGAAAAAAACCAGAAGAAAAAGAAAAAATCAATACATTAACAGCAATTGCGTATTACATGAATTATTACGGAACAAAAATGCCTCAACAAATCAGGAAAAGGATATTTTCAGAACTGACGGTAAAGGACGAGCAGCTGAGAATAGAGGAACAAAGATATTTAACATTCAAAGATAACAAGATATTTACGAACCAGTAAAGCAGAGAACTAGCGGCACAAGGATTCTATTTTACCGGAACATCAAAATTACCAGACGAGGTAACGTGCATCTATTGTAAAGGAAGACTCGCACAATGGAGGAAAGGATAAACGGCAAAACAGGATCACCAGAAAAAATTCTCAACCTGTCCATTCATAATTAATATCGACGTCAGAAACCAAGCAACATACAGACTAGAAGGATTTCAGAAATTGGAAGTGGACAAGGATGAAAAAGGAGGAGAGAAAAAGATAGTAATAACAAAGAATTTCGAGGACCCAACCGAACTAATATAGGAAGGAGAGATTATAAAGAGGACCTTCAAAGAAAGAATAGAAACTTTTTAAGGAAACCCAAGAGTGGCAGAATTTGCAAGTCAAGGATATTGTCGAACGGCACGAATAATGTGCGAGGGATGCAAAAACCAACAGCCAATGCAAGATCAAAAGGTTTCAAAACTAAAACATAAAGGAAAATGCATGTACAAAGAGGAAAAAGAATCGAAGAACGTAGAAATATTAATCACAAATCAACAAGTAGAAGATATCTTAGATCGACCAAAAACCAGGACCCTAATGTTACTATCGGGAGTAAACACCAAAACGACGAGGAAAATAATCAGCGAAAAGTTGACCAACAACCTAGAATGGTACAACTCGACACAAGCAACGGTGCGAGCCATCAAACGATACCAAGAAAACCGAAAGAAAACCTAGAAAATTCAATGATAAAAGAAGCCATATTAGAACAACATCAATGTGTAACATGTTGGCAAAAACATGTCGAGATAATTTATACACCGAGTGGACATATAGTCACATGCGAAGCATGTGGATTAAAAGTGAATATATGTCCAGTATGCAGAAAACCGATCAACGGGCGGATCAAAGGATTCCATTTCGCTGATCAGTAAAAGAAGGATGGAAACGATGTGTAAAAAGTGTAAATAGTAGATGAAACGTTAAAAGTGTAAATAGTACCTAAACATTTATACCAAAAACTACAAAAATTAAAGATGTGAATGAGAAGAGGAAAATAACCAATATTAATTTTAGAAATACCAATGAATCAAAAATATATAAACAACCAAGTAATAAAGGAAGTCGAAGTGGAAAACGAAAAGTCACAGATAACGACAGAAAACCAACACCAACAATTAAAAGCGGTAAAAGAGGAAACAGAACAGTGGCGACAGAAGACAATACGATTAAAAGAAATTTTATTAGACGCAGAAGAAGAACTAATGAAAGAGACGATAAAGACAAAAATGATGAGAGAAAAATGGGAAAGATAGATAGAACAACGGATAGTATATCCAGAAGGAAAAGAGAAACCGTACCAAGAACGAGAAGAGGAACTGATGAAAGAATTTATTCAAAACCAAACCAGAATTGCAAATCAAAGGAAACAGATACGAACCCTAGAACAAGAAAAACAAGATCAACAAAGCGAAATAGAGAAACTATGAGAAATAATAAAAGATAAAGAAACAGAAATACAGGAAGAAGGAGAAGAAACTTGTAGAATCCTAAACCAAACACAAGAAGAAGTGGAACAGATAAGAACCAAATACCGAGTAGAAAGGACAAAGAGAATGAGTGAGGAACAAGCTAAAGAATGGGCAAAGCGCCAAGTGTTACATTGGAAAACGAAATGGCAAGAGGAGAAAGAGCGAGGAAAAAAAACAACTGGAAAGCACACGCAAAGCATTATGCTCAACAAATAGCAGAAGAGAAAGACCGAACAAGAGCCTACAAAGCCAAGTGGGAAGACGCAAAGATAGAAGTCAACAGACAAAGAAATCAAAGACTAAAGCCATCCAGAAGAGCAAGAAAACCCAAAGATGACAGACAAGAAAGGATGATAGTCCAACTAGCAGAACAAGAGAAAAGATGGAGAATAAAATGCAGACTATTAACAGATGGAAACTCGAAACAATGGGAGCACATACTAAAACAAGATCAAGAAATAATATTTCAACAAACTAGAATGAAACAGATGCTCCTAGAACAAGAAAGGACTCTCAAACAAAGACAGGAGCAACAAAGAAAAACGGAGGTCAAGGAGGAATCGATCAAAATGGAAGCGAGGAAGTGGAAAGAACAATACCAAGAAGCCACGAAAGAAATAAGACGATTACCCAAAAAGTTACTAAATACTGAAGATTGGGAACTATGGGAACAGATCGAAGAACAAAAACATACCATCGAAGATTACAGGAACGAATCAGACGAAATACAATAAGAAGACTCAGAAAAAACGAAACCAGCCACAGGAAATGGATTGAGCAGCTAAACCAGAAAGTACTGGAAACGCAAAACGAATTAGCCGACAAAAAACGACAAAAGCAACAGTTAGACGAGATACTAACGGAACTCCAACAGGATGTGAATGGACATCGAGGAGTAGTGGTATACAAAGAAATTCAACTGCGTCATCAACTCGAAATCAACGAGCAACTTAGAGGATAAGTTGAAGCAAAAATAAAAACGATAAAGCAAGGGTATGAGGTAAACGAGCAGAACTTAAGAAAGGAAATTGAAAAGTTGAAAGCGTTAGAAAATACGCATCATCTAGAAACTCAAGTGGAAGGACTGACAGAAAATGTGGAATACCTCACCTACCTATTAGATGAGGAGTTGCAGATATCAAATACCTTACAAGAGGAAAAAACCACACTACAAAACCGACCACCGATTTTACTCATACCATTATATCCAACAGAAGCACCAACCCAAGTCCCCGCGGAACCAGATGAGGGATTTGGCGAGACGGAGGAAACATTTGTATAATTAAGAAAAGAAAATTGTAAAAAGTGTAAAAAGATAAAAATAATAAAAAATGACAAAAACAGAAAAATGTAAAAAGCAGAACTAATGTATATTTAGCATGAACTCGAACGAAGTAGAAATCCAAATGAATCAAAGAGACAGCACAAATAAATACGATAAATACCAACCAATTCCTATTCAATTAACACAGCCAATCGAACAAGAACCATTGGAATACTACAGCAAGAAATGGAGAGCCGAAAGAAAAGAATGGTGAAAAACAGTTGATGAACAATAAATAGTAATGGAAAAACTAAGAAAACAATTGATTCAAACAAGACAACTAGTCAATACAGTGAAGCGAGAATTGTCAACCAGTAGGAGAAGTAGCAGAAAGAGAAAGAGAGAAAACGAATACTTACGACAAGAATCAGCAAAGATAAAAACTCGAGTAGTTTTGGAAGATTATTGGAAAACAGAAGCAGAAAGAATGAGAGAAAGCAGAAAAGGCGAGCAGAGATATTTAATACAGCTAGAAGAAAGTCGCAAAGAAGCGAGAGAAATAAAACAAAATCACCAGCAAACTCAAGAAGAAATTGAATCGTTAAAAGAAGAACTCCACGAACTGAAACAAAAAACCAAGAAGCAGAGAGCAGACAAAATCAATTACAAACACCAACTCGAACGGAAGCAAGTGAACGAGAGAAACCTCAGAATGCAAATAAACAACCAACAAAAGAACATCGAAGAAAACAAAGAACAATTAAAAGAACTTCCAAAACAGACGGAACGACTAATAAAAACCCAAGTCCTAATAATGAGATTTTCAGAAAGAAGGGCAAAAGAAGAGTGCGAAATACACTCACCTCCGAGAAAAGAGAAAGAGTAAAAGGGGACAAACTTCACTGTATATTCCACATTGTAAATAAATATGGAATAACTAATGTATATTAGAAAAAGAGAGAAATGAACCTAAAACTATGGACAATGATAATGACAATAACGAGAATATGCGTCACCGAAAACCCTTTAGAGAGATGCGAGAGGACTCACCCATTCAGAAGAGAAGACAGCACCTGTGCAGACTATAAAGAGATTTGCAGAAACCCCGAAAATGAGGAATGTCAACAAATAACCCTACAATGCAATCAATGCCCAATAAAAGAAAATGAAAAGACAAACGACAAACTAAAGCAAAGTATCAGAAAAACCCAGCAAATGATACAAACCATTCTGAATAAAAACGATGAGGTGTCAAGAATAAAAAATGAGAACCTGGAGATAAAGAAAATCTTGGAGACAGTCATCAAACAAATCCAAAAAACTGTCAAAACAAACCCCGAGAATAAACCAGTACGCGAAATCCTAAAAATCACCTTGTCAGCCAAAAGACAACAACAGAATAAATCCCGACAGAAATATGAACCAAATTTAACATTCCTGCATATTGAACAAATCCTAACGATCAGCATAGTTTTAAACGTCATATTCCTAATATGCTGTCTTATCACCTGCTTAACCATAACAAAACGACAGAGACAAAATACCCCAATCCAGAGAACTAGAGGAATACTCAACCGAATCCGAAACATCAAGAAAACCAATGAAGCATCAAAACTCTCGTGCATCTCCATCAACCAACCATGCCAATCAAACCCAACGAAAAGAGAAAATCATCTCGAAAGTGAAACTCAAGCCGTCACCAAAGAAAACAATGATTCGTTCGAGACTAAATTTACTGTATAGTAACTGATTCACATTGATTTTAAAAACTAAACTATTCAACTTCACTTTGATTTTATTGGACTTAAATTTGATCATACGTATAGTAGCCGGTCCATCTTTATCTTGATAATTATTTATAACTTAGAAACTTTTATGTATGTGGGTATTGAGATCACGACCATTGAGCTCGTAGACTCAAACAAATGTAGAAAAGCATGATCTGAAAAAGACTTTTGAAATTGCGGGTCGCAATTTATGGGCCCCCGAGTGTTTTATGTTGGGCCAGAACACAAACGGCCTTGAGAATTGTTTAAATGAATCGGTAATACACACGCAAATACAACATGCAGATTCAAAATCGAACCTATAAAACATCAACCAACCATGCTAAAATACGAGAAAGAAAACAATTAAATATAAAATCACAAAATACAAAAATAAATTAAATTATTAACAAAGTGCAATAAGATCCGCACGAAATAAACACAAAAATAACATGAGAACATAAAATTTTACCGAAATCCGACAATTTACCAAAAAATACGAAAATCCTTGAAAATGGAATAAAAATTAAATAATTTGAATTGGAAGCAATTCAATTAAAAAATTAAAAATAAAATTGTCGAATCAAATTATAAAAATAATAAAATTAAGATTAGAATATACTAGAAAATCACAAGGTCAAATTTTGTTTTACTAAATCAAAATTAACACGCAAGGTTAGGGTCGTACAATAGGTATATATACCGATTCATTTTCACATATTTTTAATCGATTTGACTCGAAAATTCAGTTTCAATCTGAAAACTCGTTTTAATCAGCAAGAAATTTTAGAATGTGAGTGAGAGAATGTTCGAAAACTCCCTCCACGTCCCGTCCTTGCAACCTCGAATGCGCTATGCTTGGGCGTCGGCGTAGGGAAAGAGTTATGATGTATGGTGGGTTTCTGGGTGTTGATATTTTGAAACTATATGGTTGTTACCCAGACAACCCCATACAAATATTCTTCGTTTACCACTCGGCACCCGTTGCTAAGCAACGTTGGAACTGTGTTCGAGTTAGTAGATCGTTCGCAAAAATTGAGCGCTAATGCTATAATTGACCGAACGATCCATGGGTCCAACGAGCTGCCGATAGAAGGCCTGTGCTCGATTTCAATTTTTAGGTCCCATTATTCTCCTATCTCTTTCAAAGGTTAACCTATACTCTCATATCATCTATCTTTATGTCCATTCACTTGGTCCTTCTTATTATTGTCCATGTTGATGATTTTTTATGGTCTGTAAACCCTTGGTTATGTTAAGTAAAGACAGTACATCTCTTACCCTTATCCCTATTATAACTACAATGTTCCCTATTATTATTACTAGCATCATCATTGTTACTATTATATATATTACCTTTCTTAATTGTAACTACTATTACCTTTATTATTATTTTTATTACTATAACTACCATTATATTTATTGTTATTACTACTATGATTATTACTACTATTATTATTATCATAATTATTATCATCATTACTACAAATACCATGATTATTATTATTATTATTATTATTATTATTATTATTATTATTATTATTATTATTATTATTATTATTATTATTATTATTATTATTATTATTATTATTATTATTATTATTATAATTATTATTATTATTATTATAATCACCATTACCTAGGCTTGTCAACAGGTCTCTTTTAAAGAGAACATGTTCTCTTTTTTAGCACATTTTATTTGTCCTCTATCTTTTTCTATAAATATTCAAATTGTTCTCTTTTTTCAATTTCGTTGATTTTTAATTAATTCAAGTTGAAATTTAAAAAGAAACTCGGTATAAAAATTCAAAAATTTGAATAAAAGCAGGCTATGCTATTGCTGTCCTGTCAATATTTATTGAATTTAAAATTAAAGATGAAATAATTTGTGTGTATTAACGATTTTGATAAGAAATCATTATTATTATAATTTGTTGTGTTAAATAAATAAAATAAGCAAGTGAAAAGTAATTATTAATATTATATTTTTTTGTGTTAAATAAACAAGTAAGTATGTAATTTATTATTGTTAATTAGAGTCTTATATTTTATATTCTTGGATTTTTCTATTTTAGCTCCAAATATGAGTAAACGAAAATGTTTATTTACTGAAGAACTGCAAGCTAAATTTGTATGTTTTAAATCAACACCAAATTCAAAATCCGAGGCAATATGCACTGTTTGTAATACTACAGTTTCGGTTGCAAACAAAGGCAAATACGATTTGGAACAACATATTGCGTCAAAAAAGCATACAAATACTATTCGTATAGGAGAGAGTTCCAATTCCATATGCAATTTTTTTACAAAAAAATTTTCATCTCTGGATCACAAAGTATCAGCTGTCGAAGGAGCTTTAGCATTCCACACTTTAAAGCACCATTATAGTTATAACTCCACCGTTTTTAAAGTACAAATTTGAATTATAAGTGCAATTTTATGTTCCTTAATATCTTTATGTATAAAATTTGATTTTAATAATTTTTTCTTTAAAATGTTCTCTTTTTTTGTGTTGACCACTTGACAACCCTACCATTACCCTTATCATTATCGTTATTATTATTAAGATTTTGTAGGGATCCGTCCTTATTCCTCAGCGTTAAAATTTTTTTATTGATATACAACATTAGCCGTAGTCCATATGTATTTTTCGGTTTTCGATAAAGTATTTTTGTAAATTCGAAAATTTTAGCAGCGTTCCGCCCTTATTTTACGGTTCATCCTTATTCTACAGTTTTCGACAAAGTATTTTCATTGACTCGGAAAATTTGAGCAGCGTTCCACCCTTATTTTACGCGTTCCATTTTTACGTTACTATTTTTGTTAAGTATTTGAATTAATTCGGAAAATTTGAGCAGCGTCCCGCCCATATTTTACGCCTCAACTCAAATTAATTTATTTAATTCTTATTTAAAAACATTATTTTTCATGATTTTGGTCGTTCGGATTAATCTTTTTCCGATGGCTATTCATTTTAACTGTTGCAACGATTTCGCAATTTTCCCCACTACCCGTTCCCTCTCTTTGTCCTTAAGATCTATGTATGTTCATATTATATTTAATGAGTGCCCACTGGACTACTCGGTGTTAGATATTTTGAGCCGATTGTTGTTAAAATTCATGTCAATTTTTTAGGAAACGGATGATGAAGGAGCAGCCAATGGACTACTCATTTACCCTCCAATTTCCCCTATGTACGGATAATATTGACGTTCCGATCCCTGCGTTCCGCACGCCGGGTCTTCACGGGCACAGATCATCGGCGGTATTCCACGCACTTACACGAATCTGAATACTGTATATGATTTTATTAACTTGTGATGTGTCTTTGGCTGTGGGCCACCAAAAATAAAATAATAAAAAAATTAATTACCAAATGAATTAGGCAAAAGTCTCGACGCATAAACTGTATATTTGGCATTCATATAAACAAATTTTAAATCGGGCATCGATGTACATAAACCAAAATAACATAACTGTAGATTAACAATCTGAAAATATTGCTGCAAAACATAACTGTAGATTAATAACCTGAAAATATTGCTACAAAACATAACTGTAGATTAATAACCTGAAAATATTGCTGCACAATAGTTGAAAAGCACACAGTAAAACAAGATAAAAAGTGTGCAACTTAATTTTGGTTGAAATCAATACTGCAAAGTAGTAGTTGAAAATTTGTGAAAACACATCAGTATATATACCTATCATTTGCCCTTAACCTTGCGTGTTAGTTTTATTGCGATTAAACAAAATTCGACCTTGAAATTATTTGTGTTATCTAAATTAAATTTTTATTTATTTCTTAATTTAAATTGGTAATTTATTTTTAACATTTTTAAATAAATTTATTCAGCTAAAAATATTTTATTTTTATTCATTTAATTCATTAAATTTTACTTTTATATAAATGGTCATTTTACGGTCAAATTTGCTTGTTATTATGTTATTTTTCATGTAAATTTCGTGCGGTTCTTGATGCATTTTGTATTTATTTTATTTTACTGTTATGTTTTTGATTTTATATTTATTTATATTCTCTCAGATTTTAAAATGTTTAATTGGTGTTGTATATTATATTTTAAGTTACCTTGGTGCTAGGTTTTCTTGTTGTATTACTGATGCATTTAAACAATTTTCAAGGCTATTTGTGTCCTGGCCCAACATGTACTATGAACGAAAGTTATGATATGCTATTAACGAAAACTATGATGTACTATGTGGCAATAAATGTATTTACCTAAAAAAATAGATTTTCTTTTGTCGAAATTTTTCGGCCCACAGCCGACAAATCATACAAGATATTAAATTTTAAAAATTCAATCGAACTGTGTAAGTGCGTGTATAATTGCCAATAGTTCGTGCCCGTGAAGGCTACGGCGTGAGAACGCAGTAGCCGGAACGTAAAATCATTATTCCGTATAGGGGAAAAGAGTGAAGGGGAAATAGTCTTTTGGCTGTTTCGTCGTCTCTCATTCCCATAAACTCTACCTAAATTATCTTCACACACGGCTAAAAATTAAAACACCGAGTAGTCCAGTGGGCACTCATTAATTATAATCTAAACACAAACGCGCCTAGGATCAATTAAAGGGGAAGGTGACGGGAAACTAAAAATAAAAATCATTACTATATCTTTCTAACATCACGTCATAAAGAAAATTAGTAAAAATCAAACCGTAGAATAAATGTAAATAATGTAAAACTCTAACATCACGGCATAAAGAAATTTAGAAAAAATCAAACTGTAGAATAAATGTAAATAATGTAAAATTCTAATATCACGTCCGAAAAGAATTAAATCAAAAATCCCTGAGCTGCAGTTAATCCCGTGTAACGAATTTATAATCAAGAACAAATACCAGTTAAGTAACCGCGATCATCACCAATGATTGAAAGGGGAAAAATTTGTAACGGAATATAGCGATAAGTTCCTTTGGGGTGGGAAAAGCGATTCTTTAACATAATAATTTTAAACGGGTGCTAGAATACTCACGATTCCACGGAGAAATGATTTACTCACGATAATTATGAAGCGGTGCCAAATTAAAATAGATCCGAGCAGTAAATTATAAAAATTTTTAATAAAACATTATAACCCACTCGAGGCCTGATCATTCAATAAAATAGGCTATCAATCTGGTGCAAATTTACTTTACCTTTACGGAAATCACATTAATAAAACCCTTTTTGGAATATACCAACAAAAGAGCCGAAAATTATTTAAATATGGATTTATTACAAATACTTGACACAGATGTAGGAGGCAAGTTTTAGAAATTATTTATTACACTCATGAAAAATTCATCACCGATCGATAAATTCTTTCTGCATCTGGAAAGTAGATAATAAGGAATCATCACAGATCACTCATCCGTCAGTTCTGCAATTTCTTATTGTCCTCTAGAACTGTCAAGAATTCTTGAACATATTCTCGTTTAACATTTTCTGACATCGTCATATCCATTGTATAAAATCGGCCATCATACTCGTCTACACCTCAATTAAGAGAAGTTGATTGTTTAGGAAATTACCCGACCCATGTGAATAGCGAATTTGGCAGTCCATCATAAATGGATGGCGTGGTTCACTATAAAATAGGCTTTTAAACTTGATGTAGTCAGGAGTTGGTCATAAATATTAACTTCCCTAACCTAGAAAGGTAAAATAGTTCATAAAACTAATTAAAAATTTCACAATAGATTTGAAATAATAAATATATAATTGAAATAGAGAACCAATTAACATAGATGATGGATCACAGATGAATAAAGGAAATAGTAAAATAAAATGAATGGATCACAGAAGTTTGGAATAGGTATGGAACCCCAGAAGTTGATGACATAATAACTAGAACAGATACTGATCCATAGATGTTAAACAGCATAGTAATCAGAAGGAATAATAGATTACCTGTAATAAATACATAAGTTAAATAAATCAACTGATTTCATAAAAATGGAATTCCACCATCAATAATCAATTACCCACACAAATCCGAGTAGTTGGGATGATCAAATCGGAATCGTTAGACCTTAGGCGAAAACATTATAACGTTAATCCTAATAATAAATAATACAAGTGGGTAAATTGAAAAAATAAAGTCTTACCAGAGGACCCAATACAAAGAAGCCATACAAAAAAACTATCCACTACAAGTCCCTGAAAAATAAGGAACAAATCGAGATAACTAGAATTTAAGGAAACTCTGAGAGTAAATTATGGGGAGAATAAATCCACGTCGGTTTTTGACATTTTCTAAAAATGTCAATCAATAAAAAATTTAGAATACAAATATCACAGTCACTTACCAGCAATGGGGACACACGAACACACCACTGAGAAAATGGCAAGTAGGCCAACCAAATCGATTTCAGACACGCACACCCACCCGCGGTCGAGGAAGTGTGCGTAAGCCACAAATCTTCTCGCCCATCAGACACACCTACTCGTTATAAAAGCTAGCTTGGCGAAAAATCATTCATTGTATTTTACCTACCAATATGTCTAGAAAAAACTTACAAGCTTCGAGAGAACTGCAAGAGTACGAGGAACCTAACATTACGAGCACTAACAAGCCTTCATATGCGGGTAATTATTCAAAATTTCCTTATCGCAATATTAATTTGTACCGAGCCTTAGTACCCGACATGACCCAGCCAACAAGCCATCGCCAGTGAAGACTCGCTAACGAGAACAGTCAGAGGATCATGATAGCCTCATGTTACATGCCATAAATGAAATCGTTGAGCCGATTGACTCATGTTGTATCCTACAATGAATTAAATAGTGAAAAGTGAATTCAATGCAGATAAATTTACCCAAGCAATTGTCGATTGACGAACCAACAGTTTAACTAACCCCTATAGTAGGTGTAGAGACCTCGACCAGTTACCGTAAGTCGTTGGTGGAGGTCAGGAGTTTCATTGGGACAAATCCACGGTGGTATTGAATACGCTTTTACAGGCTTAGGATTTATCTTTTCGATTTACAATCGTAGTGAGAGTAAAGTAAGTTACTATTATAATTAAATTAGATATTTATAAAAATCATAATGAGAGTAAAGTAAATTAATATTATAATTAAATTAGATATTTATTAAAATCATAATGGGAGTGAAGTAAATTACTATTATAATTAAACCCGATATTTATTAAATTGCAGTTTGGTAATAAGAGTTAGAATAATTAAATCAAACCTTTATTAGGAATTTTAATTTTAATGGTTAAAGATATATTTATAAATCGCATTGAGTTAATTAAATTTCATGCCAATGGGCGTTTTACACAATTAATCAATACATACGCTAATAGATATCAGAGGGACATATTATATTCAAAATTAGAAGGAATAAGTAGTAAAAAATGTAGTATTCATAGGATCAAGATCATTAACGAGTATCAGAATAAAATGTTTAAATAATACTTACCTAGTAGAACTCTTTGGGAGTCATAGGAGAGAAACCCTATTTATTAAAATAAAAATCATCGATTAAATAAGTATAATTGGAAATATTTGTAAAGATTCATAAAAGGAAAATTAAATATTATCACCCTTAGTGTTGGGCCAGAACACAGACGGCCTTGAAAATGTTTAAATGAATCGGTAATACACACGCAAATACAACATGCAGATTTAAAATCGAACCTATTAAAACACAAACTAACCCTGCTAAAATACGAGAAAGAAAACAATTAAATATAAAATCAAGAAACAAAAAAAATTAATTAAAATAATAACAGAGTGCAACAAGATCCGCGCGAAATAAACACAAAAATAACATGAAAACCTAACAATTTGACCGAAATTTGACAATTTACCAAAAAATGCGAAATTTCATGAAAATGGAATAAAAATCAAAATAATTTGAATTGGAAACAATTCAATTAAAAAATTCAAAAGAAAAATTGTCAAATAAAATTACGAAATAATAAAATTAAGAATAGAATATAGTGGAAAGATTTTTGTTTTTCAAAGATGTTAGTGGTGACCGTTCAGCAGAAGCTTTGTGTAATGTTGTGCAAGAAACGATTTTGAGTTGGGTATGTGAGAATAAACTGATTGCTCAAACGTACGATGGAGTGGCAGTCATGGCAGGAGCTTTGAATGGGACGCAGAAAAAAGTCAAAGACATTTTTAAAGAAGCTATGTTCGTGCATTTTTGCGCACATGTATTTAATTTATTTCTGTCACAATCTGTATTGTTTATAAAAGATTGTAAATTATTTTTTGCAACTATTTCTGGCATAGCGTCATTTTTTTCGGTGTCTACAAAAAGAAATCATGTTTTAAATGAAACTATTAAAAGAAAATTTCCAAAATTAGCTGCAACACGTTGGAATTATTCATCTCTCTTGGTAAATACCATAAAAAGCGAAAGGCAAGGCCTATCGGAATTATTTGAAAATATTATTGAGAATCCAGAAGGCTGGGACAACGACACAATTAATATTGCAAAGGGTTATCATATGTTTTTTGAAGAATTTAATAGTAATTTTCTCCTAAATATTTTTGCCAAAGTGTTTAGTTATACCGATGTTTTGTTTTATATTCTACAAAAAACTAACTTAGATATAGCATATTCTACTCAAAAAGTAGAGGAAGTAAAAAACTCAATTCGAAATATGCGAAATGATGTTGCATTTATTGAAGTCTATGAAGAGACTATTTCTGTAGTGGGTCCCCCAAATTTAAAGAAACGTCGTATAAATTTACAGAACTCAAGTGTAGACCAACATTTTAAAAGTTTATATTACGAAATAATGGACACTATTTTTTGTCAGTTAGATATTCGTTTTAAAAAAATAAGTTCGCTCAAATTTTTTGAATTATTGAATTTCAGCTTTTTTAAGAAATATCAAAGTAAATTTCCGGATGAATGTCTTAATTCGTTAAAGAACGCGTATGCAAAACATTTCGATTTTGTAAAGCTAACAAATGAATTATGCGTTCTGTATCGTAGTGAATCATATCATGAAATGAATTTAGCGAAACTTATTCAACATATACTGGTAAATGATTTGACAGATGCCCTAAGCGAAGTAAATAAATTGGCGCACTTAATTTGTACTATTCCATTTTCAACTGCTTCAGTGGAGAGATCATTTTCAGCATTGAAAAGAGTAAAAGATTATGCAAGGAATACAATGAGCCAGGATAGATTAATCAATTTATCTGTAATAACAATAAAAAAAGAAATGTTACACTTATTACAATCAAAACCAGAGTTTTATGATCATGTAATTGATGATTTTGTTAAAAATACAGATAGGCGTATGGATTTTGTGTACAAATAAAAAATTTATAGTAAAAACGTTTTTAATGTATATTTTTATGGTTTTATTATTATGCTTACCTATTATCGTTGCTCTCTGCACACCCTGCATGGAAACCCACCGCTCGCCACTGGAATATACTAGAAAATCACAAGGTCAAATTTTGTTCTCCTAAATCAAAAATAACACGCAAGGTTAGGGTCGTACAATAGGTATATATACCGATTCATTTTCACGTAATTTTAATCAGTTTTTACAAAACTTGAAATCGATTCTAGTCTGAAGCAGTCTTAACCAGTGAAATCTAGAAACTTCGATGTGAGTGAGTGAATGTTCGAAAACTCTCTCCACATCGCATCCTCGCAACTTCAAATGAGCTCTGCTTGGATGTCGGCGTGGGGAGAGAATTATGATGTATTATGCACGAAGATTTATGAACTACAATGTACTATGTGGCAAAATATATATTTATCAAAAAAATAGAATTTTTCCGACAAAATTTTTTCTGGCCCACAGCCGAAACATCTCACAAGTTATTAAAATCAAACATACAACCGAGTTGTGTAAGTGCGTGTATAATCGCCAATAACTCGTGCCCGTGAAGGCTCCGGTGTGAGAACGCAGGAGCTGGAACGTCAATATCATTCCATATAGGGGAAAGGGTGAAGTGGAAACAGTCTTTTGGCTGTTTCGTCGACACCCATTTCCCGTAAAATCACCGACAACAAACGGCTCAAAATTACCACACCGAGTAGTCCAGTGGGCACTCATTAATTATAATATGAACACAATGCGCCTAAGATCAATCGGAGGGAAGGTAACCGGGAACTAATAAAATGAAATCGTTGTTATGGACTTCTGATACGTTATTTCGAATTAAAATCAATAAACTTAATTAAGAGTAAAGAATAAATAATGAAAATTCTTTCCAAAAATTTAAATTCCAAATCAAACTTAGAGTTCAAAGATTTTAAGACGTAAAAAATTAAATAAAATCTCGAACCACACCCGTGCCAGTAGTGATAAACGAAAAAATCCCCGACAACCTAAACCCAAATAACCAACTATTCACCATAATGAATTGTTCCCAATTAAAATCGGACACTAAAATGATGGACTCGATTAATATCTCGACAAGTGGTGACCCATACCTCCCCAATGCGACAGCATAATTTTATGATAAAAAATTTCAATTCTACTATAGCGGCACGTCAAACATCAATGCCGTCGACATTTAAGGAGTAAATAAAATTGTTATAGGAAAAGACCAAAACAAATAGACCACCAAACATCTTACCAATAATTATAACAACAAATAGCTTCCCGCATAAAACAAAATAATATATTCCCGTCCTTTCATACTACTAAACCGCTTTATTTCTCAAATTAACAATAAATAACAGTTTCAAAATATTTATTCGATAAAATAAATCCACACGAGAATTGAAAAAATTGTCGAGAATAGTTTTCTTTTACCCAACCTTCGTCCATTAGAAATCGAAACCGTGAAAAAATCAAAGTTAATAACTCGCTAAAATCCAATCATCGACTAATACCTGCCATTGTAATGACCCGACAAGAATAATTCATCGACAAATGTCGAGCGAACCCGAAGTTGTGGAATGGATTAACGAGACGAAGCAAGTGCGGTAGACAAATTGAAAGTCTACTATATACACCTGACCTGACATTTATATCCGAGTAAATCGATATGGATAATTTCTCGTGCTTGACGAAGCACAAATGAATTTGACAGACACCTAAAAATAAATTTCCCGACACACGCACTCGGTCTCTATCCACCATCAGTGTGTCCAGTTAATGATATCGCTAATCGTGCCTACAACACACATAGTAGAATAAAAGACAATTATTTTTAAATGTCTCATCAACCGAATCGAATAGAGAGGAATCCTTCAGTGATGACCTCAGAGGAAGCCATAATTCTAGAACCCAGATCCAACGTTACAAGTAAATTAATTTCATATATTAATCCACCTCTTAACCATATAAGCCCTAGACGGAAACCCAGAAACAACTGACTCCAATATCAACCTCGCGAATCAGATTTGAGCTAATGACATTTATGAAAAATAAAAATTTGTCTCGTAAATGAATGAATCCTACGTTAATTTTATGCAGAAGTTATGAGAGGCCTGGGCGAGTATGACAAGAACACAATCGATTTTATCCAAGTGTACTAGACGATAACCCAAAACCTCACGCAGAATCTTCGATCTGACTCTGACCCGTTCAATGAGGGAATGATACGAGTATTGAACAGACTAACACATCGATAATGGGAATAATAAATTTTTGACGGCGCGACTAAAGAATTTTTCGACTGATGAAACCTCCAATTTTTGTTGTTATTAAATGTCATGCCGAGAAGTCCGATTTCAGGTTATTGATAACATTCTAAACAATCAAAATAGATTAAAATATGCTATTAATGATTTTTACAAAATAATAACGGATTCTTTTAGTAGTAAACTAAATAAATAAGTAGAGTAGATTAAAGTATTCTATTAATGATTTTTACAAAATAATAACGGATTCTTTTAGTAGTAAACTAAATAAATAAGTAGAGTAGATTAAAGTATTTTATTAAGGATTTTTACAAAATGATAACGGATTCTTTTAGTAATAGACTAGATAAATGAGTAGAGTAAATTAGAATATCTTATTAATAAATTGTATAAACCAATAATGGGTCCTTTTACAGTGAACTAGCTAAATAATCTGAGTGAATGGAAGTAGTTTATTAACATGTTTCATAAAACCGAAAAAAGTTCCCTTAGTAGTAGATTGTATGAACACCTAATGTAAATTAGAATGTTTCCTTAATGATATCATTCGGATTTCCGCTAATTTTTCTTAGTTATATATCATGTCATTTTGAGTGGGTTGGAGCTCATCAGTTGGGATGGTTCATGTTAATAGTCAATTAAAATAATATGAAAATAAGAGTGCTATTCACAATTCTGTCCAAATTGAATTTTCACTCTAATAATTACTAACGGTTAGTGTCCCAAATAATTAGATATCTTGAACATCGTCAATTAAACCAAATAGTGCATGAGAGTTTACAACCTTTTTCTATGTGACGTACGATAACTTTGACAGAGAGTATTCTCATAATAGAATTTGGTGCCATGTAAATAACCAAAACGCCATTCTCATTAGTCGATGGTGAATAGAGTAGAACAAAATTGATGGAAACCGTGAGAATACTTCAACAAGAGTTGGATCACGCGCGAAAAACCAATGAGAATTTTCATGCACAAATCTTACAGCTGACAAGAGAAATACAACAGATTAGAGCCACGTGGGTAGAGCCGGCGAAGGTAAAAACGTTCTACCAGAAGATAACAGCAGCTCAAAAGGGCTGGTCGGAGGAAAAACAAATCAATCATAGCCTGAGAACGCAAATAAAGGGTCTGGAGGTGGCAGTGTCAGCCTGCCAGGAAGGCGCAGCGGTGACATACCCCTTTGTCTTCGCCCCTGCTCAGATAGCATATCGAGATTCCATGACGGCTCCAAAGACCGCCCCAAAGCCCAGCACTCATCGGCCGGGGAGAAAGGAACGAGCCAAGCGCCGAGCTGCTCGAGCATCAACTAATGTGTAATTCGATATTCCCAAATACATGTTTGTTATCGTTTAAGTATTCTTTGATTGTTTAGATGGTCATACGAGAATGGCATAATGTAGTACACACGAGATTGAACAAGGAAGAACCAGTAATTAAGCGTTTATAAGAGTAAATAGATAAAGATGAAATTATTTGTGTTATCTAAATTAAATTTTTATTAATTTCTTAATTTAAATTGGTAATTTATTTTTAACATTTTTAATTAAATTTATTCAGCTAAAAATATTTTATTTTACTCATTTAATTCATTAAATTTTTGCTTTTATATAAATGGTCATTTTAGGGTCAAATTTGCTTGTTATTATGTTATTTTTTATGTAGATTTCATGCGGTTCTTGATGCATTTTGTATTTATTTTATTTTACTTTTATGTTTTTGATTTTATATTTATTTATATTCTCTCAGATTTTAAAATGTTTAGTTGGTGTTGTATATTGTATTTTAAGTTATCTTGATGCTATGTTTTCTTGTTGTATTACTGATGCATTTAAACAATTCTCAAATCCATTTGTGTTCTGGCCCAACATAAAACAATCCGGGGCCCGTAAAATTGCGACCCGCAATTTCTAAAAGATTTAAGCTATGAACTATACAGAGTTTACATTTTCCATTTGATTGGGTCTACGAGCTACAGGGTCGTGACCTCAAAACCCACATGCAAAAAAAATCATACAGTATACATCAATATATGGAATACAAGATGAAGTGAAAGAGGACATACAGTCCGGTTATGATCACACATAAAGAATAGTTAATGGTCTAAGAATTATTAGTTCGTTGTTAATTATGATTTCAATATTCTGTCTTTTAGATATTCATCTCGCTAAGGTCTTGGTTTTCTTTGCTTTCTGATTGAATTCTTTCTTTAGCAGGTTCTGATTTTGACGAATCGATATCTGTTGTGCAGTTTAGCTTTGAGACTTCGTTTAGTCTGGGGAATTGACTTTATTTGATATAGGACTGATTAGATACCGATTGTTGGGAAGATTGGCAGGCTTAGTGAATCTCAGATAAGAATAGAAAGAATGTTTCGTTCAAGACTCTTTTTTTGATAGTGTATTTGGGAATTTCGCTTTTAGTTGTTGACTTTTTAGCATCTTGAACTGGATGAGGCTTAATTGAATTCTGTGGATAGATGACCCGTTATCATATTATCTCGTCTCGATTGTTTGATGATAATTGATCAGTTCGGGATTATTCATGATTCTTTGAGTTTGGTTTGGGTTACTTCTTTTTGGTTATCGATTTGGGCTGTTTGTTCTTGATTTTCTGTTCTTTTCTGTTATTTTGTAGGGTTTCTAAAGAGTATCCATGAATATTTGAATATGATTTCCTTGATGGGCGTTTCCTTTTCTATTGAATTTCGATTTGATTTTCTAGAGTTCTGAGGGTTTGGACGATCTGTCTAAGTTTGGGCTTCGTTCACTTTGATTATTAGTTTATTTACTTTTCTTGTTTTAATCTTTTGGGCATTGGGTATTTTAGTAGTTGATCCGTCCGGGACTGGTATCCTTTGGGTTTCTGCATATCTCGGCATATTTGCTACAGGTAATTCTTGCATCGATTGATTGATTGTGGGGTTTTCGACTACTTTCTTAGGGATGCTAGGTTGTATATATGGACTTATTACTGCTATCTTCCTTCTCATCGCCAATATCATGCTGCTTTCGCTTTCCTTGTTTTTATAACAATTTTCAGGTTCCTTTAACAGTGCTTGTTATTATTTCTCTTGATTTTGGGTAGTTGTTTGACATTCTGTTTCTCTCCTTTCTTTATCTCTGTTGCTTTTATTATCATGTCTGGTTTCTCATTTCTGTGATTGGTATTAACTTTATTTTTGCATCGCTTATCTTCTTTGTCTGCCTTTACTACAATTTGCAAGATTCTTTCGATACTCCATTTTGGTTGAGTGCATTTCGTAGTTTGGTCTCATCATCCTTTGTCTTGTCGTCTATTGGTATTGTCTTTTGTAATCTTTCTTTACTGATTCGATTTGTCTTTCAAGTTATCTGGTTTTTGATTTCTGAGTTGGTTTTGATTTGTTCTCTGATCCTTTCCTTATTCATATCCGCTGTTGCACGTCAGTCTTCCTTGGAATTACTATTCCGTGATATTCATTTTGTCTCGTTTGGCTGCATCTAGTTTCACTTGCAGTTGGTTGTTTTTCTTGCTCTATTCCTCGAATTGATTTTAAAGTCTCTTCCACCCTTTTTTGTATTCATTTAGTTTTGTATATTGAGCTTTACTGGTTCTAATTCTTTGTCTTTTTCGTTTTTTCGTTTAACTCAATGACCACAATTTTTGTTTCTCAGTTAGCTGTCCTTTGTTGTTATTCGTCAGTTTCTCATTACTTGATTCAGTTTTTCGTCAAATTATTTTCCATCGTCCTTTTTCATTGACTGACTTAATATTTCATTTATTTCTTCATTGCTTCCGTTTTGTGTTGGTAATTTCTTTACTATTTTGCTGCTTTATTTGGCTTTGATCGTGGATTTGTTATCTTTGTTTCTCATTTTCGTCTTTCATCAGATTGTACTGGATTTTCCAAGTTTTAATTTGCTCTCCAAGTCTACTCTTGTCTCTGATTTCCTTGACGGCTTCGGTACCCCTTAGCCGGTTTATTTCAATTTCTGTTCCTGATCTGATTGTTGGTCCAAACTCGTCTATCTCTGCTTGTACATTTAGTTTTCGGATATTGGGCATCGTCGCTATAACTAAGCTTTACTGGTTGATATATTTGATTGGCTTCCAATTGATTCGTTTCTTAATTTTAACGTAATATCGCATCACCCGTCTTTCTCATTCCGCTTTATTCTTTGTCCCATCGTCTGATTTGTTTTCGCTCTTCGACTATAATATTTATATACTACTTTTATATATTATCGGATATTATTATACTCATTCCATATAATATTTATACACTACTTTTATATATTACTATATAAACATATCTATTATATACATTATATGCACATTTCTAACTATTTATTACTTTGTCTCCAAAGGGTCTACGCGCAAGGTGCGTATCCCTCCGCATCTCTCGTCAGTTACTTGATATATATCGATTTAGCTTGGCCACTTGAGTGGTGTCATTAGTGACTGTGGTTGTTGCGTCCATATCATAATTGGGTATTGGTTCGTATCTTGAATTACTTCGTTCTCTCTTGGTATTTGATACTTGTTCAGTTCCGTTGTACTATCGTATTCTGGGTTCTCTGGTTTCGGCAACATTCTTTTTCCCATAGGTTTTTGTTTGTACTTTCTAGTTGTTCTCACTTGCTGAATTATTATCTACATAACTATCACGTTTGTGACAATTTCTGATATATCTACCAATTTAACTGTGTTTGAGGTTACGTTTTCTAATTTCGTTGTCTCCATTCTTGTGTTTTCGTGGTTTTGAACTCTCTTAAATACTGCTAACAAATGATTTGTTTCCTTTTCTGATAAGTGACGATCGTCTTTGCTTAATACTTTCCTACTATTGGTATGGTTTCCTGTTGCGCTTTCTTTCGTAGTTTCACCTTTGTTGTTTCTCACTCCCCTCTGAGAAGAGTTTCGAGATAATCCTTGTCATATCTGAAATATTCATTCTGTATTTTTTCTTGTTAGCAAGAGTAGTGTCATGTTATTTTCTTCCCTTATTTCTCTGCCTTTAACTTTTATTCTTGAATTTCTGTCTATCCTGAATATTTTTGTGATTAGCTTCCCCTGTAGTTTCCGTATTGTTTCGTATTTCCATGCGTCGGTCACTACACTGATTGACACTTCGTTTCTGACATCATCAATTCTTTGTGGTTTGTTTGTCGTTATGGTTTTTCATAGTTTTGTATTAGATTGCGTTGATTTTGCTGACTTTTTGGTGTTCTTGTAGTTGTTTTCCTCATTTCGTTGTCTTTTAGGTTTCCTTCGTCACTTTTCTGGTCTTTGCTACATTTTTCTCTTTGTTGGTTGGTTTCTTCACCGTTGTTGTGCATTTCTATTTTAATTATTTGTGGCATTGTTGTCAGTTTCTTTGAATCGGTTTTCCAAATCCTTATTGCTCTGCATTTTTGGTTATCTTCGCTTTGTACACAAATCATATACGCTGTATATGAACGTTGATTTTGGTTTAGTTTCCTCTTTTCGCAAGTTGTTGCTAGTTTCTTTTCTATAGATATACGGTTAATATTGGTTTGTTGTTTCCCAGCATTTACGACTATTATTTTTGTTTTGTATCGATTTTCTACTTCTTAATTTTCTCAAAAGATATCCGTCCGTTAAGCTGACTAATGTCATTAGTATCAATAATCCTCGTAATCCTTGTAGTGGGATTGGTCGATTTTAAATTTTCTGTGAGTCTATTATCTGTTTCCAACAGATTTGTCTGTACTTTCCTCATCTCTTAACATTTTCTTATCGTCTACGTTATTTGGCTTTGGTTGTTGTCTTATTTCCTTGTATGCTACTGAATTTTGCTTTTTATTACTATCTCGGTTTTCTCCCTCTTCGTTATCATCTTCCTTTGTCTTGTCTCTGTCCTCATCGTCCTTTTTGTCCTGGTCTTTATTACATCGAGCCTTCTCAATCCTGTTGTTCTCGACATTTATTTCTTTGATTATATCCTTATACATCTTGATTATCATTTTCCTTCCATTTCTGATGTCACCAATTTCTTGTTTTCTACCGCTAGATTTTCGTTGTATCCGGTGTCATTCTCCTACCAATGTTTCTAATTCTTCCTTTCTGGACCCTATTCTCTCAGGCTCTCTTTTACTGTCCGTGAATTTTATTTCTCCTCTCTTTAACAGAGCTTTTCTCGTCCTTGGTAATGCATACTCGGAATTTATTGCTGTTTTTAGTAATATATTTTCATTGCTTTCGAATTTGTTTACGTCTATGATTTCGTTATCGGATTTTCTTTTTCTCCAATTGATCAGTTTTGCTGCTGTTTCATCGTATCCTCTCTCGATTGCTCCAAGGATTGGGTTTAAATTTTGTCCTATTATTTTGATGTCATATTGAATTGCATTTATCGTAATGAACTCTATTGCGCTTGCTTCTCGAGACATAATAATATAATTTAATATCGTTTTTCCTTTATTGTCCTTCTCATTTAGAGTCGATCCTGTTTTTAATAACTCCCTCAGAATTTCCGTTGACGCATCTCTTGAGACTGCAATCATCATGGATGTTTGTCCTTTCTCATTTCTGATATTTGTATGTTGTCCACATTGGTTCATTGCCTCAATAATTTCCATCGTTCGTTCTTCGTTTTTGCTTTCTATGGCATGGTGTAGTGATGTATTACCCGCTATGTCAATTACTGTGAATAATATTGGCATTCTTTTCATTAAGATGCTGATTTCTGCTGTTGATTTTGAGCCTTTCGCGTAGTTTGAGATCATCTTTGTTAGTCCTTCTAGTATCTCGCTGGTATTCTTGTTTCTGGTCCATTTCGGCATTATTTCCTTAGTTAATTTGATGATTGCTTCCACCTGTTTCCAGTAATTCATTCTAGCATCGTGGATTTCGTTATATTCCCATTTCTGTTTTGCCTGATTACTATAATATCTTGATTTTATCTCTTGGCTGTTTGTGGCTCTAGTAACTTGTTTCGTCATGACTAATAGGTTTTCTGCCTTCCAGTTTTCATGTCTTTTCCTGGTTCGTAGCTTGATTTGACACTTGTATCATTCGCTGGCTTTATTCTGGTGTTGGTATTGATCTCATCTTGTTTCCTATTGCTTCCTCTCATTAGTCCCACTGTTCCGAATGGGTTCTGAGTATTTTTATCTAGAAAGTTCCGAGCCAAATGTCCCCATTTTAGACAGTTAAAACATTTTTCCGCGTCTTTTGTGACAAAATTTATTTACGTGTCCTCTCTTCCCGAAAGTTGGCTTATTTGATGTCGATAGCAGTCGTTCTCTGCGTGTCCCTATTTTTGACAAGCTTTACAATATTCTCTGATATTTACTTCGTTAGCTTTCATATCGATTGTCCAGGTACTTTTTTCGTTCGTTGTGGTTTTCCTAGTCATGTTTTGTTGTGCATATCCCTGCTGTATTGTAATTTTCCTTTCCAAATGGGTTGTTTTGCTGAGTTCTTCAATTACATCCTCTTTGGTCTCAATTATCAATTCGCTGACTGTTTTTGATCTGTCTTGCATATTCAGATTTCTCGTTTGTTGCTTTTGGATTCTCTTTTGGATTAGTTCTCCCTTTGAAATTTTATTAGCCATTAAAATATCTATTACCTCTTGTTCGATTAACATCTCTCCGATTCCTATATTATCTCTTGTTGTTTGTATAGATTTTGACTCCAATACTTTACTTTCTACGTTTATTTGAAGTTCCTCTTTCTTGACCTTTTCATTATTGTTTAGTCCTTGTGGTAACATGTTTATTTTCGCTTTCCTTATCGGTTCTCTTTTCGATTTTTGTAGTAGTACCCTCTGATTTTGATATTTTGTTTTTTGTTTTTCTGATATCTTTTTATAGCTGTTTTGGCTGCTTTTTCGTCGTCTGTCGTTCTCTTCTATGGTGAACTCTTATATTATCTTTATTTTTTCTTAGCTGCTCAATTCTTGCTCTGATTTTATTTTGACCTCTTGAGTTTCGTCTTTCTTAATTACTTCATCTTCTTTGTCGTTATTTTCGTTATTTATTGCCATACCATCCTCACTGTTGACAACACACTGCTCCGCAGTGTGGATTTCTTTTGTATTGACTATTCTCGACATATTGCTTCTACTTGATATTTGATTTCTGTTCATCCGTCTTTGTCGAATTTCTTGGGTTTCCTCTCTCTGTAATCTCTGCCATTCAATTTGTTGCTGTTCCGGATATTTTCTGGTCCATTGATATCGAACATCATTCATGTTTCTCCTCGTATTACTTCGTTGTATTTGATTGTTTGCGGGTATTCGGTGAATCATACCTCCTAATCGCTCAATCTCTTTTATTTGATTGCTTTGTGTACTTTGACTATAATTGCTCGATTTTGGTTGTCTCGACTTTCTCCCTATTGAACAATTTGCAGCTATATTTCCGTTTAGGTTGCAGTTGTAACTGGTTCTACTCTCGGATCTTGTGGTTGTCTTCATTATCAAATGTCTAATCTCTTGTGTTGGGTTATTTTATGGACTTTCTTGAATTGATTTGGTTTTTGTTGACTTTGCATTCTTCTCATTCGACAATTCTTTGAAATATGACAGCTTTGATCGCAATTAAAACAGATTATCATTTCTTCTCTTTTTGTGCAAACTCTTCTATCACATCCTTGGCAATTCTTTAGTTGATAATCTCGGTCAGTTCGGCATCCTTCTTTTGAACAGATATTACATACTGGATTGTAGCTCGCGTTGTTAATCCTGAAATAATTATTATAATTTATAAATTTACCTCTACTGTCTTGAATCCTCTTAACTGGAATATCGCAAATTCGTGATGGTTTTTTGATATTTTGATTTGTTTGAGGGTAAATATCTTTCGTTTGGCTCATTGTTTCCATTGATACTTTTATTAGCTCTGATACTTGATCTTTTAACTCGGTTTGGTCATTTTCTCTTTCGACTCTTTCTTCCATTGTGGTTAATATTTTCCGTTCTCGTATGATTTCCGTTTTCCATGTTTCAGCTTCTTTTGTTTCAACTGTTTTCCTTTCCGAATTTCCAGTTTCCTTTTCGTCCTTTAAATCTTCTTCGTTGCATTTTCTTTCTGAATGCATCTCCTGTACATTCCTCTTTAAACTCGAATATATTGGTTCTCAACTCTTCATTTCTGGTTCATCACGTGTGATTTCGTACATGGTTGATTCTCTCAAATATATTTCTGTTTCATCCGTATTTTTACTTGGCAACTCTTGGTTAATTTCCTCTCGGAGTTTTTCCATCTCTTTACTCGTACTTGTTTTCAACTGAATTGTAATTTTTGGTTCGGGTGATTTCGCGTTATTTCCTTTGTCAGTTAACTTTTCATTTAATTTATCATATTTTTCGGCTTCTGTTTCCAAACTTTCTAATCTTGTTGTAATCATTGGTTCAACTGTCGCTAATGTATTAAGTTTTCTATCTGTTGCTGCTTTTCACTCTCTTTGAATTTCAATGAAATGGTCTATTTTCATTATCCTTGTTCTCCGTTTGTTCGTTCGATACTCGGTGTAGTATCCGGGTTGTGTATCGACCGGTTCAGCGCTACCAGTCCCTTGGCTGATAACATCCTGAACTCGACAGTCCGTAGCTGTCCTCTGGTGCCTCACCACCAGCTAGGGAAAAAATATCTCTAGGTACCTTTACTAACTTTTCAGCTTTCTTACCTTCGGTATCTAAATTATGCGCATTTTTCAATTTTTATTTTTAATTTTATTTTCGGTTTCCCCTTTACTTTCCCAAATCAAAAATTGTAGTAATCGCGTTGGTTTGTTCCCCAGAGAGGTGATCAATCTCTCGTCAGGAACTCCCCAACATTTGCGACGGATCCTACTACCTTCCTCTCCTCGGGTTGATCAGGTTTCTCCATCAGAATAAGCGTACTATCGTTATGATAGCTCGGTTTTAAATCTTACTTTCCAGTATTATTTGCATATAATATAATATAAATAACATTACAAAATACACTAACAAAAAAAATGAGATGCATCAAAACTTTTACCTTACCTTATGTGTGATTTTTCAGCTTTCACTGTTTAAGTTGTGTTTTACTTGTCCACTCAGAATTTATTTAACGGCTTTCATGAAGTGTTCGGCTTTTTCCGTATGTTTTACACCTTTCGGTTGCTATTATTGTCTCATTTATTATTATTATTATTATTAATCTCAACTCATTGTACTCGTTTTCAATCATCATTTTCCTCTGGTTGCTGGCTATTATTTTCGTAATTCATTATTACTTCAAATCCTTTATTTTCATTTGTGACAAGCATCATCATTCTATATATCGACGTTTATTACTACCTATTCATTTCATTTACAACAGAACATCTTCTTTTATCCACGCCTAAGTTTCTCCATCATCTGGATTATCTTTTCGTCAATTTCTCTAACTTAATCGATTATCTGTTTCTCGTTTAGTATCTAATTTGGCTTTGCTTGGCCTCATGTCTTTTGTAATTCGCACAATCGATCGTTCGTTATTTCCGCTACACTTTCTCAGCTCATAGGAGTAGGGGTTCAAAATCGTTGCAACCTTTTCCGTTACTATTTTGATCTTTAATTTAATTACTTTCAGTTAATCGTTTATTATGTTTAAGATTACTTTAACTGACTTGGTGATCACGTCTTATTTCAAACAATTTTAATCCGGTAATTTCTAGTTTTCCAATATTTTACGAACTCTTAGACTACCCGCATTTTTGTGGTTTCCCCGTTTCTAATCACTTTTACCCTCGTGATTTCCACCTTTTCCCTGTTTTTATTATTTTTATTTTATTTATTTATCTATTTTTTATATTTTTATTACTACTTCTACGGTTTTTTGGATGATATTTACACGATGATTTCATTGATTTATACAACCTACCCATAATTTTATTTTTATTTATAGTTTCCTGTTTCTTTGATTTCTGCTTTACAAATATTGATAATTTTATCCCCACTTTCCTGTTGAATCGTTTCATTTTTGAAATTTTTATGTATCTAATATTTTAGTTTATTTACATATATTGATGTTTTCCTCTCCTATTACAATACCCGTCATTCATGGGGTTTCTAAACTGGTGTTTTTGTTCCTTCATATTTTCATCATATTTTACATTCTCTATTTTCCTCATCCCGCCATTTTTGATTAACTATGCTCATGCATTTTCTGAGGTTATCTGTTATTGTTTTATCTATTATGATTTTGTTATTTCCTTTTGCAAGTTTATTTCATATTATTAGAACCTCTAAAATACTTTCTACCTTTCCTAATTCATTTGTAACGATACTATCTAATTTTCGTGGATTTCCAGTAAGCTGTTGTTTATTTCGTGAAATTATCTACTTTTCTCCTGTTGATTTTTCTCCATATTTTGCCATCAATCTTGACGATGTTCCTGTCCTCATATCACTCACATTCTGGTTGCTCTTTATGTTCCACTGTTTCTAAGAATTTATACTCTATGTTTCTATTTTTCATGTAGACAAATCGATCGTTTTCCAAAGTTTCTGTCAGTGTTTTCCAGTTGTTATCTGTCTGCATTTTTGTGAAATTCCGTCCCAACCTCTATGGTTTTTTGATCATTATTTGTTTTCATCTAGAATCGTCATTCATGCTCAATTGAGTGTGCTCCTGAGAATATTTGTAGTTTCTTAATTTCTCTTTGACATTTATTTTCCGTTGTAAAATAATCATTAGATCTCAGCTTCGAAAGATCAAACAAAGTTTTTTCGTTTCTTATTTCGCACTGATCTTTTCTTTCTGTATTTCTTTCATTCGTTGGTTTGCTTTCCATGTAGATAAGTTGGTCGTTTTTCATAGTTTTTGTTTTATTTCCTTCTATTTATTTCTTCTCTTGTTTGCTAGCCGCTAACTCGTTTTGAATTTTTCCGTTGATGTTTTTACGAATTATTAGTTGTCCAATATCGTTCTAACAGAAATCTTGTATATTGTTCACTTTGTTTATTGCTGAGTTCCCAACTTTGTACTTGTCGAATCATTTGTTTCATTTCGTTTTATAGACAAATCCATCGTTTTCCATAACTTTCCGCTAATCTCTCTTTTCTTATTGTTCCCAGATTTGTATGTGGTATCTAGTCATTTATTTCATTGCTCTGTTTTTCTTATTTTGTAGCCAATTTGATCGTTTTCCATCGTTTGCTATTACGCTCTATTTTTGGCAAAATGTTAAATAACTCGATTTTTGCTTCTTGTATCCTCTGGTCACTTTCTGTTGTTTCTTAACTTTATTGCTTTGATTCTTCACATTAAAGAAGCTGAGCCCCAAATTTGTACTTGGTGGGCTAGTCATTTGTTTCCTTAACATATTTTCTCATTTTTAGTCGAGTTGGTCGTTTTTCATCGTTCTTTATCAGGTTTCATTTACTGTCATCTGTTTCCATTCTTGTTCATCTGTCATCTGTTTATCTGTCAGTTTCGTTTGATCTTTTGCAAAAACAATCATTTTTATCCCGACTGAGCCTCCAAATTTGTATGGTGGGTTTCTGGGTGTTGATATTTGAGACAATATGGTTGTTACCCAGACAACTCCATACAAATATTTTTCGCCTATCACTCGGCACCCGTTGCTAAGAAATGTTGGAACTGTGTTCGAGTGGGTAGATCGTCCGCAAAAAGTGAGCGCTATTGCTAATGCTATAATTGACCGAACGATCCATGGATCCAACGAGCTGCCGATAGAAGGCCTGTGCTCGATTTCGATTTTTAGGTCCCATTATTCTCCTAACTCCTTCAAATGTTAACCTATACTCTCATGTCATTCGTTGTTATGTTCATTCTCATAGTCCTTCTTATCGTCGTCCGTGTTGATGATTATTCTATGGCATGTACACCCTTAGTTATGTTAAATATTCACACAGTATCTCTCTTACCTTTATCCCTATTATAACTGCAATGTTCACTATTATTGATACTAGTATTATCATTGTTACTATTATTTATATATATTAACTTTATTAATTGTTACCGTTATTACATTTATCATTATTCTTATTACTACCATTACCATTATATTTATTATTATTATTATTATTATTATTATTATTATTATTATTATTATTATTATTATTATTATTATTATTATTATTATTATTATTATTATTATTATTATTATTATTATTATTATTATTATTATTATTATTATTATTATTATTATTATTATTATTATTATTATTATTATTATTATTATTATTATTATTATTATTATTATACTTACCATTATAATTACTATTATCATTATTAATATCAAGTTTTTAGTAGGGGTCCTTCCTTATTCCTCAGCTTTATAAAATATTTTTCTTATATAAAGATTTAGCCGTAAACCATCCGTATTTTACAGTTTCCGATAAAGTATTCTTGTTAATTCGAAAAATTTGAGCAGCGTTTCGCCCTTATTTTACGCGTTCTATTTTTACTTTACTATTTTTGTTAAGTATTTGAATTAATTCGGAAAATTTGAGCAGCATTCTGCCCTTATTTTACAGTTTCATAATAATCTTATACCAACAATTGAGCCGCATTTCACTTTTATTTTACTATTTTCGATAAGTATTTTAATTGATTCGGAAAATTTGAGCAGCGTTTTGCCATTATTTTACAGTTTTTATGATAAATGTTTTAACTATTTCCGAAAATTTGCGCAGCGTTCTGCCCATATTTTCCGTTTCAATAAAACATAATTTATTTGATTCTCATATAAAAACATTATTTTTCATGATTTTGGTAGTTCGGATTAATCTTTTTCCGATGGCTATTCATTTTAACTGTTGCAACGATTTCGCTATTGTCCCCGCTACCCTTTCCCTCTTTTTGTCCTTAAGTTCTATGTATGTTGATATTATATTTAATGAGTGCCCACTGGACTACTCGGTGTTAGATATTTTGAGCCGATTGTTGTTAAAAAATTTATGTCAATTTTTCAGGAAACGGATGATGAAGGAGCAGCCAAAGGACTACTCCTTTACCTTCCAATTTTCCCTATATACGGATAATATTGATGTTCCAGCTCCTGCGTTCTCATGCCGGAGCCTTCACGGGCACGAACTATTGGCGATTGTACACGCACTTACACAGTTCGCTAGTTATGTGTAATTTTGTTTTCTTGTTGTATGTTTTGGCTGTGGGCCGAAAAAGAAATGAATGAAAATTACCGTACCAATCGGGTAAAAGTCTTGAATGCATATAATTGTTGGAAGTTGGCATCACAGCATCATAATTTATTGTTCATAAATAACATTTTCGATCCGTAATATCATAATAAATAAACATTTTCCATCCATGGTGCATAACATTTTTAATAGGTTTAAGTTATCGATCATTAAATTCACAATCACCAATGCGTTTGAAATTAGTTGCAACGCATACTAACTACCGTAAACTTGTTCAACACAAGTCTTGAAGTGAGACTGAAGGTCAATATTTCAATTTAAACCGGAAACAATATTGCAAAGTAGAATTGAATTATTTGTGTAAACACATCAGTATATATACCTATAATTTGGCCTTAACCCTGCATGTTATTTTTATTGCGATTAAACAAAATTCGACCTTGAAATTATTTGTGTTATCTAAATTAAATTTTTATTAATTTCTTAATTTAAATTGGTAATTTATTTTTAACATTTTTAATTAAATTTATTCAGCTAAAAATATTTTATTTTTACTCATTTAATTCATTAATTTTTTGCTTTTATATAAATGGTCATTTTACGGTCGAATTTTCTTGTTATTATGTTATTTTTCATGTAGATTTTGTGCGGTTCTTGATGCATTTTGTATTTATTTTATTTTACTTTTATGTTTTTGATTTTATATTTATTTATATTCTCTCAGATTTTAAAATGTTTAGTTGGTGTTGTATATTGTATTTTAAGTTATCTTGGTGCTGGGTTTTCGTGCTGTATTACTGATGCATTTAAACAATTCTCAAGGCCATTTGTGTTCTGGCCCAACATAATAATGATAGTAATAATAATAATAATAATAATAATAATAATAATAATAATAATAATAATAATAATAATAGTAATAATAATAATAGTAGTGATAATAATAAATGTAACGGTAATTATAGTAATAAGAATAACAATAAATGTAATATTAGTAACATTTAATAAAGGTTATACATATAATAGTAACAATGATAATGCTAGTATCAATAATAGAGAATAGTGTGGTTGTAATAGGGATAAGGTAAGAGAGATACTGTGTGAATATTTAACATAACTAAAGGTGTACATTCCATAGAATAATCATCAACACAGACGACGATAAGAAGGACTATGCGAATGGACATAACAATGAATGATATGAGAGTATAGGTTAACCTTTGAAAGAGATAGGAGAATAATGGGACCTAAAAATTGAAATCGAGCACAGGCCTTCTATCGGCAGCTCGTTGGATCCATGGATCGTTCGGTCAATTATAGCATTAGCAATAGCGCTCACTTTTTGCGGACAATCTACCCACTCGAACACAGTTCCAACATTTCTTAGCAACGGGTGCCGAGTGGCAGGCTAAAAATATTTGTATGGGGCTGTCTGGGTAACAACCATATAGTTCAAAATATTAACACCCAGAAACCCACCAAGTTTTACAAAATAATTTCAATAAATCACATACAAGACTGTAAACAAAGCTGTAAATTTTTATTCAGAGAAAATACAACAATTAATTGGGCTTCAATGATTAATAGTTTGTTTGATTAATAGTCAGGTAACTATGCAACCAAACAATTTGGAGACATCAATTATCGATAAAAGAGTGGAGAAGTTAATAAAATTTGAAATTGAAATTGTTCAACATTAATGAAGTTAGTTTAATCGTATTAAGGCTATTTGAAAAATGAGAATTCATTCAATTGAAGTTTGTATTGAACTCAGTTGTCAAATTGGCTCAGACTTTGAATAATTTTTAGTAAAAATAAAATATTCTTTGTTTACTATTTAATTTTTCCAATTGGAGAAACTAATTCTACCGAAATCTTAAGAAATCCAACCGTTTTATAATTGATAAAAATTCACATTTTAATATTTCATAAAAAGACACGAAGAATTCATCAGTGAGCCATCGATATTTTAATTATAATCAATTATTACAATAATTTAAATTAAAGTTGAAATATAGCATTTCGTGTTAAATATGGTAGAAAATGATAAAGATAAAAAACTTGTAAACAGAATTAACGAATGTGTGAAAGAATTGAAACGACTTAATTCTACAAAATCAAATAAATCAAAGGATCATCAATCTGAAAAACCGTATAAAAGTAAAAGATCCATCATGGAAAACAATGTTGATGATATTGTGACAAACAGAAACCTTTCAAATGCTTTGCATGGCACAACAATTGAAAATGAAGGCGTCATAAATCAGTCTTCTGAAACCGATTCCCCTGAAAAAGACATAATAGGAATGTTTTCTGACAATTTGTGTCAATCTTTAGAAAATCAAAAGGAAGTCATAAAAGATTCAAAGATTTATTGTGACAGATTTATAAGAAGCTTAAAATCCGAGATGTTGTACATAAACAATAGTTCTAAAGATGGTCTAAAAATTAGTCAAGATTTACCATGCGAGTCCTGTTCACTTTGCAAACTTAATGAATTGATAAGTATAAGTAAATGTCATTTTCTTTACTGAGTTTTAATTATCTGGCAAGTCAAGATTTATTAGAAAATATTCGGTTGAGTAGATTCTATTAAGTATCATTTTTTATCAGAATCCGATTAAAAGCTCTTGGAAATATGGAAATTTATTAAAATAATAAAATGAATTAAAATTAAATCGCATTAATATAGTATTAATATATTTAATAATTTTATTTCAATTTAGTTATAATTAATATAATTAATTTTTTATGTTACTAAATTGCTTAAATATTTAATTCAGTGAAACCCTTTTAACACGAAACCAGATTATCGTGAACATGTTTTGCAAGTCCCTTAGATTTTGAATTAAGAGAGTTTCCTTGTGTGTATTTCTGGGTAAACATTTATGCTTGGGTTTTTGGTAGGGGCGGCGCAAAGTGGTAAGCATATTAAGCATCGCATAGGGTTGCATACTAGGATAGGGCGTCAGTGTTGAGACGAATTTTAAAAATTATTATGAATAAAAAACAAAATGAATATCAACAAAATCTCAAAAATAACACATTTTTATTATCTGGAGTGCTTATGTCGGGGTACCATCGCTATCGTACACACTACCTCAAGGCGAGAATACACGGAAATTCATTTGGTTCCACATCTTCTCCGTGATATAATAAGTTTTTATTACCTTTATTTTCACTTAGGAGGAAATTATATTACGATTAATGTTATAACTATAATAGTACGTAGTTAGTAGCACACTGGAATCAAGATAATTATTTTTGTGTGCGCACAATTTTTTTTTTGATTTTGGGCGCGATTTTTTGAAATTCAAATTTGTTACATTTTTTTAATTAAAATTTATTGTGTATCTTTTTGAAATTTTGAAACATTTTTCTAATTTAAAATTTATGTTGTATTATTTTTAGATAAGTTTTTGAAACATGATATAAAATAATAAAGTTTTAAACATATTTTTAAGCATTATTTTAAAATGATAAAATATTTGATTTTAAAATGATAAAGTTTTATACATATTTTTATGCACGATAAATTATATTTGATTTTAAATTGATATTTTTTTTATATTTGATTTTAAAATTATAAAGTTTTATACTAGATTTTAAAATAGAATTTTTAGTATATTTTTTTTTCAAATACTTTTTTATACATGTTGATAACAATCAAATTTTAAAAGAAATTTTGTGTTAACAAAATAATACTAATAATAATAATAATAATAATAATAATAATAATAATAATAATAATAATAATAATAATAATAATAATAATTATTATTATTATTATTATATATTAATAATTCAACCAATTAAAAACTTAATAAAACTAATTCTCAACACATAAAATAAACACGTAAAAAAGATCAAAAATTTATTTAATTTACATCATCACAAATCAACTTATAATAAGCTTTTCTTAGCTCATCCAACAAAATATGGACGACTTCTTTCTTCTTGTAGTCCTTGCAGCAACTGCATCTAAATGGACAAGTCAACATTGAGGGATCTGCACAACTAATACAGTCATTTAAACATTTCAAACCAGATCCTTGAACTGATTCGTAATGCATCCGTACAATTTCTTCGATTTGATTCCTGTCATTTGATAGATCCGTGTAGCCAAATATTCAGAAGCGCAATTCGAAAGCTTGTTTTTCATATTCGGAAAGAGTTCTTCCATCTTCATCAGAATTGTTTAGAATACGTATGCTTCTTGCTCGTCGATCATTTTTAATTTTTACCATCATCAGAATTCAATCTATTTAAACACAATCAGTTCTTAATAAATAATCTAGTATTTCTTCGTCGGTATTAAGATTATTAATTTTAAGTTTTATAAAATTAAATATTTCTTGTACTATACTGTTGTATTCCAATATTTTTATCCCCATGACAACCACTTTTCCGCTTGCAAATACATTCACACAAAGCGGATTATAGTTGACAAGTCTTAATGCTGGAAACAGTTCAGGTTCTTAAATCTTTTCTGTTTTGGTAGACAAATCATACAAGTTTATTCGACAACCCATGTCAATGTTCAAAGATAGTGATTGAATTTGTAAATCTTGAACCTGATATTTGAGGTCCCCTTCCTGTAAGGTCTCTTGCAACCCATTATCCTGCATCTTCCGCTCTTGAAGAATAAGATTGAATATGTTCCACTTCTATCCTTTACATATTCAGGTTTTCCGGTTGGGAACTTCATTCCGACTACTTCACATCTTCCTCTATAGTTAATATTACTAGTCATTTTCTGCTATCTATCAAATTATAAACAAATTCAATTCAATTCAATTCAATTAAATTAAATGGAATTAAGAAATGATGCAGTATATCAAATTGTAGGGCTAAGTGGGAGCGGTAAAAATTTATTTGTATGTAATTTATTACAATCAAACATGTTGAAATCAAAATTCAATAAAATATATTGGCATAGAGGCACAGACGAATAACATGGATTGACGCAAAATCAGTTTTGTAAATTGAAAATGACAATAGTTAAGGGATTTGATGAAAACTGGTGATTTGTATCAAGAAGCAAATATGGAAAAAGATTTCAATAACTTGTTCACAAAAATCAGTAGGCATTGCGGAGTTACTGTTATTTTCATAACACAAAATTTATTTCATCAAGGAGGAAGTCATCGAACTCGTAATTTAAATGTTCAATACCTAGTTATTTTCAAAAATCCTCGCGATCAACGATTATTGATTTCTTAGCCAAGCAAGCTTATCCAAACAATAGAAAATTTTTAATTGAATCATTCCAAGATGCTACAAGTGTTCCCCACGGATATTTATTCTTTGACTTTACACAACAATGCAGTGAGGATTTACATATCCGAACAGATATTTTTAATGAAAAAGGTGTTATGATTTATAAACAAAATTGAAAACAATAAATGATTATCAATCATGTCATTTGAAAAAGTACTTGTCAAAAACGAAATTCAATCCAAAAAGGTTTTTTGTAAAACCACATCAAAAGTAAAGAAGATTATAAAAAAGAATTTAAAGAAAAAGAAGTAGATCAAATTATAAACAATAATAATTGATTGTAAATAGTAAACATGAAATTTGAAAGTAGTCTACCATATTTCAATGCATTGGTAAAGGCTCAAAATAATAAAAGAATAGCAATTTTACAAGCTTTCCCTCCATTTGTTATTGACGATTTGGTTTGGTGGTGTAGAAAAATTAACAAAGAGAGTGAATAATTCTAAAAAAGAGACTCGAAAATGGTTATCGGACCAATTAGCATATAGTTTAAATAAACCAATGTTGAAAAGATTCCCAACCAGACCATACAAAACAAGAGGAATCAATGATTTGTGGCAAATGGACGTGATGGAAATGATACCTTATTTGAGAATCAACAAGGGTACAAATATATTTTAACTTGTATTGATGTTTTCAGTAGATATGTCTGTGCTATTCCAACAAAAACTAAATCTGCAAATGAAATGGCCATTGCAATAAAAAAGTTTTTAAAGACGGACAACCTCACCATTTAGAAACTGATTTGGGTAATAAATTTAATTAATTATATAATTTAATTTATTTTAGGTAAAGAATTTTATAATAACAAAGTAAAAGAAGTTATCAAAGCCAATCATTACTCAGTATTCTCACAATTCAAAGCTTGTTATGTGGAAAGATTTAATCGAACTTTGAGAGAAAGATTGAAAAAATACTTTGTGCATCAAGGTAATAAAACTTGGATACATGTTTTCCGAAAATTATTTTAATTTACAATCATTCGCCACATAAAGGATTAAATGGTCTCAGATACAACATAAATTTAAAATTAGAAAAATGTTTCAAAATTTCAAAAAGATACACAATAAATTTTAATTAAAAAATGTAACAAATTTGAATTTCACCATTCAAGACCTGAAAGGCAGTATTTATTACGACGCACAGCATGGAATACTCCAAATTAACAATCACCAAACTGTTTCTTCAGGCAAATTCCTCGATATTCTCGTATTACTCGACTAGTTACTTTAACTTTTTGTTGCCTTTGTTTATAATACTGTTTCTTATACTTCATAGTTTTGCCAAAAATTTCTATATATATAGTTTTCGTCTCTCTTTTTTGGATTGTGTCTCGGTTTTTCATCTTTAGCTAAATACTATATCTGAATTCAAAGACACAATACCAGATATAATTTCTTCGTAACCAAATGTAATGAAATCAAATGATGCATCTGAGTCTGAACACCAAAAGTATATAAACAAAGTAATGACAGGCCGTGGCACTATATTCGAATAATTATTTGTTAAAAGCCTGAATTGTGTATCTTTGATCGACCGACTCCTCAAGTGGTAATAGAATATGCGACATTTGAAAATGTTTTATTCAATTGTTGATAAAAAATGTGGTATTAAATTCAAGATAACTGGTTCTCATACAGAATACATCGATTTGAATGATACATTATTGTACATTAAATTGCAAGTTACAAATAGTAATGAAAAAGAAATTCCAGCTACCTCAGATGCAAATGCTGAGCACTTCTTGTTCCGTACACTTTTCAGTGATGTTGTATGAATCAATAGTGAAAAGATTGAATATGGAAACGGAAGATATACACAAAAAACTTTAAGAGTTGTTAAATATTGTCTTTGAGTGTATAGGGCCTTTTATATTTTATATTTCATTTTATGAATAAACATTGCGGAAATTTGCTAACATTGTTATTTATTTAAATTTTATTTTAGTTTAAATTTATTCAAATTGAATATTGAAAAAGAAAATTATTTTAACTTGTTTAATTTATATTTTCTCAATATTTTCAATTAATAAACACAGCGGAAATTGCTTACCTTTTTATTTATAATATGCATTTAGAAATAATTCAGCGATTGACAATATTTTTCTAATAATAATTATTATTGTAATAAATTATAATTATTACTTAATATTTCATATTTGTTAAATTAATTGTTATTTATTAAAATAAAATAATCTTCATTAACAATAGATTGAATAAAATTGATACCACTGCAAAAAGTCAACTTTTTTATTAAAAAAATGTCGACCATCGTGCTTGATCAGTCTGGATATGTAAGTATATTGTACCGAAATATATGAAAGTAATTTGCATTGTGTTTTTAGAATCAGTCAACCGTGGCAGCTATCAAATTTTTGACCTGTCACAAAAATATTTATCAATACAATCAGTTTCGAAATAATAGAACTACAGAAAATGTTTTGCAATCCAACGTTTGAAACGCGCTAGATCAGAATCAATTATCATTGTAAAAAAAAGAATAATTATTATCTATTTGTATAATTTAAGTGCTCTTTTTTTCTTCTTCATCTAGGGTTGAATTCATTGTTAATATTTTAATAGATAGTAATTTTATTGTGATATTTTTAAATATATAATATATGTAATGTTATAAATATAACGAAATTTTTTTAAAAAAATATACGTCGGATTAATTATAGATATTAAAATAATTTAAATTAAATTTATAAAAATTAAAAAGAAAAAAATAATTTTAACAGAATTTAAAATTGAAATTAAGGTCTGTTTGAAAAATTTATTGATCTCATAAATTCAAGTTTATTATTAAGGTTTCCAGATTGCTTATAAGCCGAAAGCGGTACAAAGTATATAAAAATGAGAGTTATTATGCCCTCTAAAAAATGTTTTAAGTAAAATAGTTGTTTCAATATTTTTTTTATTTTTTTAATGAAATTTCTCGTTTGAATGTTTTGTTTTCATATTATATTAATTTCACTTAAAACATTAAAAAAAGTCTTCGAAAGGGACAGAACGGTCTTAAATCGATATCAACTCAAACAAAATATCATCCTGTTGGTTAGATCTATTTTTGTAGTTGAGGCTAAGGTTTTCAGCGTTAAAGTTCTTGATCGACATAGGTTCATCAATCTCCATATTTCCTCGCAAATACTCGTCAAACTCCTCTAATACCAAATTGACAATATCAGCAGCAAATGGTTTGAATTATTCTTGTCATTTACAATTCCAAGTTTTGGTATGAACCTTGAAGGAAATTTAATATTGACTGGTCAACCCTATACACAAAAACGATTAATAGCTATGGTAGCTTTTGTATTTATAACATCCATTAATAACACTGCAAAAATAATTTATTTCGCGAATATTCAAAAAAACGGAATTCAATAAAACACAATACTTTTGAGTTTTTCTTAAGTGTAAAATATTGATATTTTCAGAAGGACATATTTCTTTTTGCACACATTCCATTCACATTAACATTAACATACTAAATTTATTATTTTTAATTTATAAAACATTTAACATTTTACATTATACATTTAATGTGTTAATTTTATAATATAATTTTAATAATATTTTACATAATTAATATTTACAATTATTATTTAATTTTTAAATATATACTTATAACGATTGCTACCTTAAATTTTAGTCTAATTAACCCGGAAAATGCGGATCTATGCGCCAAGAACTACTTTCAAACCACATCCATGAACAAAGACCGTGGAAATTTCGAACATTTATCAACAAAATCTCACATAACCTTTGGCTTCTATTCCTTGTCACAGACAAGAACTGTCACTTGAACCCAAGAAATTCTCCAAAAAAAATTTTAGATTTTGAAAAACATGGAACCCATACACATTTTCATCTATAAAGAGGGATCCTTAGAGATTTGTGGAAATTACAGAGGTCTAAACAAATCACAATACCGTACTCATACTCAATGCCACTCATTTCAGATATTCTTCAAAGATTCTCGGGATGTATAATATTTTCAATATTTAATTTGAATAAGATATACCACTAAATTCCTGTTGCAGGCAATTCAGTGGAATAAACCATATAGGTTTATTCGAATATTTAAAAATGCTATTTTGATTGACAATGCTGTACAAACCTTCAAATGCCACATTGATCAAACTTAAAGGGTATAAATAATATATTAAATTTAAGTTCTGAAGATTTTGGCATTTAAAAACCAAAATTTAGGCAGTGCCACGCAAATAGTTCGATGCGTTCCGATTTTCATAATCTCCTATAGCAGTGAAGATTCGAGTCTTGAGATTTGATTTTTCGTAAGGTTGAGGGGTGTGTCCAGCCAGAACTTGTGACAAGTAAACTTGCTGTAGACCTTTTTCGCGTTTAATGCAGTCAAGGAAACTCCAGAAATATAAATGATTGAAACCAACTTGGACTGGAAACTTCTGGCCATGCATCGATTAAATTATTCATTCTCGGAAGTCCTTGTTATACTCAACGATAATTTCCAAATGCAGGTGAACCCACCTTCGTTGTTGTGGTCTACCGATGTGGTTGTCTTTGAAATAGTCAACGACAGGTTGTGCTTCCGCTGTTAGTTCGCCAGATAATTTTTCAAAGGCAGAAACCGCATCTTGTGTAGTGATGAAGGCAAGAGCTTAAATCATCCTCATTTTCAGCAAAAAATTAGAATTTTCTTGATATCATTGCTGAATACCATGTTTCTGGATCTTCTTATATATTTTTTGGGTGAACTGGAAGAAGTATTCTTTGATTGCGGTTTTGAGTAAGTCTTGCTTTATACTTGAGATCAAGGCTTGCTCGAAATAAACCATTATCGAAAATGGATTCAAGTTGCCATTAATTTTCATCAAATATTGCAGTAACTCTGTATATGTTACTTCCGATTTGTTTTGAAAGAAAGCTTACACAGACGTAGTTATGCTGTTAAATATGAATACATGGATCTTATAAAGTTGAAAGAAAATTGATGGCACTGTTTTGAATGTACCATAGAGGAACTACTATTGAGAACTTTGCAAGTTTTCTTGTGTTCCGAATATTAAAATTATGTTTGTTGATGGACCGGGATCAAACAAATGGAAATCCTGACCGTCGGCAGTTTTGTATTGATCTGGTATAAAAGAAATCTGCGGCAGATAATGGAACTGGAATTGTATTATTTTCTCGATGTAGAGTGCATCGCAGATCACATCTTAGATGGTGAACAGTTGGCAACTTCGCTGCAGTATCTTTACCGATTGCGTTATGATTTGTTGTAGTGTTTCTTCTGTTTCTGCGGCTCGTGACTTCTTTGCTTGCGTTGTCGTGAGAACTTCTTTTCTGGTTGAATTGGATTCATTTATGTTTCCATGAAGTCGATATACAACCTGGTTACCAAAAACTTTCACTTAAACTTTACATGTTTTTGAATATCCACGATTCTTACAACATCTTTTGGTAATTTTTTTTACGTATACAAATTCTTCTAGCGGTACCGTATCTTGTTCCTTTACAGACTTGATATATTCCATGGTTGTAAATTTTTAAAATCAATAATAATATAATGCAAAGAAATATATAATCCCGAAATGTTATTAATTAGAATTAATTGTCCGGGGGATCTTATCCTGCTACTATAATTACAGCACGAGTAATAAGAAAATGGGCACAATATAATCTCAAGGTAAACGTATGGTGTGGTAATTAATTATTTTTTTCGACGGAGAAAAGGAAAAGATTGCGAGGCCAAATTTGTCAAAAAGAGACAATTTAGTTAAAACATTATTAATCAATGCTATTATTTTAACTATATAAAGAAACTCAAACTCAGAAGCAATTGGGGCGCTTGTTTAGAATTGCCCCACATTTTTTAAATAAATTTTATTATAGGCATTTAATACTTTTAAAGATGCATTATCAACCTAACAAAACATCAATGATTAATTTGAACTTATTGTCACTTTATGACATTGTTCGAACCAAGGAAGGTGCCATTAGATTTTTGCAAGATAGAGGTATATTAAATCGACACAAGGCATGCCTAAACAACCACGAAATGATTTTATCGATCACAGATGAAAGAGAAAGATGGAGATGTACGAATAAAAACTGTAGAGACGAGGTTTCTTTGAAGTCTGGATCTTGGTTGGAAAACATTGACCTCTCTTATACCGAAGTTGTTTTATTTATATATTCTTGGAGTTTTGAATTAACTTCGATTAAATTTTGCCAAAGGGAGTTAAGTATTTCATCAAACGCAACCATCATTGACTGGAACAATTATCTCCGAGAGGTTTGTGCCAGTAGTCTGTTACGAAATCCCTTGATCATCGGTGGCCCTGGTTTACATGTAGAGATTGATGAATCTCTATTTACCAGGAGAAAAAACAACGTTGGACGTGTTTATCCACAACAGTGGGTGTTCGGCGGCATTTGTAGGGAAACTGGGGATTGGTTTCTTTATGTCGTTCCTGATCGCTCGGCAAACACCTTAATGCCCATCATACATCAATCTATAAGAACAGGGTCAATTATAATATCTGATGAATGGCGGGCATATAGTCAAATTCCAAACCTGGGATTTGGTTACGTGCATGAAACAGTCAACCATTCAGTAAATTTCATTATTCCCATTACCGGTGCAAACACACAAATGATTGAAAGATGTTGGATTTTAGCGAAACAAAGAAATAAGCGTCATTTTGGGACGCATCGTGGGATGTTAGATAGTTATTTATGTGAGTGTATGTGGCGACGAAGATTAAATGGTGCAAATCCATTTGAAAAGATTTTACATGATATCCGTGAATACTGGCCACCTGCCCAATGATCGAGTTAGATAACTGTTTTTACAGTCATGTTAGCTATCTTTAATAATAAAAGCTTGTATTAAAAGTTTATTATTTAAAATAAAATTTATTTAAAAAATGCGAGGCAATTCAAAAACAAGCGCCGCAATTGGCATTTTGCCTCGTGTAGTGACGTGAACAAGAAAAGAAATTTATTGAAGTAGGAAATCAGGGAAGTTAAAAGAAATTCGTTAGTAGTAAAAGTCAAAGTAAAACAGACTATTTAAGGTGATTATTGTGAATAAGTGCATGAAGCCAAACACCAGCAGTGGGACTCATCAAATGATCATACCTCATATTGTTGCTTGCTGTAATAATTTTGGTGTTTAATTTGTAATGAATTCAAATATACTTTGGGAATATTGTGTCCTATTTTATCGAGCATGTAGAGTCAGAAATACCGACAATTATTATTTTATTTATTAAAACCCCACAACAAATAATATTGTGTCAGAAGACATACAAACACACAGTTTTTAAGTTACGTAAACTCTCCAGTGATTACAAAACCAATAACTGCAACTTAAACGAGAAAAATAACAATTCTTTAAAAATCAAGTAAAGTTCCTGGGACAAGAAATTTCAACGAAATGTATAAAAATGCCTGGAAATATATTAAGGATGCAAAAGATATTTCACAATGTAGAATAGAAAAAAACTCTAGATACAATAGATTATTCAAATAAATGATAATTGCACGAAATGTATTATTTCTAGATAATGCAGTAAACTGATGAAATTCTTCAAAAGCTAAAACGATTTCGCCAAAGTCACATTTACAGGTATTTCAGCTTTTACGGCCTCTTACATTAATGCATAACTAAAATGTGGCCAGTAATGGCTAAAAAGTTACCCATCACTGGCATACACCAATGAGACTTCACGTTATCTTTGTATTTGGGTTCTTGAACACTATTGACCGAATGGGTTAATAAATATCAGTGAGTTTGATAAAAGTTGTATGAGTAAAATAGGTACATCTGAATTTAAAACTTTATCGAAAATTTTGAATAATGATTTGGAGCGAGTTTTGTGTGTCACGTCGTTAATAAGATAGTTTGATCAGAAAATTAATGTTCTAATTTCAATGAACACGTATGTTTTGAATGTATTTAAAAAGTTTAAATATTAAATCGAGAGCATGTGGATTGTTGTAGTTTTTAAAAGAATCGAATAATTAAATTTATCTGCGATAAAACTGTTTTAAAAACATGAAAAGATTTTTAATACACATATTGCTAATATCAAAATTATTTTGGGTGAGAATTAAATTTGAAAACCTTTTTATTTAAAAATAAAGTTTAATTTAAAAATAACTATTTAACTTAAGAATAAAGTTTAAAACAATTGCAATCTTATAATTTATTTGAATAATATATTCTATCTATAGTTTTTATAACATTTAGACAGTCGAAATAAATCGTAAAAAGGATGTTTGAATAGAGCTTTAAAAAAAAATTAAATACCAAGCCAAAAAATATAATTTATTACACATAGAATGAATTCATTATTAATTCAATTTTTTTTAGTTTGTTATAATTGTTATATTAAATAAAGTTCATGAATTTATTTTGCCTTCGTTATCTATACAACACTATCAAGTTGAGATTCTGGTGACCTCATTAAATAAAAAAAATATTTTAAATAAATTAAATTTATCAACGAATCATCAAATTTTGAAAAATGATAATTGGCAACCTTAATTTCTTAATTTACGATTTTTATGTTTTAAATTTTGAGAAAATAGACAATTTCATTTCGCATCACATGTAATGAAGTTAAATATAAAACGTTTATTGGCAACAAAAAAAATGCATTTTGTAAAATAATATAATTTTTGTAAATTCAAAATTAAAAAAATGATAGAAATTTACCGATGACAAACAATTTTAAAAATCGATATTTCTCGTAGAACTATTTTACAATATAATTATTTTGTGCTGTCACAAAAAACATAAATATTACTTTCTGACATATTTTGAAAAACGACCAAAACTTCTATTCAATAAGTCATATTTTAATAATAGAATGCAAATAGAAATGATTCACAAGAAACAAAATTGGTTGCTAAAATTATATGTCAAACATAAATAAATTGGCATCGGTATTCATAATGAAATTTTGATCAGCAATACGTTATGAAATATATGATTTAAACAATATCTAAAGTATCATATAATATATTATATTATTATTATTATTGATTATTATTATTGATTATTATTAACATTGTTATTATCAATATTATTATTATTATTATTATTAGAAAGAATAAATAATCTCAGACTGCAACATTACTAGAGATCATACTAAAAAATTGAAAAGGTTATAAATCCATTACTTAAAATATTAAATAACTGTGCAATTTATTATTTTTTTCTATTAATTAAATTTTAAATACTCAAAAACTGTAATAAAAATATTTTGAAAAAATAAATATTTCTAAAAAAAATTAATTTGATCTTATATAAATTTTTATAAAAAGACAAAAAATATTAGTTATCGGATTACATTGACATTGTCATTAAAAAAATTATTAAACAAATGTTTTGAAATTTAAACAAAATAGCACATTTCACCTTAATTGGCGAACCGCCATTTGGGGCTTTATCAAAATCAATTTTTGCGTTTTTATTGTTTTTATAAAATCAGATAAGATTTTTTTTCATAAACCTAATAATCAATTTAGTTGATAAATAAATCATTGAGAAAAATGATTTTATCCAACCAATACGCAACTGGGGTTTTCATCATTATTACTTTTGCACTCGAAATCATGTCTGTCATGTGATCAAAAAACTGGCGGCCAAGTTAAAAACGTGACTGAGGAGTAAAACAAGTAACTATGAAGACGAGACAGTTTTATGAATGAATGAAAATAGTTAAAAGAAATTAACATGGTTAATGGAATAATAAAATAAATTTATCAAAATTTGATTGGATCATAATTTAAAATTGATTAATAAAAATTGCTCCGTGTCCAAAATTTGATTTTTCGTTGATTATTAATAATTTTCTGAATCTTCCTATGAAAATAGCCAAAATTTCATTACTTAAAACCTTAGACTATACATTGTTTACAAAGGGTTACAATTTCTGAAATAAAACTTTAAAAAATGTTTTCACTTATCATAAACAATATAAAATAATTAAAAAATCAAATAATGATACGGAAATTTCTTGCGGCTTAGAAAACAACATTCCCATAAACCACATGCATTCCTGAGCAGAATTTCGTGTGAGGAAGTAAATTCTTTTTTTCAACTTATTTTGTAAATTAACTACATTTTAATCATTTTGAAATTGGTTCCTGCTTGGTTTCGTGTAACCCAAGCCCGACCAATATTGCCTCAAATTTTAAAAAACACGCATCAACCCTCCTGTTTGACATATGCTTGTAATAATTGGCAAATAATATGGCATTCTAAAATTTATACAAAATAAAACAAATTCAAGTCCATTTATTTAATTTTTAAAAAAATTACAAATTCGACCATCTTTATAGACATAAATCCCGGAAAAATAAGCAAAAATATTACAATAATTAAAATAATAGCTATCCCCATTCACATTAAAATAGCTCAATCTAACATATATATATCGTTCTTTAAAATAGGCATAAATAGAAATAAAAAATGCAATGTTTACTTTACATGGCGATCGGCACTTTATAATTTTTTTAAAGGCCAACAATAAAAATTTCTAAAAAAACTTTTTACAACTATCAATAAAATTATCACAAAACATTTTTGTCAATAATTGTGCAAAAAACTAAAAAAATCGCGATTTTTATTCTCTCATTCAATAATATCTCTCTCGGCTTGGTCAGCTTCAATGAGTTTATTTTTCCATTTCATTGTTTTCTTACCAGTGTTGGTTTCGTTGAAACGAATCCTCTGCGAGAGATTTGGAAAGGTTTCCTCGGTTTTAATGTTACCCTGACAACGGACATCTAATATGTTTTCGGAATTTTTCAACTGTGATTTCAGCTTTTCCAACTCATTCGTAATCGATTCAATTTTCGTTTTGATTTGAATTTTGTCCACGTTATTACTATTATCATTATTGTGTCCGTTAATCACGGTGCCATTGGTGACGATGTGATTTTTGTTCACATTGTTGGCGCTATTACAAAGCATTTTTGCTCGTTTATTCTGTCGACATTTACGGACGGCTTCGTTGTTTCTTCTCCGACGATCCCAATATCTTTGATCTAAATTTGACGCTGAACCGAGAATAATTGTTAAATAATATATTAAACAATTGATTAATTAAATTTTCATTGATTATTTAATTGATGAAATTTTAGCTTTGTTTCAAAGTATATCGAAATAGTGTTGCCAAAATCGAAAGGTTGAGTAATAGCATTAAGTGGTGCTGGAAATGGCAACATCCTTATTCAATTTGACATGTGGCGCTGCTGCTGCTGTAAAAACTGGTCGAAACACATTCTCAATATTCTCACTTAAAGTACACCGGATTATTTCAAATATCAGACCCAGGGGATTGACTGAAACAAAGATTTAATCCGATTTTGATTGGGCTTGAAATCTTCACTTTCATGTGTATGTATGCATCTATGTGTGTGTGTGAAATTTCATTTCATCATTGGCATCGCACAGGAAATTATCGCAACTGGGTAATACAAGTGTATAGATTGCGTTCGCTAATCATTATCATTGTAACATGTTTAAACTCAATTTTGAAATTGTTATCATTTTCACCTTAAATCATTGGAGATAGATATGTATATCAAATCCAGACCTGGTACATATTACTGATTCGTTAATAAGTAACACTACGCAATGATTTATTTATGAAAATAATATTTCAAGTCTACCAATCTACTTTAGTACACTTAATCATTGTCATCATAATCATAACCATCACTTTAACATCATTGTCAATGAATTTTGCTACATATGCATTCTATTTGCATATTTTTCAATTTAATTTACCTTAGTTACTCATTGTTATGTCTGGATGACAACTATTTTATTGCATACTATGCAACAAACTGAATACAAGTGATCTAGTGCTCGGATTTATAAATAACATTTTAATAATATTATTAGAAGTATTATTAATTATTAAAATCATATTAAATAATTTTTATTTGATATCAATGAAATTCCTAATGTAACATACTTACTATAAATATATTAAATAAACTAGCACATTAAATAAATGTTGCAAATTTTCTTGTTGAGTAAAATAATAACCCCATTATGTTCACCGTTCGATCAGGGCATATACAACACATTTTAAAATTGCATACCTTTTAAAAATGGCGCTGATTAAAAACAAAAATATTATTTAAAAGACTATTCACACATTTAGTAACTAAAGAGTTTTTGTGGTCTCAAAAAATTATTTATTTATTTAAATAAATTTTCAGTCAAACGGTTCTAATTTTTATTTACCTATTTTTAAAAAAATAATATCATAAATAAGACGATATAAATTTTACATTTGAAAAACTTATTTTCAGTTTAATAAAAAAATAAAATATTAAAATTACTTTCAGAATTACTTCTGGGATGACTTTTCGGCAAAGAATTACTAATGTCAATTGTTTTGGATTCAGATTTTATTTTTAGCGACAAATCTAATGGATTGATACAAAAATTTGATGGGTCAGAATTTTCTGATTGACAAAACTGTTCAACGAAATTTGAGGAGCTATGCGACAAGCTGCCTGAAATTGATATTGGTTCCGCTGAATTCGCAATACCGAGATATGACGGAGAAATTAATTTCAATGCGTTTTCGGATAACAATGAAGAGATGTCATCGAATTGAAAAAAATTATGCTTCGGTATTAGCTGAGATGTCACCTCTGAATTTTCAATTGTTGCGACAGACTGAGAAAGTCTCTGTTTCAGGACAAAAAGCTCTTTTCGTAAAATGGCGTTGGATAGTTTTAAATTTTGAATTTGTTGTTCCATTGCTATATCGTGCTGTCGACGTCGTTCTCTTGATCGCTTAGCGGCCGCATTATTTTTTCGACGTCTCTCCCAATACCGTTCATCTTTTTCTGAGACATCGGACACATTTAAATTCGGATAATCGCATTCTAAACTATTTTGCGTTTGATATAATTTCGACTCACCAAAACACATTGAAACATCTTTACTATCTGTCCCGGAAGAGATTGAAGATGTCGCACTTGAAGATGAAAAGCTGTTATTTGAATTCATAATAACTGCAATATTAACACAAATAGAACTTATTATGGTAACTCTCACCTGATGTTTGCATGCGTGTTGGCTCATAAGTCAGGTTGAGCGTGTAAGGTATATTGTCATTTAAGAGGATTGTCGGATGTCATTCAGCACACAGTTCTGGCGTATGACTGGTCGATTTAACTCTTTGTTGCTGATAAGGTATTGACGTGAACCGAGGATATCACTGATGTAATATATGACAACAGATTGCATAAATGAAATTTTAATTGTTAATAATTGTAAATAGTTTACTAAATTAAATAAAAAATTTTCACAAGAATTTTTAATAAATGTAATGAGTTATTTTAGAATTTTATAAACATTTAATTTAAAATTTAGGTTTGTTTAAATGTTTCAAATGAATTATTAATGTTGGTTACACAATATAATTGCATTTAAATATTTTAATTAAATTTCAATGAATGGTAAATTTATTTTTTAAAAATCTTATTCTTATTTCTCGCAAAAGCTTTAGAAAACGAAAAATCAACAAATATTAAAGTGAAATTTGGTTACAAGAATTGTCAAACTATAATTTCATATACTGATAAAACAATAATAGGAAATGGGACATTTGGAGTTGTATATGGTGCAACGTTATGTGATTCAAAAGAAAAAGTTGCAATTAAAAGAGTTTTTCAAGATAAAAGATATAAAGTAAATTAAATTTTAACAGAAGTTCTCGCTTACAAATTCAACTTTTAACAAAATATTTTATGGCATTAATCAAATTTTTAATTTAATTTTAATAGTCCTAACATTATTCAAATAAACTTTTATTAAAAATTAAATACTCAATTTGTTATTTTAATCAACCATCAAAATACCGAAAAAATTTGAAAGAATAATATTAAATGTTTTCAAATTAAACGATACTAAAAATAGTAACAATTCATTTCTGTATAAATAAATTCAAGTTAATAAAATTACATAATTTTGATGTTATTAATAAATTATTTTTTGTAATTTATTCTTAAAAATGCATTTTTTAGATTTCGATTTGCACTTAAAATTGATTTTGTCAAGTTGACATTTTAATCTACGCCGGCAATGTAAAAAAAAATAATGGAGCATTAATTTAAAGGACCAGAGAGTGTAATCGAATTTCGTTGAATTTAGGTAAAGCAAAGCTACATCGGAGAATGAAAAATATAATAAAAAAACTAATTTCAATAAAAATGTCTTCTTTTTTAAAAAATAAAAAGGGCAAAATTTTCTCCAGGATTCTTTAAGGTTTCATCTGACAACCCTAAACATAAACCAAAATATTAATATTTATTTTAGGTCTTCAATCATAATTGGTACGAATAAACTATGAGAATGAGAACTCGTTGGATTAAGAAATGTATGACATTACTTCGAGTGTTCTTTTAATTAAAAAAAATTGTTCCAACACAAGAAATTTATTTTCACAACAAACATTTTGTTGTTTCACTTGTTCAACTTCGGCTGCTTAACAAAGAAACACTAATTCAAATAATTTATTGATTCAAATACAAATTTTACACTTTCTCTGAAAACTTTATATTGACAATCATTCTAATTAAGGTGTATGTTTTCAAATACTGATATCAAATCTAGGCTATGTACAGGGTTATAGTACAGTGTTATAGGCCCAGGGTACAAGCCTTCTAAGTCGGCAATTTTTATTTGCGATGTATATGTTTATTTTTTATTATTAGTTATTTAGACTAAATATAGTTCAATTATTTAAGTATTTTATCCATTGAGAGAGATTTTTTTGATAACTTAAATACGAGGAATATTATTGATCAGATTGACAATAAAAAAGCTAGGAAAAAAACATCTAAGGTACTTTTGTTTCTTGTTTGCTTTAAGGTTTGTTTATGTTCTTAAAGGTTTTTTAATTTAATTTTGTGTTTTTGTTTTGTATGTAGGTAATAAATTGATTTTTTTAGTTCTGACACTTTTGTAAAACTTTGCTCCGTTTGCTATTCAGTGAAATTTCTTACGAAGATGGGCGCATTATTTTTAGTAGCCCACTGGTGCCAATTTTTTTAAGAAGTCACTGGATATGTAATGCGTGCTTTAGTTTAATTTTCTGGCATTTCAGATGAAGAAACCTAAGACTTAAGATTTTTTATGGCAGTTTAACTAAAATATAATTCAAAAATGATCAGCAAAATTGTTGAACAATAAATTTAACATAAAATCGATTAATTAATAATTAATCATATAAAATAATTTTTTATTCATTTAAATTTTATATTTATAATTTTTAAATAATTTTTGAAATTTTCATAATTTTATAAAGTAAATTTTATTCAATAATGTGGTATTTATGCGATATATATAATTTAAATTTATTTTTGTTTTTTAAATTTATTTTTCCCACAAGTTCTGAATAATATGACACAAATGTCAATCTTATTTCGTCATTAAATATTTGCCGTAATTTACCAACAGGAAACTTTTCTTCAAACGATGCTTTGAGAATACTAAAATAATTTATCCAAAACTTTAAATGCTTCATTTATTGTACAATAAAGCACCGCAATCAATAATAATTTATAATTTCCGACTTTAATAATTACAATCTGCTAGTAATATCAGTTATTTTCCTTAGTTTTCTGCAATATTATCTTAAAATAGTTTACATAAAGTTTTACTATCAAGTTACGGTCTGATGGTCCGGTATTAGGAAAGCATTATTGTTATTATAACATTTCCAATTATGCTCTATAAGACACGGTCAACCTAAATCGTACGAAGAGCCAAAAAAACGTCTAAAATTTCATGAAACGCTAAAAATCCATAAAATAATTTCTTAAATAAAATTTAATTCATTTCTATTTTAAAATTTAATTCTACATCACAAAAGAATTTTAATTTAGAAAAAAAGTTATTTGAAAAATCACTACATGCCGTGATTACTAAATATGAGTACTGATAAATGATTTTGTATAAGTTAAAGGAAGGGAAAATAAAATAACATTTTCATTTACACTGAATAAAATATAGTCCACTTATATAAATCTTGTTTTAATTAAAATTTGTTTTGATTTTTAGTATATTTTAAAATTATTTATAAACTGTTTCGTGAAGCGCAAATTTTCTTGCAAAGAGCCGAATGAGGCTCATTCGCCATGTGTTGGCTAACCCAGCTCTCGAGGAACCCAATCATCAATTTTGAATTAATATACTGGTCTTAAAATTCAAAAACTATTGATTTTAAATTTTAAATTAATTTTTGAACTCAAAACTTTTGAGGTTTAATAAAATATCACTCGAATTTATTTAATTCTGTATTTATATTTTATCACTATATTCCTTACATAACCCAAAGCACTCCAGGGCTCCAAACTATCAAACTCAGCAACTTTTGGATTTTTTCGAGTCTTCAACAGACTAAAAAGCTTCTGCTTGTGTCAATAATAAACCTTTAACTATTTTACATAAAATACTTGAAAATAAATATAAGTTCGTGTTATAATTTTGTAACGAAGTTGAATTTTAATATAATAGTTTGTTTTAATGTTTGGCAGCAATATTTCTATATTCAATTCAAATTTCCAAGACACAATTAAGGTATCCCAGAGTCAAAACAATTTTATTTATTCCTTATTTTGCTCAATATATTAAAAATCAACTTTCATTAGATAAAAACTATTTTGTCATATTTCGTTAATTTTTTACTGCTAGGATTAACAATTACACCTGATTCAGTTCATTAAAAACTTCTATAATAGAAGTTTTAATGAACAACCAATTACAATTACGATACAGTTTATGAATTAGCCATTTTTAAAATGGTTGTCAGGTAATTTTTTTTAATAAAGTATATTTTAGGGCTTGGATTGTGATCTCGCATATTTATGAGATCATTATTCAAGCTCTTAAATAATACTTTTCATCATTATTTATTATAAATTTAGTTTTAATTAGTTTTTATGTTTTTTAGGAATTTATGCCAATTTATGTAAATTAATAGAATTATTTTCGAATAAATATAAGTCCGATTAATTGAAAACTAAAATTTATTATTAAAAAGTTTCTATATTCGAATAAACTATTCCTCTGTTCCTTGGAAATTTGTTTTGGCTGCCATCTTTTTTACCTTTAGACAGAAATCCAAATAATTGATAATTATTGATTTTATGAGGCTTTGGAAATTTCTGTTAATTTCTCAAACATATAAACATTTTCCTCATTCTCTATGGTATTAATGATTTGGATTTTTTATACTTTATAAAAATTTTTTTTAACTTTAACTTATCGGAAAACTTATGTTTTCCGTATTTTTTAAACTCCTCATTTGAAGGTTCTAGTTCCACTGCTCCTGGTAAATTGCAAGAGGTAAAAGCTGAAAAACCTAGAGTTTCGATGGATATTTTTGAAATATCTGAAAAGTTGTAAAAATATTAAATTGATGGAATTTCATGAAAAATCTTACGAAATTATTTCTTAATTTTCTCTACAACTCAAAGTAGAGTTATTGGTATTTTTTTCAAAAATTTTCGGCTTTAATTTTAAAAAAACTTGTCTACAAAGTTACTAAAAATAGTTTTATATAGAGTTTTTAATGAATTGAACATTAAAAAAATTTTTCTTCTAATTCCTTCCTTCCTATAATATAAGTTTTTATTCAGTTGAATAAATTACATGCATGAATAAATTACATGTTCCCTTATTATAACTTTATTGATTTTTCATTTTATTATAGGAGTTTTTAATGAACTGAATCAGGTGTAACACTTGGTTAACATCATTTTACTTGCCAAAAATGCTGTGCAACACACGTTGATGAAATGCGCGTAACCACGCATTCGACATAATGATTACATAAATAACAAAACTCATTGAGTGAAACTTAGCACAGACGCATGCAGGCATCAAGTAAGAGTAATAAGAATACAATTTGTGTAAATGTTGCAGGTAACCGTATTTTCGTCTTATACGCTTTTCTTTAATGATTTAAAACTTGAGCCACGTATTTTAATCGCATGTCTTTTTTAAATACAAATTTTTCTTTAATTTGGCTATAAGAATTAAAAGTATATTAAGATAGGTCGCTAATGACTAAATTCATCGATTACGACTACATTTTCGTTTCTGTATTAAGAGTTTACATGGTTTTGTATCATCATGCATGCATTTCTGTAGTTAATCGTTGTTTTATAGATGTTTAGATTTTTTATTGTTTATAGGTGTTAGTGAACAAGCCCGTCTTATGTTACTGATTTAAGACATGTTTCATACTTTTAACATTGTGTCGTTGGTGCATCATGATAAACTACAATAACATTAACACAAGTTTGATAGGAATACTTTAATAAAGTTAACAATAGCAATAAAAATTTAAACCATCAACCTGAAGAGATGTCTTATATATTTGTGAGTGACTTCTATAATTTTTTTACTGAATCCCTCAAAACCTACGTCCTATAATCAGAAGCTTCGAGAACCAATACCGGGTTCGAGAGAAAAATTTTTTCGGGCCTCAACTTTTATTTTATACATTTTATTAGTATTACATGTGCAATCGAACGCTACTTATAATCTGGTAATTCCGATATGTGCTAAAATATTATATTATGAATCCAAATAACAGCTGTTCATCTTCAAGTGTGACATCTTAAATTTCTTCCGGCTGAGATATTAAAAGTGTCCCATAGTGTTTTAATGAGTCGAAATACTAAAAAAATGTGATTATCTTAATTTAAATGTGTCTGATTTCTCAGAAATTGGGAAAAGTAGAAAAGATAATGAGGTAACTCAATGGTCAAGAAAATGACACTGGAAACATGATATAACAATAGAGCGATAAATTCAAAATTATTAATTAACGAATAAAATTAATTTGTTTTAATTTCAATATATTCCTAGATCATGGATCGGCAACCTTCGGCTCCGGAGCCGCATGTGGCTCTTTAGTAAGAATAAGGATGAAGATATATAAAAAATTAATAACAAAACCTCTCAAAATTACTGTTTTCAAGAATAAAAAGTTTATTTATTAAACTAAATCTAAACTTTTAGACTTTTAATAGGTGAATAAATAAAATAAAATTAATTTTTCATCTTTTAAAATATATATTTTGAGGAAGTAAGCGTTATAATTTTTATTTCTTTAAAAAGAGGGCGGTGATCTAGAAAAGGTTGGGAACCTAAGATCTAGAGTCTAAACCACGGATTGATAATGAAATTTTTGTGAAGTTAAGATAAAATATTTTGAAAAAAGTATTGCAACCATGAGAAAAGATAAATTAAATATCATTTTTACTAGCAATTTTATTGTCAAAATTTCATAAACATCTTTTAAAAAAAGAAAAATTGTGAAATTTATTAAATTTCAGTTTATAATGATTTCAAATTCTAGAGACAGCTCACTAATTGCAATTTGAGTATTTGATTACTCTTCTTAGTAAGATAAAATAAACAACAACAAATGATCATAAATAATCGTCCTGATCAACATTCATGGGAAAATAAAGATAATGCCCTCTATTATAAGAGAGATTAATAAATTCTGCTTTATTATTATTTCCATCAAATTATAATCGTTGAAATAAAATTATCAGAATAATATTTATTCACTTCACTTGGTCGGTCAATCATTATCAAATTTTCAATTTGTTCTCTTGGACTAATTTTAGCGCGTATTTTTTGAACTTTGACCAGCCTAATCATGCACTCTTTTTTGACTAATTGAAATTGCCCAATGATTGTCAGCACATTTCACAGTGAAGATTTATTGATTTTATTAAAGCAAACATTCAAAGGTTTTTGTGAGATTTGAAAGCTGAGTTAAAAAGAGAAGTTTTTTTAAAATTTCAAATTAAAGTAGATTAAGTTAATTACTTTGGAAATACGGTCGCGTGTGTACGCGTATGCACAATTTATTGATTTGCATGTGAAACACTATCTAAATTATGTAATAATGAATTTATTTATTAATATTTTTCGATCTTGATCAGTTCGATATTTCTTCTGCCGATGAGGTCGCTTTCAATTCCTGATTTTAATAATAATAATAATAATAATAATAAATAATAATAATAATAATAATAATAATAATAATAATAATAATAATAATAATAATAATAATAATAATAATAATAATAATAATAATAATAATAATAATAATAATAATAATAATAATAATAATAATAATAATAATACTAATAATAATATTGTACAACCTTGCCTTTTCAACAAGAATTATTTATTTGATTAATTTTCTTCAAACCTGACTTTGGATAATAAGGAAGTTTATTATTTTGTAAACTAGGGTTTTTTATTTCTGCCCTGATAATAGAGGTAGCCATAGAAAAATTGTATGGAAAAGCAAAACCGACTTATTATTTTTTATGCGAATCGATAAAAGTTTCAGAATTTCCAAAAATTTTTCTAGTTTCCAATGGTTTTATTAAACTAATTAATGTCTCAACATTTTCTAAATGAAGTATATGTTTATTTTTAACGAAGGCTTATTTAAATTTCTATCCTTACTATTGTATTCTCAATGTTTTCTAACATCAAAATATTCACTTTTTTGACTTATACTATTTTTGAATAGTGAAAGATCATATCCAGCGTTGATCATATCAAAAACTACCGATTTTGGAATCAAATTTAGACCTACTCAAAAGTTTTAATATAATTTTAACTGAGCTTTGGAATATTATTAAATGTTTTAATAATTGTTACATTTATTTTTCCAATGGCAATTTCAAATATTTATTTTATTTTCATGTGATCGAAATTGATTTTTACAAATTAGATCAGATTATTGCTAATTTTAAATCAATAATAAAAGTCTTAAAGTATTCAGTACTTTATTGACATTATTTTGTACTATTATATTTTCATTTTATTTTAATTTAAACAAAATTATTATTATTATTATTATTATTATTATTATTATTATTATTATTATTATTATTATTATTATTATTATTATTATTATTATTATTATTATTATTATTATTATTATTATTATTATTATTATTATTATTATTATTATATTATTATTATTATTATTATTATTATTATTATTATTATTATTATTATTATTATTATTATTATTATTATTATTATTATTATTATTATTATTATTATTATAATTATTATTATTATTATTATAATGCTCTTCACAATGTAGCTAGTCTGATGAGAAAATTATTTTTATTGATTACAGTAAATTTACTTTAAAATATACGAAAAACTTGTTTGCGCACACGAAATTAATGAAGGAAATTTGAAGGAAATTTCTATGATTTTAGTTGTTGAGTTGTGTGTGTATTTTTCTGTGATTCCCAGAATGGTTCTATTGCGTTATGCTATGCTTAACTGTAATAAAATGCTTCAAAGATCCTTTTGTTAAACTTAATAAATGTAGCTGGAATATAAAATATAATATTTAAAGTAAATAATTTGGGCAGCTTACCAAATAATTACAGCTGTCCATCATTCTTTAAGTATGGGTCATCTTAGTTGCAATAAAATTGTCACTTTTATTTTTTTAAAAAGTTTATTTAATCCAAAAATTTCTGATCAATCAATTATTATATGATCAATATTATTTAATTAAATATTTTCGTTATTAAAACAAATCGATATTTTCAAATTCAAATTTTTTCTAAAATCGTTAAAAATATTGTAAATTTTAACTTTGAAAATTTTTTTATAATTTCAATGAATATTTTAAATTCGAAAATGAGGACAAAAAAGTACTTTGCTGCCTTCGTTTATTGGACACGAACCTAATAACTCCTTATTTACTCCTTATTTAAATAATAATGCTCCATAAGGTTTAGAAATGTGAAGACTAACTGAATCTGCAAATATATAGAATTTATAAATAATTAAGCGCTTTAAAAATATTAATAAACTACCAATTATGTGAGTTCACAATGCTCAACCTTAGACTTCCTGAACTAAATTATCAGAAATGTATATTATACAAAAGTGTCCCCAAAGAATCTAAAACTTTTTTAAAATTAGGTTTTATATTCACCGAGTTATATTCATCAAGTTGAGTGTCTCAATTTGACTTCTTAAACCTCCATGGAAAATGAAATAAAAAGTAAAAACAGCCAATTTATTCGTAAATTATTCATTAGAAAATAGTTCTCATTCACCATTCTCATACTAAATAGCATTCTTTGATGTGTTTTCTCTTAGAGTCATTTCTGCAGAGTATTTATATTATTAAATTTTTTTAGTAATACGAATGGATGATAGAAGACTATTCCGAGAAATCAGACGCAAAAAAATGTGATTTCACAAAATGCAACGTCTCAACATAAAGGGAAACAGTCAAGGGCATTGTATGAGGCGATTGGAGACTCCAAAAATATAGTGTTCAACTAAGTAAATTAAAAATAAAATTCAAATTAACAAGACCTGAAAATTAGATTTCATTAAAAAATATTTAAATATGTTATTAAAATAAGTATAAACATGAACAAATCGGAATTTAACATCTAAAAATAAGACATTATTAATGACCTTTTAAGTTCATAAATAGTGAAGTTCATAAATGAGGATATTCACAAACAATTGATATCCAAAGTTGAAATCTTGAAAATTTTAAAATATTAAAAAAATAAATTATCGATTAAATAATATTTATCAATAGTTTATAGACTAAATATTGAATGTTTTAGAAATAATTTTGTCATTTAAGAGCTTGCACGAAATTTAATTAATATATTTTCGTAAATTAATATAACTTATGTTACTGATCCTTTTGTGAATAAAAAAAGTCATGCTAGAATTTTAAAATAAATAAATAAATTGGTGGCACAATATTAAATTTCCATGGGCCATTGCTGCACCAAGGTTGGAGTAATTCTTCAAATTTGAACCTAATTTAAATAACTTTGTTTTTAAATAACTTATTTAAAATACCTTAGTAAAAAAACTTAGTATGTTAAATGTTTTTTATGAAACTGTTATATATCAGCAACAGTGAATGTTTAGAAGTCCCATAAAGCAGTAAATCTTTCAAACAGAGGTTTCCATTAAATCTATTAATATTCGACCTTTGTCTTATATTGTTGATTCATATACAAATATCGGTTGATGAATATCTTCATTCTAATCTTATTTAATAACGTACTAACACTTAATTAAAGCTAGTTTGATTGAAATAAATTTTGTACAAATAATCTATAAGTAGTTTTGAAATTTACACCATTTGCAAATTGAATATGCTATAAGCAAAGAAATCGCTTGTAACAATCATGTGAGTAGTGTGGTTTTAAGATTTCCCAGCACAAAGGCTACCCAACTACTCCAGAACCCCACTAAAAAAAAATCTCACTTTGTGAATTGCAAAATTAGTAAATAGCCTTTGTGCTGGGAAATCTTAAAACCACACTACTTGCATTTTTACTTTAAATTTTCAAACGACTACTGAAGGTGGAGGTCTCTAACTGCAAAAATTTCAAACTGCAAAATTTAAATTTGTAATTTTGTAAACTGTGCCGAAAATGCTTAAATACACACTACTTGAAGAAAAAATTTATAAATTTTATAAATTGAAAATTTTATAAATTTCAAAATTTATATTTTTAAAAATATGGTAATTCGAGAAAAATATCTTTGTAAATTTTGCAACAAAGAAATTTCAAAATCTCACAAAGCAAAACATGAAAAAACTAAAATTCACCAAAAATGTCTCACACTTCACACTTCACACCTTCACACCTTTACACTTCTGGAGGAGATTTAATTTTATAATATCCAAATGGCCAAGTTGTGATTCCGTCATCGAGAATCCATCTCTTGTTATCATAATTATTCAATGTTGTTTTTAAAGATTTTTCCAGATAAACTTCATGTTTTCTAGATCTAATATTATGAATTATTTCAACTTGTTTTTCAGATTTATTTTCAATACAATTTTTAAAATAACTAAATTTTATTTTTTTACACACAAATTTTTTAATTCCTATTTTATTATTTTTATTTTCTTCACCTTTAATCATTTTCAATGCGTATTGTTTTGATCTGACAGCAACAACACTTAGGATTAGATTTCCAGTTTTTCATCTTTATAAGTAAATAATCCACCAGATTCATTTATTAAATTATTTCATTTTTCATTTTTCTTAATTTCATCAAATAAATATTCATAATCTTCGTCTCTTTTAATTTCTAAAAACATTGAATCTGTATCCATTAAATGTAAAGATATTCTATTTTTAAAATGTGGTTGCAAAACATCACAATACATTTGTAATTTGGATAATTCCAAAATACTGAATCCAACATACATTGGTTTATTATAAGTTTTTTTATAATTTCCCATTTCAATAGCAACCAGTTCATTTACAAATTTACTTTCGACTTGTTCCTAAATTGCGTTAGTATTTAATTCTAGTGTTCCACCACCAATATTTTCAGGAATTACAATACTCATTTTAAAATTTTATATTATTCTAAAAGATCTAGAATAATTTCTTTGAAAGACAGTCGCTTGCGCTCTAAAGATAATAAAATAAAAATACATAATTGTCCACATATTTTTGTATTCTCTTTTTGATCTTGCAAAGTATTATAAATATAACCATCAGTTAAATATAATTTCATTTCTTGGATTGGAATAATTCCATATGAATTAAAATAAATTTTGAAGTTTTTAGAAAAATGATCATAATTAGATCCATGTTCTTTTGTGGTTTGAAGATAAAAATAATATTATCAGAATTTAAATAATTTTTAATTTCATCTCTCATTATTATTTTACATTTTAAATTTAAATCTTTTAATACATCACGTAGATAAAAATTAGTTGTAGTATCTCGACCATATTTATTTAAAAATTTATTCAATTCACCGAAGGTAGTCGCTTGCGTTTCAACACATGTCATTTTTAAAGAATTAAAGATTAAAGAATTAAAAAATTAAATTATACTTGTCGTAAATGTAAACAAAAAGAAATATTTTCATTATTAAAATTTATTAAATTATCATTTTGATCTACAATTTTAAAATTTATACTTGAAATAGTTTTTCTAATAAATGGAAAATATCTTGGTGTTGATATTTGTTGTACAATTCTATATCCACGAGAAACAGTTCCATATGGAAAACTATATATACAATTTTTTCTTCCATTGTGATATGTTCCTTCAACCAAATCACATAATAAACTTATAGAGGTTGTGTTTGAAATATCTACAATCTTTTCACTAATAAATAATTCATCAGTTGTATTATTTTCATAAATTTTATTTGTAAATCCTAAAAATTCATTAAATTTTTTATCTAGAAATGAAATACTATATCCTTTTTTAATAAACATGTGTATTTTTCCTGTTGAAATATTTAATGAAAAAGTAACAATATTTTCTTCACTATATATCTTTTTAATCAATTAAATTATTAATTTAAATAAAACATCTAATTCATATGCACCAGGTGGAATTGTTATCAAACAATATCCATTAACAACACCCATAGTATTTGGTTTTTTAATACCAAATTCATTATTATGTTTTGTAATTTTAAAAATTGTAAACCATGATAACCCAAGTTCATAATTATAATCTTGATTTAATTCTAAAGGAATTGGAAAATTAGCAGAAAATTCTGATTCTTTAGAATCAAAACTTAAATCTGTTGAATATTTTGTAGATAAAAGATTAATCATTTTTTCTAAACTTTTCTCCATTTTATAAGAAAAAATTTAGGTTGAAGAACCGAAGAAAAAAATTAATTTGGTGGAGCGCAAGCGACTACCGAAGGTGGAATAATTACAAAACCTAAACCTTCGTTTTCATCAACACTTGGAACGTTAGTGACTACCTTCGGAGATTTTTGAAAAGCTTTTTTATATAAATTTATTATTTCTTCATACTCAGGAGTTCCAGGAATCAAAAATATTGTTTTTGGATTTGATAATTCCAACAATTCTTCAGGAGTATATACTAAATCAGCATCATTTAATATCCCTTGAACTTTTTCTTTTGATATCCCTTGAACTTTTTTGTTTGATATATCTTGAGCTTTTTCGTTTGATACAGATTGGTTTTCATCCAGAAATGGCTGAGTAAAGATCTCCGAATGTAGTCGGGCTTCGCCCTCCAGAAATTTAAAATTTGATTTCAATTTATCCATAACTATTTTAAACATAATAATTTATATTATTTTATATTTATATTATAATTATCATCTTTCCACTACCTATTTCAATATTTAATTCTTTTTCAACCAAAACACAACAAAAACATTTTCCTTTAAAACCATCATCTTTTCCCATTTCTATTGTTACAGTTACTCCATTAATTGCTAGTTTATCATCCTGTTCACTAACATCAACACAAAATATAGAATATAAATTTTTAAAATCTGAAAACTTTAATTGTGGTTCAACTAAAAATTCATGACACATTAAAATATAACTTTTATATAGCATTGATTGATAATTTTTTGCTTTATCAAATGCTATTGGTTTTTCAGGATAATAACTTGAATTTAATTGAACACTTAAAGATTTTAATTGTTTATCATTACCGCTTGATTGAATAAATTTTGAATTATTAGTTGTATAATTAATTTTTGAATCTTTAACTCCAATCAAAATAATCTTGGTCGAGTATTTATCATTGCTGGTTTCCATGAAAATGCACTTCCTCCTAAAATATCTGCACAACCGGGTATTCTTTGAAGAACATTTACATTGATTGGTTTTGAAATCATGTTTAATCTTTCAAGAATTTGAGTTTCCAAAGGTGGGTTACAAGTTACTGATGGAACCATAAACATCATGCTTTCAAATTTTATTTGTGGTTTAGATTCTGGTTTTAAAGCTTTTCCATAAAAACATTTTTTATAATCTTCATACCTTTCCATTTTCAATTCATATTGTATTAAATAAATTATTCTATTATATTGTTGAAAGAATCAAAATATATTTTTTAAAGGATATATTCCATCAAATGTTTTTGTTGAATAAAAACTTTTTCTAATTTTATATACTTTATAATTTTCATCACCAGTACCACTATCTGGAATCCATCCACTTAGTTCACCATCTTGATTTTTAGAATTAGCATCAGTCATAACAAATTGTAATAATGAATTCATTTCACCAGGATATCTTATATTTTCTACTTCTGTTGATCCTAAAGTTATTGAAATTTGATTAAATAAATTTAAAAACAAATTATGTTCAAGAGTTATATCATCAGTTGGATCAACACCTGTAATTTCAAATTTATAATATATGAATGAATTGCAAATATCAAGTGGATTCAATGATTGTTAAATTTGAAACAATAAATTTCCAGGTGAATTTAATGCGTCTGCAGATGAAGTTGATGATAAAACTTCTAAATAATCTTTCTTTTTTAATAAATAATTAAATTTAATATTTTTATCTAAATTGAAAATTGACATTCTATTTTATTATGTAAAAATTTAAGAATTCAAAAAATTTATGAATTTTAGAATTTAGAATTTAGAATTTGAAAATTTAATCTTGACAAAATTGCATTAATGTGATTTTCACAATTATTATTCCCTGCTTTTCTAGAAGCTAAATATTTTCGTAGTTCATAAAATAATTCACAAGGATTATCAGATAAAAAATAATATTTGGTGTTTTCTCCTTTAATTCCCTCTCCTGTTGTTTCTGTTGATTCCTGGGGTAGTTGCGACTTGATTAGTTTTTCTTTAGTTAATTTTTCTCCAGACGAAGTCGGCCGCAGGCCTTCATCACCAAATTCTTTAATTTTTTTTAATTTTAACTTTTTAAACTTGTTCATCATATGTTAGTGATTTTTCAACAAATGATTTTATTTTTTTATAATAATCATTTTTTGTAATAAAGTTAATATCTTTTGTTATATTCTCATATGTTTCAATATCACTTATTGGAAGATTTAATTCCCCTTCAGAATTAAATGCATTTCGTTCAATTGTTTTTTTCAATTCATTAGTAAAAATTTTTTTCCAATTATTTTTTGATGTCATATATGTGTTGTTCCCTTCTTTGGTTAATAAAAACATTTTATCACCAACAGATAATTTGGTTCCTTCTTTTTCATGAAGATTTATATTTCTAACATGAGGCATGATTGTTTTACCTTTTATAACGTCATGATTTACATTCAATTCTAATTTTATTGGATGAATTTGTTTTATGATTTCTTGATTAATCTGTGTTGATTCATCTTTAGTTTCTATATCCTGAATTAGTCTTCTATCTTGAAAAGGAATCAAATTAGGATCTTTATACGAAGTCGACCAGAGGTCTCCATACCATAGAAAATCTTTTCGAGGTTCTTGGAAAATGTTTACTACTCTAGGTTTATTTTGATTTAAAATTAATTCATTTTTTGTTTCTTTAATAACATCAATTATTGGTTTTTCAATTTTTGTAGCCATAAAATTAAAATTTTGATCATTAAGTCTTTTAGATATTAAATTATCATTTCAAATATTTTGCTGAATATTTAATAATTTACAATCTTGAATATATTTATCAAGATTAAAATCATTTACATTTCTAACCATTTTTATTCAAGAAAATTCAGTAATCTTGAGATTCAATAATTCGCTAAATAATTATTTTTTCATAAACTTGATTTTTTTCTTTATCCAATGCAATATAATTATATTTTATAGATAGATGATTTTCAAAACTAATAAATTCTTCCTTGTCTAAAGTATCACTAAACAAATTATTAAAAATACTATCTTTATTTCTTTTTCCTAATTTAAAGAATATGAAAAAATTAGAATTACCGCGAATACTCTAGATAGTAAATCATAATAATTTTGAGCTAAATAAATTACATCGCAATTATTATGTCTACCTCGAGTAAAATAAGATTCCATAATTTCTTGATTTTTCATGTTGACACAATCATCAAAAATTATTAAATTCTTCTTCGCTCGATTTAATTTTTCACATGGAATTATTTCATGATATTTATTGCTCATTGTTACGGTTATTTTATTAATAGTTTTTAATTCCCCACATTTTGTTTCTTTACATAATTCTTCATATAAATCTCTAATAGATGTATCATCAGGAATTACATCTTGATTTTGAAATAATTCCACAATATCTTGTTTTGTTAAACCAGAATTTAACCCATGAAAAATTATTTGCATTTCAGGTTGATCAATTGTTTTAGAAAAAAATATTAAATTATCATAGTCTATAAAATTAGGAGTTAGAATCATTTTTAACAACAAAACTGTTTTCCCAGAACCAGAACTTCCAATTATTAACATTCTAAAAGAATTTGGTAAAATAGGATTGTGATTGAATTTCATAATATTTTTATTCCAAGTTGGTGTAAACGAAGTTCCACTTGAAGACATTTTTAATAGTAAAATTTTTAATAATGAAAAATAATTTATTTTTTATAAAGAGAAAGAAAAATTCCATCACCATCAACCTCTATTTGAATATTTCCTTTATTTAATTTTTTTAAAACTTGTTTTAATTTTTTATTTTTAGAAGGACTCTTTTTATTAATAGATTTTATAAAATCACAAATTTCATGACCTTGATATGGATTTAAATAAATTCCACTTGCTGTTTTTGTATCTGTTGTTGGTTTTGTTATTTCTGATTTAATCTTCTCAATCTCTGCATCTAATTTCTTTGATTCTTTATAATTTTTAAGAGCAGTTGTTATTCCTCCAGCTGCTCCAGCTGCTGCTGAAATTCCTCCAAATATTAAAGGTAATAAAGCAGCCAAAGGTAAAATTCCACCACTATGTTCGCCTTCAATCTGTTTAATTTCTGCTATTTTATTTTTACCAATGTATGATTTTTTGCCATTAGTTTCAATCTTGCTGGTTTATTTGTTTCTATTATTTTTATTTTTTTTCTAAATTATCAACAGTCTGTGTATCAATAATTTCATCAACCATTTTTAATAGAAATTATTAAAAAATCGTTTTTTGGAGTTCATTTTGATAAATTTTACCGAGAATTTCTTCACCGGTTAAATCTTTAATTTCACAAGTTATTTGTTTTGTATTATTAATTTTTGAAATGACAAAAATTTCTTTAGACCATTTATGTGTTGAACCTTTTTCCATTTGAATATTCAAACTCGATCGCCAATATTAAATTTTTGTTTTTCTTGTAAATCTTCATTAGCATAATTATTTTCATGGGTAATTTCTTTGATTAGATCAGGATTCTTACTTGCTTCTGTTGGTGAAACTCCTATTGTTCTATGAATTTTATTATTATATTTAATTATTAATTCTAGTAATACATCTATCCAAATTGTATTTCCTTGTTCTGTAAATTTTTTATACATCCAATTTTTCAATGTTCTATTAAATCTTTCAATTATAGGATTATGTAAACCATAATTTGATCTATCTTCAGGTGAATTAAAAGTTGAATAAATTTAAATATTATTTTCTTGTCTGAATTTTTCAAATATTTTATAAAACTCTTTACCATTATCAACATATAATTTTTTAGGAATTCTATCTGGGGTTTCTTCAAATAAAAACACTAATCCTTCTTTAATTGAATTTGCTGTTTTGGTTTTTAATGGTAAAACCCAAGCATATCGAGTATATAAATCAATAACTGTTAGAATATATCTATAATTTTTATTATTTTTAGGATTTACAGTTTCAATTAAATCTGCTGACCAAATATCATCTTTATTGAAAACTTTTATTTTTAAATAATTTTTAGGTTTTCTATATTCTTTATGCAACTCTGTTGCAAGAACCTCTGAAATTCTGGAAGTTTAGAACTTACAGTTTGTAAATCTCCTCCAGAAGTGTAAAGGCGTGAAGGTGTGAAGTGTGAGACATTTTTGGTGAATTTCAGTTTTTTCATCTTTTGCTTTGTGAGATTTTGAAATTTCTTTGTTGCAAAATTTACAAAGATATTTTTCTCGAATTACCATATTTTTAAAAATATAAATTTTGAAATTTATAAAATTTTCAATTTATAAAATTTATAAAATTTATAAATTTTTTCTTCAAGTAGTGTGTATTTAAGCATTTTCGGCACAGTTTACAAAATTACAAATTTAAATTTTGCAGTTTGAAATTTTTGCAGTTAGAGACCTCCACCTTCAGTAGTCGTTTGAAAATTTAAAGTAAAAATGCAAGTAGTGTGGTTTTAAGATTTCCCAGCACAAAGGCTACTTACTAACTTTGCCATTCAAAGTGAGATTGTTTTTTTGTGGGGTTCTGGAGTAGTTGGGTAGCCTTTTGTGCTGGGAAATCTTAAAACTACACTACTCATGTGATGATTATCTAATCAAAATCACTTGAAAAGGCTGTCTCGAAAATTTGTGAATATCAATAAAACATCGATATCATTACTGATTCATAGTGAAAAAAATTTTTTTTTTATGTCATTGGAAAATAAAGAGGTTTTTAAATTGTAAACACCCGTAAATTGTTCGAGTTGTTCATGTCATATGTAAGTAAATTGAACGAAGTGAATATATTCCGAAAGTTTAATATTCATTTCTATTTAATTTTTACATTTTTTTGACTTCGTATTACTAATGTGCATGAGTGCACGCATCAAAAACTTGTCATTCATTTTTCTGCTTTTATTAAATTAAATTTAGAATAATTAAATTTAAATAAAACTTAAAATTTGTAATTAATTTGTTTAATTTAAAGACGTTAAATATTTTTATGTAACTGTATTTCTGATTACCCATAGTTAATTTAATTTGGTGTTTGGTCATTACTTTAGATCAGTTATGTTAGAATTTAAATGTTCAAAATTTTGGGGACAAAATTAATTAAAATTATACAAAATCAAAAAACAAAATTTAAAAACTAAAAATTAATTAAAAATCGAAAAATAATGTTTTATGGGAAAAGGAGCAGATTGTAATTGAAAAGTCAAAGATGAATATAATTTTATATCGACAGTAAGGCTCAGAGGAAATTCAAAATTACAAACTAATTGAATAATTAATTAAAATATTGTCGACATTACTCATTTCAGTAAGATGACGAAAAGACCGAGTTTGACATGTGTAATAACATCATTGAGTGGTCGATATATCTCCAAAAGCAGATGATACTGCATATAAAAAGGAAGAAGCATTTTACTAAAATTAACGTTACGATCAAAAATTAAATTAAATGCAAAACTAAGGTGAGGCCCATGACTTGAAATATATTTCAATTTGTAATAAATGGCATTTACATTCATTTATTTAATGTAAACATGATACTGTATAACAATTGTTTGTAACAATTCCTAAGTAATTAAAGAGGAGAAATGTTACGTAAACAATTTTTGTGATATTCTTTAGTAAATATCCAAATCAAAATACATTTTATATCTGAATATAAATCAATAATTTTTTGACATTTATAGACGCTAAAAATAGACTTGAGAAAATTTTTAATTGAAAATTCTGATATAATTCTAATTAAGTGAGTATATTTTTAATCAAAGATTTTTTTGGATATATATATATAGTTGGTTATTTTGATTTTAATCAGTTAATTAAATTATTAAACGATCCATATGAAATATAAATAAATTAAAACAAATTTTTAAATTATTTTATTATTTAAGTACATTCGTTTTTAAAAGAAATAAAAATCAACATATATTATTATTTTTTTAGAATCGAGAATTGCAAATAATGAAAATGCTTCAACATCCTAATGTTATAGCCTTACTCTACTATTTCATACATAATGGTGAAGTAGGTTTATTTTTTTTGTTAAATTTACATTTGTTAAAATGGTTGTTGAATTTAATTATATTGTCTTCCATGTATTATTTTCAGTATCCGCTTTTAGGGAGGGAAAACCGGAAAGCTGTACTGGGTTTTGCCTAGCCATGGTTAATACACTACAATTAAGCCACTTCACCATGAAATAAGGTTTTGTATGATTTGAAAAATATACCAAATAAAGTTGAACTTATCAAAAATTATGCATAATTATTCCGCTATTGAATAAAAAGTATTTTTTAAAGTTTAATTAATAATAATAATAATAATAATAATAATAATAATAATAATATTAATAATGATAATAATATCAATAATAATAATAATAATAATAATAAAAATAATAATAATCATAATAGTAATAATAATAATAATAATAATAACAGTAATAATAATTAAACGATAACGCCAATAAAAAACTGTTAGTACTATATATTTTGAAAGCATAACTGCCATCTTCAGGTACAAAAAATCAACTAAAAATACTATGAATTAACATATAATTTAAACAAATAATTTTTTTTTAATATTAATTTAATTTTCTAATAAATAAACACTTAAAAAAATATTTAAATACTTTTAACTAATTTTAAAATGTTATTTATATAAGTATTATAATTTTTTATCTATATTATAATTTTAAAAATAATGTAATATTTTATAAATTAAATTATTTTAATTATATTAACATTAAATTTTTTTTTAAAAACAACACAAAAACATGATTAAACATACTTAAACTATTTAAAAACATTCAAAACATTTGCAATCATAGCACTTTGCACATATTAATGTTTTGATCCAATGACCTTATTAGCAATGCTTCACATATCACGCGTTCCCAATAATTATTAAAACTTTTCAACAAAATTCTAAAATCAGACATTCCTATTTCACTTTTACAGCCTCTATTGTGCTCACTAATACTGGTCAAACTCTTCAATCGACAATGCTATATAATGCACATCAGCTTTAAATGTACACTTTTTTAACAATAAAAACTGGTGTTTATTAAAAAAGAATTTCGGCCAAGAATTAAAGAAATGAATAATTGAAGAGAGAACTAAACGTGGACACAAAAAATGGTACAAAAAACGCTCCAGTAATGGCGACGTTTATAAATGGAAAAAAAAGTTGGGGTGAGATCACAGATGATTGTATTAAAAGTGGATTTTAAAAAGCAGGGATTTACAATTTCGAGACTGCGGTGAGTGAATCTCTCAATACTTTCAATGAGTCTACTAATGATGAAGCAGAAGGGACATCGTCTGAAGAATCTTTATCCAATGAGGAAGTATCGGCTACACGTATTGATATAAGAAAATCATATGAAACAGACTTTAATGAAGACTTTTAAGGATTTGAATAAATACTCATTACATTAAATAGACTTTTATTTTGAGTACCTCATATTTAATTACTTCATATTTGAATTGACCATTAATTTAATTCTGATTTTTTATTTTCTTGTATACCGCACACCGGTGCAAAATGCTGAAGATTCATTTTTATAAGATTTTCACTTTTTTAGACAACGTGCACATTATTGTTTGAATTTTTACTTAGCAATTTTGATGTATCAAACAAAATATTAACACTCTAGATCAGTGGTACGCAAACTATGTGCCGTAATGACATTTTTAATTAGTCTTTTTCATTTGAGTAATAGAATAGATTAATTTCAAATTTGTCAAGAAGTAACATTTAAATAAAATAACAGTTTATTCTCTCGAATTTCACAAGAGTGCGATTCAATTTTTCTTTTCAAATTTATTGAGTTGTTTTAGACTCTCTTTTTATTAGTGTTCTGACATATTTTTTCAAAATTTTGTGTGCCGAAAGCTTAAAGGTTTGCGTATCAGTGCTCTAGATTAAGAACTAATAAAGCCACTGTTAGTTATTTTAATTCAGAAAGACGATACCTACCTCAATTTAATAATGGAATATATTCCCGACACAGTATACGATTTAGTAAGAAAATACCGACAAAATCGAACAGTTATTCCTAGTCAATATGTGAAGGTCAGTGATAGTTTTAATATATAAATTATATTTAATTTATATATAATTTCAGATTTTTTCCTATCAAATGCTTCGGGGCCTGGCCTATATGCATTTTAAACAAATTGTACACCGAGACATTAAACCCACAAATTTGCTTGTAAACATGGAAACTGGGATTCTTAAATTGTGTGATTTTGGCAGGTTTATTTTTATTATATTTTACAATACATAATTTATGGTTATAATTGTTTTGGAGTAATATATTTATTTTTTACATTTTTAAAATTAAAATATTTTTAATAAACAATATTAAATGTAAAACTGTGATGTTTTTTCACTTTTTAGTAAATTGAGGTCCTCGAAATTATTTTATGAACAAAGACTTTAATTTAATCATTTTTGGAGTTCTGAGTATTTTAATCTACAAATTATGACAACTTATTAATTTTGTTGTTTATTTCTTTTTAGCAATTGCTATAAGTTTGAATTTATTATTTTTATTAATTAATTATTTATTTAATTAATTAATTTTATTATTATCATTATCATATAAATTTATCATAAAAATAGCTCTTTATAAACTAAGTATAGACATATTTTTTGTTTATAGATTCAGCAACGAGAAGGCTATGGAAACACAGAAAGAATATCATTAGATTTAAGCTTTTGATCCCCCACTTCAAGCCTAAATTTAACCCGTTTAATATAGCATCTAACTCAGCAACATTGATATGAGAATAATCATCTTTCCTCCTGGTTCATGATGCATCTTCCATGGTATTATCGTTGATAGTTAGTATAACCCGCAACGCTAGACAGCTGGCATCACACCATAGGGTATAGATAATGAAAAAGATATCGAAAATATTCATACGTATTCAAGTTTTATGATGCATTGATATTCTTGAAGCTAACAAAAAGGCAGAATGTTAAAGTTGCGCCCTATTGTTAACTTTTTGCAAATTTATGGCAATGGAAGATATCTTGAATGTCTGATAGGAAGATCCGAGTTAAGCTAAAACGAATTTAAGAGGCTATTCAGGACAGTAGTGAGACAAGCCGCTGATGCCGGCATAAAAACGGTTGAATTTTCTATGAAAAGCTAATGACATTTCCTTTTTTATAACAGTTTGTTAAGTCAAACTTTATTTCATTTACTGCATTTCACCTTTTTTCAGCCTGTATTATTGTTTACCGGATATTATTTATATTTATTTTTAAATCAATTAAATTTATAAATTAAATTGGAAAAACTTTAAATAAAAATTATTTTGTATTAGATTTTTGCGGCGTCCAAATTGAATTTCATTTGAAATTTTTTGAAAATTAAATTCATTGAAAACTTACTCAAAAACTAAGGAAATCTCAATGTAAAAATCTTTATTGCTGATTTTGATTGTTAAATGTATTATTTCCGACTGATGCAATTTTAGGAATTCGAGTGGGTTTTCTATTCATAGAAATTATCAACTTTTTTTAAATAAATTTTTCTTTCCATAAATCTTATAAGTAAAATGAGTTAATTTAATGTCCACTATTAATTCCTATTTACGCCATTGGCAAAAAAAGTCTATATTAAATAATTTGATGACTGTAAAGTAGAATATAAAATATTTTAAAATTAAAATATATCGCTAAAAATAATACTTTCAAATTAAACTTTATCTTGCAATCATTCGACTTGAAATTACTCATTTTGAGAAACATAACCAATTATAGAATCAAATGATTAATAATAATAATAATAATAATAATAATAATAATAATAATAATAATAATAATAAAACGCCAACTATATATTTTGTATAGCATCTCAATATATATAGTTATAACAGTTATAAAAATTAAATAAAAAAATTATTAATATTTTAAAAAATCCGTCACATCATTATAAAAGTGAGTAATTGACATTCTACAATCTAATATTTGAACAAAGATTCCTTTGGCAAATTTTAGGGGTCCATATATATGAGTTAGGTGGCGTCAAAATCAAAATAGTAAAAATAAAACGGCTTCTGTTTCTGAAAACAAATTCAGTGAAGTCATTAGATTGAAAAGTGCAAATGATATCATATTAATCTGATATTACAGTGGCAATGGATATTTTACAGAGCAATTATCTACTATTTTGAGCCTAATCTTTGATTGTTGACAATTCACACGGAACGACCAAGTGAAATTATGTTATTTCACTTTATTTATTATCTAACAATGTGCCATGTCATATCGTTATTTTATTACTGTCAGTTGTCAATTTTCATGCTATCATTGAATCGCCACCGTTTATGGCATGAAATAATTGATAACGATTGACCATATGACATATTTGTTTTAATTGATATTCAATTTACTTTATTTCTCGATTTAATTGATCTCATTAATTTTATTAAATTAATTAATAGAATTTTAGCACCGAAATCGTTTTTGTTTTTGTTATTATCATTAATTTTATTATTAATTATTCGCAGTTTTTGTTAGAAACGATAAATAGCAAATGAATAAGAACTGTAAGTCTTTCTGAAAGTTTTATTAAATTAGAATTTTTAATTATCAAAAAATTCTTTTTGATCTGATACGAACCTACTTTTTGTTTTTGAAGATTATTTCATATCATTTATAGCATTTCTATACGAAGAGACTATGAATTGAATTAAAAAATATATTTTTGGCAAATCGAAAATCAGTGGAGAAGATATTTTTAAAATATAATAATTAATTTTTAAAAATCGGTTTTCAAATTTTTTTCAAAATTTTTGAATATTTATGATCAATATTAAAAAATTTACTAAATGAAGGTAAAAGAAATTGTAAATGAAAACAAGTAATATGTGTAGAGAAATTTAAATTAATTTTGATTTAATTCATTAAAATATATTAAAATATATTAAAAACAACATCGGATTGGATTGAAAAAAATTATTTCGAAATTTAAAATTTACATTTAATAAAATTTGCAACAATTCACATTGGTTTACCATATATTCATTCTATTATTATTATTATTATTATTATTATTATTATTATTATTATTATTATTATTATTATTATTATTATTATTATTATTATTATTATTATTATTATTATTATTATTATTATTATTATTATTATTATTATTATTATTATTATTATTATTATTATTAGGTCATATCATTCTAAATACTACAGAAAGAATTAATACAATTTTTTTCGAAAAACTTACAAAGCAATTTTTCTTAAATGTATTTTCAATTCTTTGAATTTTGTACAATAATTTTTCTTATTATAAGTCTACAAATTTTGTCACAAATTCTACCAAAAAACAAATTAACTAAAAAACTTACATATTTGTTTTTATAGAATAATTAGTGGGGTTGAAACTTCAAAAATATTTTCAAAAACTTTCGTTATTCCTTTATATTTAAAATAATTCCATTATTTATTGTAAAAGAGTTTGTATTTTTGATTATAGAAGTTTTGTGTGTATGAATTTATTTTTCTTCTTGCATTACATCAGTTAACATAAACAATGTGCAACAAAGACAAATACACTGGCAGAATAGTTATATTTTTATTAAGTAAACATTATTTTAAAGGTTTATAAAACATTTTAAAAATTTTAATCTTAATAATATTTCATAAATTTCAGATTTATTGTACATGTTATGTTATTTATGATTTATTTTCAAAAAAAGTAGGATTTATTATTTTTTTTTGGTTTGACCTTTTAACTTCCTTTACTTTTTATTGAATTTTATTTATATTGTGAATAATAATGAAGTGAAAATTTAATTGGAAACTTTTTTGGCTATATTAAATCATAATTTAGAATTTTCTCTGCAAATATTATCGAATTTTTATTATATAGTTAAAATTTTAGCGGCAGAATAATTTAATCTTTTGGCATTTTTGACTGACGCTTCAGTCTCAATTGTAAAAGTTTGGAACCCCTCTTTCGGTTTGATCTGCTCTATATCGACATTAAACTTGTATAAGATCCTTTATTGTGAAAAACTGAAGATTAGAATTCTCGAAGTTTATTTAAAAGAATTAAACTATTTTATTTATAACAGTGCAAAAATTTTGGTTTCTGGACAACCAAATGTGGCCTATATATGCTCCAGATTCTATCGAGCCCCTGAACTAATTCTTGGTTCTGCAAATTATACATGTGCTATCGGTGAGAATTCTGACAATCTAATTGAAATTTCAAAAGGTTCTTAGATGTGTGGTCAGCCGGTTGCGTTATTGCTGAAATGCTGCTAGGTCGAGCACTTTTTTCTGGTCAAAACAATATTGACCAGCTCGTAGAAATCATAAAGATAATGGGTTCTCCTAGTGCAAATCAAATAAGAGAAATGAATTCTACTTATAACGAATTTAAATTGCCAAAAATGAGTCCCATACCCTTTGAAAAAGCAAGTTTGAAATATATTTAATATTTTTTCTATTAATGTTGTTATATTTTATCATTTCTCTATTTATTATAATTTCTAACAATATCGTATTATTATAATAAAATAACTATTTGATAAAACAATGTATATTTAATTAAAATAAATATTAAAAAACGTCAATTGAACACATTATACTGCAATATATTTCCGCTGAATTGTGTTAGGATCTCAGTATCAATTTACATGTAATGGGTGAATTGCGGCATACATTGGATAGACTTCCAATCATCTCCGTGCTCGAGTTCTTGAACATTGACTATTGAAGGGATTAGCCAAAATTAGTGAAGACATCAGGGGTTGTATGAGTAAAATAGACATGTTTGATTTTAAAATTTTATTAAAAAGTTTTAATAATTATTATTATTATTGGGAACCTACCATGTGGATAATGTCATTAGACCCAAAAAGCAATGTGAAAAATCATAGGAATATCAAAAGTTTTTTAAATACTTTGATTAGTAAAATTGAGATAAGTAAAACGTTTGTTGTTTGTTTTTAATTTTTAATATTTAAATTTTAAAAAGTTAGTAATAAAAAAAAGTATTTTGACAAAAGAAATATTTTAAAAGTTGTTCTAAATGATTTTAATATTTTTAATACAAAAGATATTATATTAAAAAATTAATAATTTGTTTGAATTTATATAAATTAAAATTCATATTATTTTTTGGTTGGTTTTTAACCTGATTATGACAGTGAACATGTTTGAATAACACCTTCTTGTAATTAAATCATTGGCATGTTTATTTAATTATACATTATAAAATTTAATTAAAATAAAATCTTAATACATTTTTTATAACAATTTTAACATTCATACACACATCATTTTACATTTATTTTCTTCCATTTATCAATTCAAAACATATATATATATATCAATTTTCTTGAATGAAGTATGGCCTTCAATACCGTTATTTAAAACAAATTTCCAATAACTTAACGTTTTATTAAATTTGACTAAAAATAAATAGATTTTTTATGAATATTTTAAATTAATTTTTATTAGCAATAACATAAAAAAGTATTTTATTATATTTTAGTTATTTTCTGATAAAGTCGATCCAGAAGTCATTCATCTTTTGACGCATTTATTGGAATATTCACCGATTCAAAGATTGACTTCTTTAGAATCGCTGGTTTATACGTATTTCAATGAGTTGAGAGAAAGTTCTTTTCGACTACCAAATGGTGGCAAATCTCCTTCCTTATTAGATTTCAGTCTCGAAGGTTGGAAATTTATATTTTTATTCGATAACTTTAATATTTAGATTGCAATCATAAAATGAAATTCTAAACGGAAAAAAACAAATCAAATTAATTTATAACTTTACTGAGAACTAATTTAATTTTTAGATATAATTATATATAATTAAATATAATTAAATATAATTATTATTGAGAACCATGCCAAAGTTTGAACGTAAACATTCAGTCACGTTATAAACAAAACCAAATCGTGTTTTTTGAGTTATTGCATCTAGTTAAAAACTTAGCACTTTCAAAACATACTGAAGAGATACGGAACAGCCCTACGTACATGATGTTGTGTTATGCAAAATTAAAGTGGAGCCACATAATTATACGCTAAACAATTAAAAATATAAAATTTACCGCAAAGAATAATATTTAATAAATTAAAAAAGTAAAAATAGAGATAAGTACGAATATAGTAATATAAAATTAATTTGGGGTATCTGGACAATATTATTTAAAAAATAAAAATTGCCGGACAAAATATAATTTAAACCAAATCTCTGAGCTTCAAATGTAAAATATCAGCATACCAAGCTAAAAGCAAAATAATCAAATTTGTGATCAAATAATTTAACTGACGAAAGGAGAGCTCTAAATAAGGAACTATAAACGTAGCCAAATCACATTAAATGGTTGAAGAAATAAATGAATGAAAATTGAAAAATTTGAAGCATTCTGAATGAAGCGGGCAAAGTTTCTAAAAAAGTTGAATTAAATTTCTTTATTTTTGTTGCTTGAAGCGGTTTTCCTTACTATCAAGCAAATGTTGATTGAATGACTGAAAAATTGAACGATTGTGATTTGTGGTAATAATGGAAAGTTGTTGTGCTGAGGTCATATTGCAGTTGAGATCACACAGAATTAGATTTATAGCTATATCGCTTGAACTCAACAATGATAAAGGTTGCATAAAAAATTTGTGACTATTAATCCATTTATTTATTTTATTGATTTGTTGCCATCTTATAAAAAAACCTTTTAATAACTTTGATCAATAGTGAACAAGAAATTTCAAAATTTAGCTTATAATAAAAGAAACTCGATTTTGTTTTAATCTTTGCCTTTTTAGAATTAACTATCAAACCTTCATTGAACCATTTATTGAAACCAACGTGACCAACGAAGGTAGCTGTGATTACTTATAATGCCAATTTTAAAATTTATATTTAGAAAATGAAAATTTTTGATTATCTTGTGATTTTGTGACTCACAAAACAAAGTTTAAGTAACATCAAATAATACAATAGTACCTATTGTAAAGACTTTAAACTTTTTAATTAATTAATGATCGGATTTTTCAGACATTGACTCAAAAACTGATTTTGTGCGCATTCAAGATCAGAGGTACTTTTCAATTTTTTTTTGATTATTTCTCATATTTTGTGTTTCACTATTTCACTATTTCTCGTAGAATCACTTATTTCATCTATTCAACTTTTATATCCATTTAAACAAAACAGAATTGTAAAAATGTGAATATTGTACAAAGTTTTGATAAATATAATTTTAATCTTGCTTTAATATGAAATGATTTATTATTAATTTATTTTAATAAAAATAAATTAATCACTAATTGATTTTATGAAAGAAGTGTTAAGTACTAAAAAATGGGGAAGAATCTTAACACAATGCTCTTAACAAATCTGACTCCAAAATCTATATAAACTATAATTAATATAAATACTGATAATTATTTAGATTAATTAACAACTTAGGTAGTGTTCTAAAATAATAGACAAAACTCTTTTATAAATTATTTTTACACAAAAATATTACAAAATGTTGTGCACAAAATGTTTTTCAGCCAGCAAGAAAAATAGTTCGCTTTTATGCAGCACAACTATTGCTAAGTGTATAAAGAAGGAAGAGAAAGAAACTTGAATTTTGGGACTATCCAGGGAAGTCAAAACAGTCAACAGTTTTGGTTCACGCTTAATTTTATAATTATTTGCTATCACTGAGTTGAAATCAACTCTCACTAAACCTTCCCTTTAAATATGATTTTAACAAATTTAACTCCGAGTTAATTCTTATCTCGCCAAAATAAACAACCAATATCTGCTTATCGATACAAGAAATCTTCTCCGACAATAATCTCCTTTCAAATTTTAGACAAATGTTCTTTATTTTCTTCTTTCAAATTCTCACGATAATTCCGATTTACTCTTTTCTTAAATATTTTTTCTTTTTCGAAATTTGCTAATTCACTTTCACTTTAGTTTTCCGGTTATTTTTCGTCCTTCGTTCTAGTCCCAATGAGCTATTTATGTAATCACAATTTTAAACTTTGGTTTTGGTTATCTCGATCGATCTTTCTCCAACTGATCAACAATAATATTATATTTTGTTATTTGTTCGATTTATTATGTAATATTAGCCACTTCGTATCTTATCTTATAATTTCTTAATTATTGATTGTCTTCAAATTATTTGTCGTTCTATTTTTTCGTCCCCCAACAAAGAAAATGCATACATTTATATACCAAACTAAATTCTTACCTTCTAATAATAGTAACTAAACAATTACTATTTTTAGATTAGTATAAAAATAATTACTATTTTTATCTATATTGGTATTATAATTACTATTTATATTTTTTATTTCCTTTTGTCCCTTAGCATAGTAATTTTAAATTCCTATTTTAGCTTATTTTGTTTTTATTTTAAAACCTAGTGGCTTAACCCGAACAGAAGCACTAAGCTTTAGACGATGTTCTGGATTCATCGAAGATGATTTGAAAAATTTTTAAAAATTCCAAAACGCTAGAAGCTCAACAAATCAAATATAATAAATTGAAAAATGATTATTAACCATCGGAATGGCAACATAATATTTGAAAATTCTCTAAAAATATCAGTTGACTTGAGAAAATAGTAATTTAAATAAATATTTAATAAATTAAAATTTTTTTTTAAAATTAAACAAACAAAAAGTCATTTCAGTACAAATAAATTCACATAAGTACAAGATAAAATGTAATTCTTAGTCATTCTTTTATGATCATCACATGATCCTAGAATCTTGTCTTTGCACTTGAAATATACATGAAAGTTACATATATTTTTTTACATCTTTGATAATTTCTCTAATCCGACACCTATTGAAACCACCTTATTAGTTAATCCAGGACTGCTTTTTTCTGATGACAAATCTTGTTTATACTTTTTTTTTATTATAAAATGTGTGAATTCGAAACCTAGCATAACTTATTTTTTGTATATAAAACTTCCTTCTGTTGTTGTTCATCATTTTCTTGATTGAAGATTGGATTTCGAGCTAGATCATCTCGGTTTAATTGCCATTCACTTCGATGTGAATTCGGAAAAATAGAGGAAGAAAATTATAAATTAGATAATATTTTTTAATTCAAAAAATATAATAGGAAAAAATAATAGGTAAAATTTAACAAGAAGAAACTTGATCACATCCATATTGTTGGGCTTAAAGCCAAAATTAAAACAAAATATAATGATAAAACGGGTTAAAACAAAAAATAGAAATAAAGAAAATGGTCACTATATATACACATGCACCGCAAGCAGAAACCAAAAATAAAATAAAAACACCAAATAAACAAATTAAAAAATAACTAAATCAATTAAAACATATATTAATAAAATCAATTAACGCATTCAGAGGCAAAAATAAACATATATGAAATAAAATAAACTGCCAAAACCTTGCAAAATAAGGTTTAGAAAAAACATTGGCGAAGCGGAGACCAAGAAACAAATTTTTAAAGGCTAAAAAGAACATTGTATAAAAATTACAATAAAAATAAATCTGATAACAACAAAAATAATATATCAAAACATAAGGAAAAATACATAAAAATTATAAAAATATTTTAAAATTAATAAAAAGCCCTTAAAATGGTAAAAAACCGATCACTTCCTACCTGCTAAAATTATAAAATAATATAACTAAATCAAATAATTTGCTAATCTACAAGAACCAATTTTTACAATAAAATCGGAATACTAAAAAACATCTACCACTTTAAAATTGATCTGTGACTTAAAATATATCTTTTATAGGAAATTTTTCTCTCTTGAATTATATTACTACAAATCTCGTTCATTCATCAATCCGTTCAAACTCCACGATATTTCCGATATCCAAGGCCGATCAGATTTGGAATTAATTGCTTCGTTGTTTGTGAAAATTTCATAATAATTCTCTCTCCGCTCATTTTTCTAATATCATCTATCCATGGCTTCGTTGACAAATTTGCCAAGAATACCCAGAACCAACCCCGCTCCGTCCGTAGTGGCAATGACTCAGAAAATCGAGAAACTGGAACTAGAAAATGATATCCTCAAAGACAAGTACAATAAAGTGAAAGGCACTTGGTGTTCACCCGAAGCCACCAATTTAAGTTAAATTGCAGCATCAACACGTCTAAATAAAAAAATAGAAAAATCAAAAACCCAAATAAGCAAAATATTGAATAATCTCAGGTTACAGAGTTCCATAATTTGTCGGATAATATTAAGTCAACAACACATGCTGAATCCACAAGATTGGTGATTTTGTGTTGTCAGAACGATTTCTCAGCTTCATGAAGCACATTTAACCCATTCACTGGCGACTCGATTTTGTTGGCATCTGGTCAGTAACACTGGCTAGGAGTATACTCGTAGTTGGCAGTGAATGGGTTAATGATAACTATGTTATACCATTAAATGATATTCTGTATCCAAGGGAGAAAATTTAGATTCATACCCAGGGATCTTCGATTATCAAAAGTCTAGATCCATTTCACATGACCGCATTTACATATTAGAGATCTTTTACAATCAAATACTACGTATATATGAATCAAGTAAAAAGCACATTAAGGCCCCCAAGGATCTTTTGCCAATTAGGAAGGGAATATTGGCCAGTGGCTTAACCTAAGATTTTGTTAGGTGTTTTATATATAGGTAAATGTGTTGTTTTGATTTGCAAGAATGGCAATGTGAAAAATCCCTTATCTATTACTATATAATTTCAAATTCTTTCAGGGTTTCTTACAAAAAGTAAGAAGTTTTAATTGAACCAAGCCAAACTGGAAACACAAAAGAAGCGAGTTAAAAATTGAGATGTAAAGATACACAGATGCATTTTAAAAAGATATTCAAGCTTTTACGCAGGATAAAATACTGATATAAACTAGAAAACCTCAAGTAACTATTCAAAAGTGGGTGTGGTGTTCACTGAATATTCATTGATAATCAGCTCAGAGCTAAGATTCTACTAGTACAATAACCAACAGGTTATAATAGCTCGGTACATTCCAGCTGACCAAGGTGGATCAATACCACCGAGTGATAAGAAGCGCCAACGAATCAAGGTATAAAGAGAGACAAATTTAAGTCAAATGTACGCGATGCAATCGAGTTAATTTTTCATAAAATAAACGTTTTCAAGGATTCTGTTTTCCTTTTATTTATTTTCTATTTAGGGATTATGCTCACACGGATGTAGTTGATGGTTCAAATTCAATTCCAAATTATTTGAGAACTGGACAGAATATGAACGATGAACTAATTCTGGAAATAGAGCTTATCTCCTCATTGACTTTCATCCTCTGTATATTACCTACATGGTAGTTATCATGGGTGCATGGTTTGTAGATAGGAAAAGATTTTTGAAGGTGTTTAATGAAGAGTCGATGATAAAAAAACTTAAGAGAACCAAGAAAAAGTAAAATAAGTGTTAACAATATATAATATTTTTATACAGGCCCTAAGTATAATCACTTAGCTCCCAAATGGCAGGTACATCTGACACTGCTACACATAGACTTCTTAATATTCTAAGTCGTAATATTTCCAACGGTAAAAGCACATGCTGAATAAATTAATTTTACCATACATGGTTGTTTGAGTGATTGCATTTATAAGACCGAGGGAAATTAAATCAAAATTTAATAACTGAAATACTACGGATTTTTAATTTTTGTTATCAATTAAGATCAAATTTATAAAATTCCATTTTAGATTTTATCTTAATGCTAAACCTTCTTGCATGAATAGATACACGACATAAGACACGTGAATGTGATTAAAATTATTAACAGTTTTAATGAGATTTTATAATTAATTCCCTCAAGACTAATCTTTTACGGTATTTCTGAATAATAGATAAGAAAGAACACGCAGTCTAAGTTCAGACTGCTTGAATAAATATTATTTTCCTGGTTAATCATTAGGGTTAGAGTCATATTTTTTGTTAAATTTTATTTTGTCTATGAGACTAACAGTTGTTGGACTAGAACTAAAACTTTTAATTAATCAATTTTAAATGCATCATAATACATAGCATGAAAACCGCACCAAGTTCATATAAAATCCATTATCTTATAAGAAATATTGCAATTAAAATAAATTTAAAAACTGTCACTAAAAATAGTAACCTAAAATACTGGTAACATCGAAATAACTGCATGGAAAACCTTGGGCATGTATAAAACCGCCAAGTCAGTAGCCAACACACATACACAAATTTAGTATAAATAGACGCGTAAATTTCATTCTGAACAACTGGCACACAATTTTTCAATTTTAGTGTCTTGGTTTAGAAATTCAGTTCTAACCCACGATCGAAGGAATTTTGGTATGGATGTTAAGTAGTTTTTTAATTTCTCTTGATAATATAAGTGTCTGTTAATTTTTATAAGTTAATAAATTTTTATGTGAAGTTTTTGTTTAGTTAATTATTTCCTTAATGCTTATGTCTATAAAACCGGATTCACATATGTTAATTGACTGGAAGTCGAAATAAAGCTCGTTCAAACCGTTTAAAGGCCTGGATGTAGCACCGGTTATGAATTTCTCCGTTGCTTCGATGTATATTCAGGTTACAGCGTACAGGATGGTAACGCAGTCGACCCTTAAAAACTAAAATTTTTGAATAAACTCATCATTTTTAAAGAGAAGGTTAAGGGACAAAATTGGAATGAAATACAGTTACGATAACGACTAAATAAATAAAATAGGAAAATTTCCATAAAATAATGCGGAAATTTTCTAAACTTTTTGAAATATATATTTAGATAATGTATAAAGTTGACAATTTATAAATATATTTACACTCATCACTGACTCTTGAACGCTATAATTTTTTGGATTTATCTCTCAAACCGTTTTAGAAAGCCCTTTAAAATTTTGAATAGATGTTTAGTATTAAAGCGGGAGTGGTCACTATTTTGAAATTTGTTTTAATGAAGTCGCCATTTTAATTTTGTTAAATTGTCGGATTTCAGTCAAACAACATCATTTTTAAATAAATTTTGGACGATAAATCCAAATCTGGACCCACAATCTAAGGATGCTTTATTTCTTGATTGATTTGGTTGCAGTTAATGCTGGATTATTGGGTCGTTTGCTGTCGATACTGGGTTGTTGGCTCGGTTGACTTTGATACTGGATTATTGGCTTGTTGGACTGATTTCCCTGAATAGAAAAATATCACCTCTATACTGTTTATTAATCATTTATGAATCGTATATCACAATGATTACATAGTATAGCACTTTACTGCTTGTTTGCATTGTGTCATTAATTTTAATCCCAACCAACGGTATTTACTTTATTATTGCGTTTAAACATCATTTATTCCAACCAATATTTCTTTACTCATTTGTCTTTTTATCAATATTAATTTATACTCCTTTCCCAGGATTCCCATTTTGTCATTCACTTCCGATTATATTATTTTTTCCCAGTTTTTTCAATGAGAACTATGCTCCATTAATAAGATTTGAGACCATTTATTTGTTTTCTATTTTCTGCCGACTTCGTTAACTTTTATTATCACATTTTTTCATTCCTATTCCTCTCTCAAGCTCGATAATTATTTTCAAATTGATTTTTTTCCTCATTAAATTACTCTTCTTATTCCTCGATTTTATTCTATCATGTTCTATTACGCGCTCTTTTCTTTGCCTTATCCGAGAGTTCTTCACATACCCCCAAATTTAAAATATAAAAACAGCTTAATTGATCCACTACTGCAACGGTAAGGTGATCAGCCTTACCACAGTAGCTTCTCAACTTGGCAAACCTATCCGGAAGGTCTTCCTATACTTTTCTTTTGTGTGATCGGTCATCTTCTCCCGATTGGGCTTTAGTCGTACTATCTTAAGATAGCTCAAAAAGTATTTTATCCTTTTTCAACTCCATTCTTGATGACCGGGACACCTTCACTTTTAACCTTCTCCATTCATTACTTTCCTATTTTTACATATAATTATTCATATTTTATATATAGAGATATAAGCGCAGGAAGGATCATTATTACAAAGTACACAAGTTTTATTGTCTCGGAACATTATTGGCAGTAATTTAAATGACCACAGGGAGCATTAGCACTTTTATTTTCTTTAATTGAAAAACGCAACCTTTGTGTAGATATTTTACTTCCTTATGGATCTCATCTCTGATAGCCACCGGCATCTGTCTGACTTCCAGTTTTATCTCATGATATTGCATGTTTAGCTAGGCGTTATTTACTCTTTCCCTGTACCATTGATATTTAGTATATGTGCCCACTGGCTGTCCTCTCACTTACCTGGTCTTTTTCAATATCTTCCGATTTGAATTTGTGATTTTTGTGTTATTGATTTACCGCTATTATACCATTCCAGTATGATATTCCTTGCCTTTTCCCATTCCAATTTCTCAAACTTTTGTTATTATTTATGGTTTGTGTTTTTATTTCACCCTTTTCTATATTTATTTATTTATTTAGTCTATTACTTGTATTGGTTTCCAGCATCGATGTTGTTCAAAGACCTTCTATATATTCTTATTATTTTGGTGTTATTCATTATCTTATTCGTTTCATTTTAATGTTCTATCTTTCAAGTACATATTTTTTATTTTCTAGCAGTGTGTTCTCTATTGTCACTGAATGTTAATTTCCCTATGCTGTTATTTAATTATTTTTTGTGTTTCTAGTATTTTCAAAATCAGTGTTGGCGCTTCTCGCTATTTCCAAACATCAGTATTTTATTTTTGCGTTATTGGTTGTCATCATATTTACTTTCACATTATGTATGTTTTTGTATATTGTTCCATGACTTTAATTTTATTCATTCTCTTTTTATTTCGCTTGTCGACATTCATGTTCCTTCTGATTCAATCTCATTTGATAGATGTGTTTTCATTCCACAACGGTTCAACACTGTTTGTTTTTATTGTTTCACACTTCGACTTTCGATATTTTGTCGAAATTCACTGCCATTACTCTTCAATTTATTTTGTTCGTTATTTTATAACCTTTATATTTCTTCATTGACATTTTTATAAACTTTTATCATTTTATTATCATTTTATTTTATCATTTTACTTTGTGTCCTCACTTTATAATTTATGCTTGACTTTTATGCTATTCGTTATATATTTAACAATATCAGTTTGAATACTGTCCATTATCCTCCTTATTGTGCGTATCAGGTATTATTCGTTGTTTAGATTTTATTTTTCGACTATTTTCTGTTATTCCCACGTTATAATTTGTTCATGATGCTCTTAATTTTTTCTATGCCTTTGATTTTCCATTCTCCGATTCCCAGTAACTTTTAATTTATTGATATGGTTTTCTTCACTTCTTCTGTGTTTCTGCATGCATTTAACTGCTTTGCACTCTTCAATTTTTCACTTTACTGTGTTTGATTTTATTTATTTTTATTTGCCTTTCATTCATGTTTTATTCACTTTCTTAAATACATGTTTATTTTCTAATGCGATTATTTGCAATTTTTGGGTGGTAATTTATAATTTCATGTCTTAAATGACGTTAATTTTCTCATTCGACTGTCATTCATTGTCTCAATAATGTTAATTCTTATCTTTTTAAATTGATTCACAATCATACTGTTATTGGTTGTCCTTGCATTTTCGTTACTCAATGTAGATGTTTTCCTTTCAATCTGTACTTCTACTTTTGATATTTTATTGTTATTCGTTTTTTATGTATTTCTTCTTCTCCTTTGTTGTTGTTCGTTGTCTATTTAATTTTTCTTTGGTGTTATTCGTGGTTTTACCTCTTCTATTTTTCTGTGTTTGTTATCACTATTTATTTATCTATGATATTATTTATTGTTTCGATTTTTAACCTATTTTCATTTAGTATTTTTCGTTATTCAACTTTCGGGTTATTAAGTTAATCGTTGCCTCCTAACACTATTGACGCTATTTATTCTCTTTCATATAATTTTGCTATTTCGTTTTTATTGTTGTTGTTGAAATTCATTTTTCTATGCTATTTTTCTGAGTCTTTCTATTCCTTCATCAGTTTACTCTTAATAACTATTTTTATTTATTTATCGTTTTTATTACTACTTATTTTCTCGTTGATTTAATTCTTATTGTTATGGTTGTTTTTTTATATTTTCGCCTGTGTTGTTATTTTTCTTTTTTGTTTAGTCCCCATCATTCCACATTCTCACTCCATATTTTTATGTCATCAAGCCCAAAACCATTCAATCATTCATTTAATATACATCCATCATACAATGCTTCTACCTCATCATTCACAATTTTCACCAATCATTCAATTTACATATCCATGCTTTTATACTTTATAAACATTTGCGTTCTGTGATAATTATACAACAAAAGCTCAAAATAATTTTTAGTACAGTTTTAAGAAACAATGATAGAAATGTTTTGTTCATTATTTCTATCATAATACTGCCATTATTATAATTATTATTATTATTATAAATTAAGAAGTAAAAATAAATATAATTCAAGAAAGATAATTAATAAATATGAGTATTATTTTAAACTAAATTCCTTCCAAATTATTATTATTATTATTATTATTATTAAACAAATTAGGTGATAGGCATTGTGTCATATTAAAAGTTCTAGTAGACAATTAGAAAAAAATCAGCACACAAATTTACTGAATATTGATTATTATTAAAGATACTATAAAATTCCCATCGCTTTAATCTTTTTAATGAAATGACTTAAAATCCCGGCTAAGGGTGCGTTGATACTACTCTCTGATATTTCTTAAATTTGCTTGGTTTTCATCTTTCCAATTGACATAGATTTCATTCCCGCTAAGCCCCAAAAAATTATGTTGGTGTACCGGGAGTAATTAATTTGTTTAAATCTGTACAAAGTTTATTCAAACTTATTCCCGTCGATCAAAATACTTTTTTTTCCTAGGGTCTATCCTGTTTCACCCAGACGCCCCACAATTTTCATCCTACCACTACACACCCATGAGCAAGCTCATGTTGGTACTGCATATAGCAGCTGAAAATTCATGAGCAGGTGAGCTCTATTTCTAGAACTACTCCTCTTGATATTTTCACTTTCGGGTACCTGACTGCTGATAGAAGGTCTTACGTCTCTTTCTATCTATACCTTTGTCCATACTCATCTATTTCTACAATTTCTGTATCAATTTGTCATCGTTACTCTTTATTTATTAAGGTATCTTTCAAAATTTTGGGCAGCGTTCCGCTCTTATTTTATGGAAAATTCCTTATTTCATACAAATATTAGCCGACAGTAAATTGAAATGATGAATTATTATAAAAAATATATTTATACAAGGTAACAATACTTACAGTTCACAAGTTTGTCATTCAAGCATCCAAATTTGAAAAATTGTCATAAGTCGGCACAAAAATTGTCTAAACAATTGTCTAAAATTTTTTGTGTCTAACACAAGTGTCTAAAACAAATGTCTAAAAATTATGTCTAAAAAATTTTTTGTGTCTCAAATTATGAAAATGACTGCTGTATATATATAGTGTTTTCATGCCTAGGTGCGACAAATCAGAGCATTTTGAGCCTTTTCCGCTATTTTTCGGAGGTTTTATTGCTTTTATTTTATTTTAAATGTTTTATTTTTCTCCTTATTTTTCTCTCTATTTTTGATATTATTTTCTCAATTTTTCGTAAATTTTTATTTTTTATTATTTAACTATTCTCTTTGATTGTTTCTCTTTCTACCCTTTGATATTTATATTTTTGGTCGCCGGTGAAATTGTAGATATAAATGGTAATATATTTTATATTTAATGAATTAATTATCCTTAATTTAGATGATATGGACTTCAAATATTCTGTAAACGGAACTAATTATGGAACTAATAAAACAATTCTTTATGATGCTTCTAAAACCAATTATGCCAATTCATCATCTGTGATGATAAATTACCGATGTAAGTATCATTTTATTTATTATTTGTAATTAAATAAATTATTTTTGTAAATAAGTAATAATTTTTAACTTAAGAAGTTTATTTGCGTTTAAATCAATATTTTAGTAAATTAATTTTGATATCTTTTAAATTATTTGCGTTTACTAGTAACAATTAATTAAGGCAAATTTAATTTGTATTAAATAACTCAATCATAATATTTTGTAATTTCAAATAATTGAGTAAAATAATTTATTTAACCAAATCTTTTAATTTAAATAATTACTTTTTAAGCAATCTATCTTTAAATAATTTATTTATACAAATTTGAATGTTTTTCATAATTAAGGCAAACTTTACCCGAATTACTGCCAATCTACGACTCATGATGATAACTGTCATAATATAATGACGAAATATTATCAAATCAAAATTTATTATATATGTCCTGTATGTCAGACCCAGACTTCTATCCCTTACCCTAAATTTTATGATGATTTTAGAGCGCATTTGACCCAATTTAATGATGATAAAATGTCTTTATTTAAAAGCGGTGTAAAAAGAAAAAGTACCACCACATCGGAAATATTTGAAAAAATAATTATAAAAGATAACAATCAAATCGGACAGGAATTTAGTGACATTGTTGAACCAGAAATTAAGTACGACTTATTACATTCACATCGAACCATAAAAGTGAATATCGATAGATATAACGTTACGGAAATAGTGCTTCTATCTTTTTTAGTGAAAAAATTAAAAATAGCATTAGTTGATATGAAAAATTCGAAAGTTCATTTTGGAATCCAAGTAGAATTTGAAAAAGACGAAGAAACCAAAATAGTTTGTATATCGAATCGCGCTGCTGCTATGACTAGTACTTTCCTCGAAGATGGTATAAAGAAATTAAATGAAAAGATTGTTGAGAGAACTGAATTAGGAAGTAGTTTGAAATTAAACTCAGTACTAGAATTAAATTTAAAAATAACAAAGGTCTCTAATATATCTAGATTATCTGGATATAGATATATTCCCACACCTAAAGGATTAATAGGTATAAAGGCAATAGTTAACGTGCAAAATAAAGATAATTTATGTTTCATATACAGTATTTGGCTGTATTGAAATCTGATTAAATCTAGAAAGATAGAGAAAGATCAAGAAAATATTTAGTGTATGAAGGAATTAGTATACGATCCTAATGATATGCCAATGAAACTGTGTGATATCCCGACTTTTGAGAAGAAAAATCCGGGTTTGGCAATTAATTTAATGATTTATAATAACAAAAATCATGTGGATATAAAAGATATTGTATTGAAACACCCATATTTGGATATAATTCATTGAACAAAAGTAACTGGAGTGGATCTAATATATTTATTATTGATAAAGATAGGTGAAAAGTATCATTATACTGCAGTTACTAATTTACTAACGCTAATGAATTATCATAAAAACGTTGATTGTAATGTTCGAATTCGCTATCAGTGGTGTGAAATTTGTCTAAATGGATTTTCAAAGCCAAAAGCATTTATAAAACATCAAGAATTATGTAAGAAAACTCAGTTGAGTACAACACTATATACTTTACCTGAAGATAAAAATTTGGAATTTAAAAATTGGTCAAAGACAATAACACCCCCATTTGTTATCTATGTAGATTTTGAATCTATATTACCAAAAGATGACATTTATTCTCAAAAACATTTGCTAATCTCTTCTGGATCTTATTGATCAACAACTTTACTGGAATATCGAATTACTACCAATTTGTTGCTCAAAACTGTGTTTATGATTTTTTGAAGAAGGTGTCAGATATAGGAACCAACATTGTGTTACCATATTACAAAGAAGAATTTCACACACTGATACATTGGATGAAGAACATTCTTTTAATATCAGTGAATATTGTTATTTTGTGTGAGAAAAAGATAGTAGTTAAGGTTAAAGATCATAATCATTTAACAGGAAAATATATTGGTCCTTCATATACCAAGTGTAATTTATCTAGAAAAATTATAGAATTATTACCTGTAGTTTTTTATAATTTACGAGGGTATGACTTACATTATATCCTAAAGTATGAATTAAATAAATTTACCAATTGGCATTTATCATGTATTCCAAATAGTAGTTAAAAGTTCTTTTCTCTTATGGTATATGTTGATGGAGTTAGAATACGGTTTATTGATTCATATCAGTTTGTTAATGATTCTTTGGCTAAAGCTGTTAAGACATTGAACAATCTATTCTTAAAAAAATCGGTATTCAATAGAACTATAGTTGACTCAAAAAAAATATTCCCATATAATTTTCCAACTTCTTTAAAAGTTTTGGAAACCACATATGAATTACTACTAATCTGGGAAGAAGTTACAGAAGATTAATATCACAAGGCAAAGAAAATATGGAAAGAAACAAACTGTAACACCTTATTTGATTACATGATGGTTTATTTGAAATTGGATGTTTTCTTGCTTGCCAACTTCTTTCAACAATTTCGGTCGAAATCTGTAGCTCATAATATATTAGAACCCTTGAATTTCTTTGGTATTCCAGGTATGTCATGGAATTCGGCATTAATGACATTGGATGAATTATTACAAGACATGAAAATGTATAATTTCTATGAAGTGGGAATTCGCGGTGGTTTGATATTTGTTAATAAACATCACATGGAAACTACTGAAGATACAGAGTTATTGGATATCGACATCAATAACCTATATGGATGGACTTAAAGTCAAAGGTTACCACGTGGAAAATTTATTTGAATTCATGATAACCTTGATAGTAATTTAGAAGATTGCATGAATTTGGACTTAGAAAAGCTGTCATATGAATATACTGTGGAGGTGGATTTGGAAATTCCGAATGAAATTCATGAGTTATTGGATGATTTTCCAATCGCAGCAGAAAAGAAACCTGTTTCCAAAGTAGAGAAATTACTCGTAACGCACAATCTAAAGCAAAATTTTGTTTATTATTATTAGGTGTGCAAGTTGTCAATATTCATTGTGACATCAGATTTAAACAAGAACCTATTTTCAAAAACTATGTCGATACTAACACCAAACTCAGATCTGAATCAACAAACACACTTGATAAAAGTTATATTTCAAAACAACCATAGTCGCACTTACAAATAATGACAATAAAACGCTTTGGGTTGGAAAGAATGAAAGTCTGGCATATGATCATTATATGATAGAGAATATCAATCAGTTTACAGAATAATATTCAAACTGTGCATAGTCTGCTCTTCAAATCTATTACCAAGCTAATAATCAAACGGGTCATCAAACTGTTCATCAAATTGCTCATATTTATCAAACTTTGCATATTTGTGATTATCTATTTAATATGTATCTATTTATTAAATGTATATTGGTTTCTGATGTTAACAATTGTTATATTCGTAATAAAAATTTTGTATATAAAATATGTGTAAAATAAATAATAATAATATTAATAATATTAATAATAATAATAAATACTAATAAATACATAATATTAAATAAAAAAAAATAAATAAAAAAAATAAATAAATCATTAAAATAAAAATATTAATAAAAAATAATACTAATAATAATAATTAATTAATTAAATAAATATATGATCAAAATTAATAATAGTAATAAAAATAAAAAATAAATAAATAAAATTAAATAAATAATAAATAATTAAACAAAAATAAGTAAATGATTAATATGTATAAAATAATAAAAATAAGTCAATACATAATATCACTCTTTATAATCTAATAAGTAGTATATGGGGGATACCAAAAAGTGCGCCAGGTGGGACACATATCACTACTAACATATTTTCATGATTCTTTTTTATTAAAGGTTCTAATTACATTTTAGGCTTTATTCTCGTAGTTATTTTCTAGAACTTAAGCGTTTTCGATGAATTTGGATGTAATTTGATGAAATTGGTTAACTTTACTAGTGTTTATTGTTTTTTAAATTCTTTTTAAAAGTTTTATTTATTTTTTACATATTTTTTGTATTTTCCCACCTTTTTAATACTTTTTGTATTATTTAATGCTAACTAGACTATTTTTGATAATTTTTCGTCCATTTGAATTTTGCGCACCTGAAATTTATCGAATGTCGTGCAAGATAAACAAAAATTTAAAACCTTAGTTTTTGCCCAACACTAAATAATAATAATGATTAATTCACCCACAATCAAGTAACACAATCAATAACTCGGTTACTAACTAAATACATACTTACTATGTATTGACTTACCAGATATAGACAACTGGTTACTAACTATATACAGGTACCAATGACTTGGTATCAATACTTGATTACTAACTAAATACAGAAAAAATAGGGACACTATTTAAATTTTATGAATATTTAATAAAAACACTGTATTTAACAACATAAGTTTATTGATAAATTTATTCGTCTTCAATTTCAAATTCATCCGATTCTTCGAAAACATCAATTGTATTAATTGTTAGATCAGATAATTTCTTTTGTAAATATTTTACATTAGAAAATATATCCGCATTAATAACATTCCATGAATATCTAACTAAAGAATTGACCTTGATCAATAAAAATTAGTGATACTATTAAATAATATTTCCAAACTTTTTTAAATAGAGACACTATTTGGAGTAATCCGTTTATTGTGTGGAAGTAATATAGTCAAAAAATGTATTTATCAAATCGGAGGAAAGTAATAAGTAATAAACACTAAGTGGTGGAGTTTAGTAAAAAAAATTAAATGTGGGAAATAAAGAGGTATTAATTGGAGATGAAGACAATAATTAGCAAAGAATTATCTTTCCTCAAATTAAATAAGATTTGAAAATAACTATATTTTTTAAACCAGGGATGGACAAACTTTGGAAACATGGAGCCACTTGAAGTTTCATAAAATCTTTGAGGGCCGGGTTACAAATTTTTGACACTTTCAGAAGCATCAAACATAGTTAAACCGAAGCAAACTAATAAAATGATCGTATACAAATTTAAAAAATTGTTTTAGAAGCTAAAACAAAAAAATACATGTTACAATCATACGCTATCAAAACCGTAATCAGGTGTAAACATCAAAGATAGTAAAGTAAATAAACTTATATTGATCAATAATTATTTATATTACAATAATCTTATAGGTACGATAAGTAAGTAAATCAGCAAAAGTAATACATTAATATCTGGAAAATGTTTGGCTATCTGCTTGGATTTTGGGGCAGGTCAAAACGCGTGTGCGAGCCGTATACAGCCAGGACCGTATTTTGCAGACCTCTGTTTTAATCTTTTGTATTTATTATGTATTTATTAAGTATCATTGCTTTTTTTGTAATTCATTGTTTCAAAACGGTTAGAAAATAACGATATGTAAGATATAGTAAAACATAAATCTGAGGTCATTCATATGAATTCACACAATAAATTTACATCTGTGGGTTATTGACTAGTGATTGACATGGCCTTGACCCCGATCATAATAATGCTAACTACCTGCCACTGGTTACCCGTTGCTAGGCAACATTGTTACTGTAACCAATGGTTCTGTGACTGTCAAATGTGAGCTTTGTCTCCAAAACTGCTATGACCCGGTCTACAGCTGGTTCAGCGAGCTACTGTTAGAAGGTCTATGCTCGTCTTACGCACTTTAGGTCCCTCACTTGCTTAACTTTCTTGCATATTCGTTTTCATCCTAGTTAGGCGTCGTAAAGTTAATTAGAACAATAAGACAACAAAGTTTTATTTGTTCCTACACTACTGATTCGCATTCAATTCTGTTCATTTCGCGATTTATTTTGCTTTTGTCTCTTTCTTTCAGCACGGCCTGGTCTCGCGCGAGATTTAGGTTGAACCTGGGCTTGCGTTGGTTTGGTGGCAGTTGGGTAAGTTATCTGGGCTGGGCAAATACCAGCGGGTAGGTCACGGACTGTCTTTCCTGCCCTGCTGCCACAGCTGCCTCCAGTCCACGTATCTGGATTTTTTGGGCGTGATTCAGGACTCTCTCTTCCCGCCAGCCCTTCTGTGCTGCGTCGATCTTCTGATAGAGCCGTTTCACTCTAGTCGGTTCAGACCAGGTGGCCTTAACCCGTTGCAACTCTCGACTCAATTGCAGACACTGTTGGTATAGATCAGTGTGTTCCTTTCGGAGGTCCTTCAATTCTTTATTGAGCTCTCGTATGACATTTATAGACGTAATGCCTTAATAATAAATTAGATCTAAAATAGGTTTCGGAGATATTGTTAAAATAATAAAACAAAATATAAATTAGGGCCTTAGTTCTCACTGGACAATCATCTCATGTCCCGTAACAAAAACGTTCATCACTTACTTCCTCTAGTTTCCTATAGATAATATACTATTTATTAACTAAAAGAACCACTGTTACAATAAGTTTATTAATAATACAGATGAGGATATTAACAAAAATAAATGAACTATGCTATGGTTCTTTGACCTCAGTGTGATCGTTTGTTGGGAAAGCACCTCTGTGAATAGGTGTGCTCCTCGACGCCCCGATCCTCCAGTACAGCTCGAATGTCGGACTGGAGGAGGCTCTTTGGAACCACAAGGTGTACTGGTGCATCCATTTCGAGCAAGGCCGGGTCTCTATGGTCATATGTAATCCCGTAAGAAGGTAAATATCCGTCTGAACTGGGAATGCGTTCACTAAGGATATCCCGGTTAATCCGAGAGAGGTGTTCCTTCTGTCGTCGTGCTAGAAATCGGTAACGCCATTCCAGTTGTTCTAGGCGATGGAGCTCGTGTTCTGCCTTTTGTCGGATTTCGCGCGTGGGATTCCGGCCTGGCTCCCGTTTAATCAGGACACTGGGAAGTTCAATATCGTCTCTCAGCTCGTCGGGTTTGCGCTTCGGCCTCTCGGGGTACCATAAGTTGATATGATATAACCCCGATCCCACAGGGCCTGTCGATACCGTCCGGCAAACCATGTCGGCACCGTCAGAGTGGTACGGTCTGCATCTTCCCAGTCGTTATGTGGAGTACCTGTGAATGTCAAAAATAGAAAAATTAAAAAATACATTATTATTGTTTTTCCTTTCCTTTTCAAGATTTTATAAATTTAGGTTAAATTCGTCTGAGTTATTAACTTAACTCGTCTTAAACTTCCGTTAGAAATGCATTGTATGGCGGTTTAGGGCGCGATAGAGATTGGACAAAAAATCACTAACGAACTGAAAGAGGCGCATTTACACATTTTTCGAATTCACTAAGATTGGGTTTGTTTTGGTCGATGAGAAAATGATGATGGCCCTGTTTCAAAACCAGCAATATAACACCCGGTTTTCGCATTTACTTTACTTTGGTTAGAAAATAAAATGATCCTTTCGTTTAATCAAAGTGTTAAGTATATCTGATAATCGGTCGGACAAGACTAAATATATAATAATTGGTTATCGAAAATCCAATTTATCTAGAATTATTAATTAGATGATAAGTTGTGATTGAAATTTACGTTTTCGACGTTCATATGACGATATTACGGAAAGGAAAAAATTATCTCCAGGGGAAAACGGTTGCTCTGGTCGACTAATCCGTACATTACCGCAGTGGTATAATTTATCAGTTGATATCTCGGAACTTGATCGAAATGATTTCACTCCCTGAGAAAGGTAGGGACACGACGACTAATTTTTGTTATACGAAAGAAATGATTGAGTCATATCGTACTCTAGTTATTTCATGCATAAGATTTTCATCCAAAAAATTATAACAAACGAATTGAATCATAACCAAAATATTTATTATGCTTTTATGAACATGTTAGATGGCTGAAAATAGCCGTACTTGTTGAGGGCTCTGGATGATTTACTCTTCGCTGGTCGTATCTAACCGAGCCTGAATGCATCCGGGGCTTCTCCCGACTGGTTGAATTCTTTTCTTCGTCCCCATTTCCGCAAGTTTCTTTTTCCATTTTTATTAAGTTTCCGTAGTTAATCGATCTTTCGCAAAGCCCGTCTCTCCATTTATACTGTCATGTGTGTGTGTCGTCACGTGGCAGTGCTATCATGCTTGGCGAGATGTGATTGGCCAATTTCTGTTTCTGCCCTTCTATTGATCGTCATGTGCTGATAACAACTGTCTAATCGACTTTTAGTTGCTCGCGGGATAGGGAATTTTCTCAGCCAATTCTCTAAATCTTCCATCGATCGGTCAGGCGCTATTGGAATTGTCAGTTGGACTGTTACAGGCAGCACTACCAATCACTCATCGATCGATACAGGGAAGAGTAGAGGAACATTTCTGATCCATTTCTCCTCCGTAAATTGGATATTTCATTCTCCAGTAGTGACAGCTCCGCCATATTTTTTCGATTGTCATTATGTAGAATTCACCTTTATTTTTACTTTAATGAATTTATTGGAGGTTTGTCATTTAATTATGATTTATACTTAATTAATTAGATCGTTAAGTCCTACATTATTCGGGAAATGCCTCGCTAAACAGGGGCCCTTGTTGTTCGCACCGTTGATTCCCTTCCACAAGAATCGTTGGACATCGTGAAGAATCTTCTTTCCCCAACCATATTTCTCCGGATTCGTTATCAGATTTTCTTTCTATTTTCTTTAACTTTGGTGGGTTACTGGGTATTGTTATTTGTTTAAATCTTTCTATGGTTGCCCCGGTAACGCCATATAAATATTTCTCTGCTACCACTCGTCACCCGTTGCTAGGCAACGTTGGAACTGTGTTCGAGTGGGTAGATCGCCCGCAAAAAGTGAGCGTTGTTACTAATGATGTAATTGATCGGACGATCTCACTGGGTTCAACGAGCTGTCGTTAGAAGACCTGCGCTCGCTTTAAATTATTAGGTCCCCTTTATGTCATACGTTTTATCGTCGGAGTTTATCATAATATCAAAGGAATTCGACAATGTTAATTTAGAAATAAACCTAACTGTTGTATTGTAATAATGTATTTTGGGTGTTGTTTATGGTGTTGCAGCCACATATCCAAATTTTGAAGGTGCCGTTTCAAATAATCAGGAATATATAAATACAAAAATAGCATAGCTAGTCTACAACTCGACAATATTTTATTCGCGAACTAAATACATTTTCTAAGTTTATCAAGTCTTATTCAACAATCGAGCGGCTCGGCGTTTAGCCCGCTACTTTCGTCCAGGTCGATAACTATTGGTTGTTATTGTGGTTGGAGTCGCAGTCGTCGTGGGGGATGTTATCGCCTCCCGGTAAGCCAATTGAGCGGAAGCAAATACGAGGGGGTAGGTTACAGCTGTCCCTTCTTGGCAGGCGGACAGTGCAACCTCCAGCCCTTTTATTTGGGTCTTTAAGCTCTGGATTAATTGTCTCTCTTCTGCCATCCCTTTTAGGCCGTGGTAAGTTTTTGATATAAGGATCTGGCTTTCCGGGGATCCACCCATGTGGCCTTGACTTGTTGGATCTCCCGGGTTATTTGGATAACCTGATCGAGAAGATTTTTGTTGGCTTGTCTTGCGTGGGTCAGTTCCGTTTGCAATATTTGGGAAGGCTCCATTACTATAATAAGGAATATTAAAGCTCTTACTAATCTATTTAATCAATTTAATTTAAACATATGTTGCAAAACTATGCTAAGGAGAAACAAGAATTAACACATGTTTCAGAGGTCAAGCATATATTTAAAAGAAAATTGTTCATAGTAAAACTAGATGGTCGAATTTCAAGAATCAGTGCGGTCCAGAGTCTTGGGCAAACTTCTTTATCCCTTCTTCAGGGGAGCAGTCCGGAATTACGAACACGGGCCGTTTTGTGTTACGGGCCGGTCTCGGGCGGGTGGATATGCATCTGCGAGTCGCCCGGCTGCGAGGTCATCTTCCACGTTGACCAGGTAGTTACTGGCCCAGTTTACCAAAGAGTTGACTCGGCGCTGGTGGTCCTTGAGGTGGGACAGAAGCGCCCGGGCCTGAACATGAATATCTTGGGCCGGACTTGGGTCACTTGATTGTCCTTTCTTCTTGAATTGCTTCATTGTATCCTTCACTAACAGCATATCTTCCTACTGGTTTTCTCGGATGTAGTAGTCATGAGACCTGAGAATACTAATAATGATAACCATACGGGTAGTGGTAATACATTCACGGTATTAATAATATTAGCAACGATAATGATGATAATAGTGAGAATAGTAAATACTAATAACAATAATAACAATAATGATAATAATAATAATAATCCTAATAGTAATTCATTAGCACTAGTGGTAATCGCGGTAACAACACTCAACAGACTTAAATTTAATTAGATAAATGCAAGTTATAATAGCAATATTAACGGAATTAAATTCAAATCAGTTAGAAGGAATTATAAAAGCAATCTCAACGAGATTAAATTCAAATTAGTTAAATGATGTTGTAATAATGATATTAACGCGATTACCACTAAATTAGTTAAATGAAATTTCAATAATGATATTAACGGGACGAAATTCAAATTAATGAAATGAAATTATAATAATAATCTTAAATTTAAATTTAATTAGATGAAGTTGTAAATGAAAATATAGTACAAACCACGTTCGTAAGGGTGCCAAATTAAACGGACGTGCATCTCGGCCTAATGATTAACGTTCATCGGAATACTGATCACAAAACGATGTTTATTATTTCTAAAGACGTCAAATTAAACTGAATCAACATCGAGTTAAGTTAACAACAAAACTATTAAATCAAATTGATTCGTTATATTTTTAGGCAACTGGTTCTAAGCAAAACATTTTCATTACGAGTAGCGGGTACTTCATCGCTGGAATGCAGGTGGACTTCAGTACTTGGATTAATTAATTTCATGAGCAGAGATTTTCTCGCAAAGTCACTTTATCATTGGGAGTTGGCTTGTCTTAGCTAATGGATCGCAATGAATCTTTGGAGATCTTAGCAAATTTGTTGATTATGGAAATTGAGAACGGGGAAGACATTACTTTACCCAGGAACTGGCTACAGGGCGTGGAATCTATGCTAGATGGGTGGATCCACAAAAATTCATCCAGCCTGCATATTGAATGGTGTAGCGTCGTATTTATCACATTTAAGCCGTCCCTGTCGTGGGCATCTGAATCTCACCATTAACGTTGGAAGTGGTGCGGTAAGGTTTTCTATTGAGGACTGATATATATATATTCATGAAAATTAGGAAGAAGAAATTCACCTAACGGTTGAGTCCTCGAGTTTCGCATTAGGCCATTATCGGGAATCTGCCCTGTCGGATCTCTGTTCATTTGGTTTTCATGGTCGTACATTTTTAATGTTTTGGAAATTGTGTTCTGTCAGTCTCATTTTTGTTGACACCATTTATATAGATCGGTGTGTCAATCGAGGGGGAACACGTGAGTGTGCCTACTTGCACTATCTGATAGGATTAATTGATGCCGTAGGTGTGTTATGCAGATGTGTCATAAAATACACGCGAGGTATCGGTTTCTCTTATTACCATCAGGATCGCAATACCGGGGAGATTTCCTGTCGGCGTGTGTGTGCACATCGCACACCGCTCGGTGATGTGCCGGATTGTGGATATTCATGGGGTGAGGAAAATTCGCGGAAATCAATATGTTTAAATGTCAATATTAGGTTAGTTTTCTCCGTCGATGGATTTATGTATTTTTTATATTAATTTCCAGATGAACTATCGGAGGGAAAAAGTTGGCACTTCAATCGGCAGCCCTTAACAATTCTGGATGTATTTACAATTTCCTTCGCCTACCTGGTAATCTATGCCATATCTATTCCTTGTAGGTTTAACTATTTTTTAGGTGATTGTGCCGAGGTTGGGGATTTTTGGAATGTATGGATTATATTTGTACAATGACGTTATCCGGTTCGAATGGGCACATACTGTAGTCTGATCGGATTTTTCCTGCGGAACCCCTCATCGTTTATTTGATAATTTCGGTCACCAATTGTCCGGTGAAACCTATTGTGGTCAAGGACATTTTCTTTGATTTCCTACTCGTTCAGTGATAGGTGATTTGTCTATCATTTGGGAGAGTTTTACCAGGTTTTATTTTGGGGTATTGTTAATTAATATTTGACAATTTTTAGACGGAATCTCTTCGGGTCTAGTATGACCCGTTGTTGGGGAAGGATGTTATCTTTTGGGATGTACTTCGCAGAAAACATTGTTACTTATTTATTTTACTACATATTATTAGGGAAAAATCTTACTAGGTTTTAGAATTTTATTTTGTGGCATGCCGATCGAATTGTTGGACGGGATTTTGATTATTATTTATTTACCGGATGTTATTGGAAATAGCTGTTTCCAGGTTTGGATCTGTTGGTAGGATATAGTTATTTATTGTGGATTAAATTTTATAAAAGAAAGTTCTTGTTATTTATTCACTACCAATTTTTTGAAAACCGGTTCATCTGAGTTTATGTTTCTTTTTATCTTATTTTTATAATGTAGACAACTTTAATGGGCTCATTTGTGGGGAATTCTCCCAACTATTTAATTATTTAATTTTGTGGATTCTTCCGGGTTTGAATTTTATTTCGAAAATTCTCGATTTTTCTTTATGAAATTGACCTTCGGCTATGGGTTGAAAATATTTGGAATTTACTATCTATTATTGGAAATTATTTTATTAATCTAATGGGCTTGGCTAGGGTTCTTATACGGGTTGTATATGCTACTTCACAAATCGTATGACCTTTTGGATCTTGATTGACGACGATTCTCCTAGGTGGTTAGTAATTTTATTTAGCTTGGTTAGAGTATCTCGGGTTTTAGCGTTGTTTACTTCTTATTTTCGTAAAACCCCATGGGCTGATCATTTTATTTCTGGTCTTCCTTTTTTGTATCACGAGTGCGGGATCGTTTGCCACTTCCTATAGGTTTAGTAAGCTAAATTTTATCGGTATGGAGTCCTATATTTTATTAAACGAGTATTCGCGGGTCCCGCAATGATTTTATATTTTTCCTATGCGTCTTTTTAATCTCATTAACATCTGGTCTTTATTAAGAAATCCTCGCATTCAAATGGAGTATTTAATTAATGAGTCTATTGATTTCACTTTATTTTATTTCGTAATCATAGCAATGATTTTATTTCAAGTTCCCCGTCACCTTCCCTTAAGTAATCCTAGGCGCCGTTATGTTTATATTATAGTTAGTGAGTGCCCACTGGACTACTCGGTGTGGTGATTTTGAGCCGTGTGCAAATAAAGTTTAGGTCGAATTTAAAGAAAAAGAGAGACGAGGAAGTAGCCAAAAGACCACTTCCTTATTTCTCCTTTCTTCTATACGGGATAATATTGACGTTCCGATCCCTGCGTTCCGCACGCCGGGTCTTCACGGGCACAGATCATCGGCGATATTCCACGCACTTACACGAATCTGAATAATATGTCTGATTTTAATGACTTGTGATGTGTCTTTGGCTGTGGGCCGGAAAAATTTCGACAAATTTAAATAAAAAAATAATTTATATATTATGAATAATTTATTAAAAATAAAATGAAATTACCAATACAATCCAATCCATAAATTCAAAAACATTATAATATATAGCTCTCTCCCACGCCGACACCCAAGCAGAACTCTGTCGAGGTTGCGAGAGTGTGACGTGGAGAGAGTTCCAAACAAAACTCTCACTTACGTAGTAATATCGATTTTTAAAAACTGCTTAACGATTTTCAAACGATTAAAAATTATGTGAAAATGCATCGGTATATATACCTATTTTTTGGCCCTAACCTTGCGCGTTCTTTTTGATTTAGTAAAACAAAATTCGACCTTGGAATTTTCTAGTGTATTCTAATCTTAATTTTTATTATTTTGCAATTTTATTTGATAATTTTTCTTTTAAAATTTTTATTGAATTATTTCTAATTCAAATTCTTTGAATTTTATTTTATTTTCATGAAATTTCATATTTTGTTAAATTATCATATTTCGGTCGAACTTGTCAGGTTTTCGTGTTATGTTTATATTTATATCGTGCGGATCTTGTTGCGTTTTGTTATTATTTTAATTTACTTTTATGTTTATTATTTTATATGTCATTGTCTTCTTTCTCATATTTTGATAGGGTTAATTGGTGTTTTAATAGGTTTTGAATTTAAATCTGCATGTTATATTTGCATGTGTGTTACCGATTCATTTAAACATTTACAAGGCCGTTTGTGTTCTGGCCCAACAACTTTTTAATTAATAAACGCTCGAATTATAGTTGGTAATGTTGTATTAAATAAATGTTCGAAGTTTTGCCAATAATATTAGTTAGATGACGTTCGGGTTGTCGTTGATAATATTAATATTTTTAAAGCATTGTTTGTGTTACACCGGCCGTCGAAAATCATTAACCGGCTTTATTCAAGATGAAGGTGATTTTTATTTGGTTTTTGACGAGGTCAACTATGCATTCTATACTGTTACTCCTATTGTGGCCATATTTGATGATTAAGAGGGTTGGTACGGGTTCGTGATCCTTCATCAATTACTTTTCTACACCTTAATATATGATTTTTGGGTAGTTGTTTACGGCGTACCGATAGCGTGGCTAAGTTTTTTCTCAGTTTGATTAATGGGTAATCTCATTGTTTAACGAATGGTAATTTTGGGGAAACAAATTGTTATATTTACCTGATTCTAGAATTTATTGTCGGGGCGAACCAAAATTTTTATTTAGTTAGAAATCTAGGTTTTCCCACCCGTTAAAATCTTTAAACTATCTTTGGATTGTATTATTATTAATACTTTATTTAAGGGTTCCGTAGTTAATTTTGTTATCAATTCTAAAATTTATCAAAGAATTTGATGCATCGATTTTCGCTAACCCGTTCCCTTTAATCCTCAAGTTGATCCTAGGAAAGTTGTGTGTTGAAGTTAGATTTTAAGAGTGTCCACTGGACTACTTGGTGTTAATATTTTAGCCGATGTGTAGAGATATTTTGGTCGATTTTTCGGGAGTAGGTAGGAAGGTAGGCAACCAAAAGATTGTCTCCCGATCTCCCTGCTGCCCCTATAACGGTATATGAATTGACTGTTCGAGTCCGTCGTTACCCACGGCGAGATCTCTCACGAGCACGAGCTGTTGGCGGACTTACACCGCACTTACACCGCTCGAATATGATATGTCTGATTTTAATAGCTTGTCGGTGTGTGGCTGTGACCCCGAAAAATTTTGACTTTTTTAAACGTCTATGTTAGTTATAGCATATATTTGATAAATATTGACATCGATTACATTCTTTATGAAATGAGCATCACACAAAATTGTCTCCGCAAGTCATTCTTGCTTACTTTTCTAAATAGAGTTTCAGAAAAAAAGTGCTTGCTTCAAGTTCCTCAAAACTGAGTAACCCTGACCTTGCGTGTTAATTTTGACATATTAAAACAAAATTTGACTTTGGGAGTTTCTTTGTATTTTCTAACTTTAATTTCTTAATTTTTTAATATATTTTGACAATTTATTCCTTTAACAAATAATTGAATTATTTCTAATTCAAATTATTTTATTTTAGTTCCAATTTCATGAACTCTTGTCTGTTTGATTAAATTGTCAATTTTTGGTCAAATTTTTCGTGTTTTCGTGTTATTTCTATGTTTGTTTCGTGCTGATCTTGATGCATTTTGTTAATAGTTTTATTTATTTTATGTTTTTAATTTTTAATTTTAATTATTTCTTTTCTCATATTTTGCATGGTTACTTGGTGTTTTCGGGTCTGATTTTAAATCTGCGTGCTATTACCGATTCATTTAAACAAACTTGTGTTCTGGCCCAACACATCATTGAATAAAGAACACTAATTAATATATCTCATATCAAACAAAAATAAATTTTACTACATTAAATTTAAAAAAGCAATAATACTTAATTAAATGAATTACAAAAAAAACTTTTTGAAAAAATATGTTTGTTTCCCATTTTACCATAAAAATAATGATTAATAAAGTTAATAAATGTAAATAACATTTCAAATTTGACTAGTTGCATAAATTTTGCATAAAAAATAACAATGAAATAATAATCCAATAAAAATCCCTATGAAAATAACGAAAGATAAACTATGACATTTTCGTGACTAACTTGATTGCAATGTATTGTATGATTAAGTATAAGGCAATGAGAATTTTCGAAGGAATTCATGTGAAACGCATGATCATAAAATTGATTATACTAAATGATCATAAAAACAAATAAAACCAATAAAAAATTCAAAATTTCTCACCAATACCTCGATAAATATAATGAGTTTATTAGTGCAACAGTTCTAGATAACGAAAGTTTACATGCATATCTTACTATTCATTACAAGATTAAAATTCACACAGGTAAATTTGTGTTTCTAAAACATAAAATAATTTGACTATGAATCAGATTTATTTAAGGTTAAATCACTTGAAAAAGGCTGTGCCGAAAATTCGAGAATACCTTAAATAAATCTGATTCATAGTCAAATGTTGTAGAAAACATTATGTCACTTATAAAGAAATCAGTGAAATAATCAGAGGTGAAAAACAAAAAAAGTCCTTATAACATAAAATAATTGAATATATATTTAACTTATAGATTGTTTTTAATGAATGAAAATTAGTTTATAAGTTCATATAAAAACAGCGTTGTTAATATATTTTTTAAAAGTCCAGCGGATTTTGGCTATTTTTGAAATGGCTGTTAAGTAAATTTATTTTTTAAAGCCATTTTTAAGACTTGTAATTTGATTTCATAAGGAAATAAATGTTAAATATTATTTTTTTCCCAATTTACATACACACATATAAAATAAATTTTTATGAATATTCAGGAAATTATTAATTTTATTTTTGGAATTAAAATTATTTTTGGAATATTAAAGTGAGTTAAATTTCTTTTGAAGTATTAAAAAATAAATTCATTTCAATAAGTATGTATTTTTTCCAAAAATCACGAGAAAAATCTCCTAATATGTACAAAATATTTCATCGAATTCCTATAATATTCTTTTCTCAGATCACTATCTATTATTTACTCCAGAACATCAAATATGCATTGAAAAGGCATGAATATGAATCTATCCATCTTGATATTGTTTTCATGTTGAATTTTATTGATATATAATCGATATTATGAAATTAATTTTAACTTTAAATTAAATCTTGCAATGATATCTCCTCATTTATATAAAACTCAGAGTAGAATCATCAAAATTTAATTTTTCCCGGCCATTTTTTTCATCTTAAATCTCTATAATTAAGTTATTATAGTAGTGTATCTCAACCCAACTTTACTACAAATTGAAATTTTGCAATTTTTATTATCACAATTTTTACTATCATCATTTTGTCTCTATTTTGCCTTCACTTTTGTATATGTATTTTTTACATCCTATACTTCTTGTATTAATATTTCATTTATGTTTTTGCTTTGTCTTTATTTTATTTGACCTTAGGTATTCTTTTAAATATTCTGAAACTCAACTGTGAACATGTTTCATGTATACTTTAAATTGACTTCAGTTAAAACTGAACCTCTCAAATGACCATTTTGTCATCTACTTTTATAAATTTTATAAATTATTTGCATTTTGTGTTAATACTAAAATATACTAAAAAATGAAATTATTTTTAAATGCAAAATTTAAACAAATTAATAAAAATATAATACAATAGAAGTATATATTTTATTTAACGACTAAATTTTTTTTAACCACCAACAAATGATCATTAAATTCCGTCATAGACACAAGTAAAAATATTTTCCCTAATGATTACTTAAAATGGGCTGCTATCAATTTTCTAGTGCTTTCAAGTAAATTTATTTGGGTATATTTTGCGACAATTCATTAATTTGCATAAAATATTTAATAGTACTATAAAAAAAGAATTTAGACACATGGCGTCAAAAAACAATGTTTTTATTCAATTACATTTTCTGAAAAAAAAGAATTTCCTCAAAATTTGAATCTTCAAATATTTTATTTAAATCATACGAAAATAATTTGATATTGCATTTTATTTCTTTTTCGAGTTTTAATGATCTTTTGAATTTCTTTTATTTTTAATCTAACAAAATATCAAAAATTTTAATTCTTCAGTAGATGGTTATGTCACCGCTGGACCACATACCCCCCGATTGGGTAATTTTTTTATAAGTCTAAAAGTACAAAAAAATTTTAAGACAAAGACAATGACTCATTCAAGGTCATTGAAACAAAGACCATGACTCATTCAAGGTCATTGGATGAGTCATAATAATTTTTAACGGTCATTTATACAAAGACCATGACTCATCCAAAAAAATTCAATGTCATTTAAAACTAGGTCAAGGTCATTGGATGAGTCATCATATTTTTCAAGGTCACTTAAAAGTAGGTCAACGTCATTCAAATTTCCTCAAGGTCATAGAATTTTTAAAAATTAAAAAATTTAAATTTACTACTTATTTATATAAGTAGTGTTTTAATGTTTTTTAATTTTTATTCTATTATTATTATTATTATTATCATTATTATTACAAGTTATTAATAATATATAATAAAAACAAATCAACAACAAAAACTTTTATAATAAAAATAATTCGACTATAATAATATTGTCGAAGAGCTTTATTCAAAGCCCATTCTACATACTTTCGATATCGGGCAGCGCAGCAATGACATCCATCACCACATGGATATTCGGGTTCCATATTCTCATATTCGCATATGAGACTTTAAAAAGAGATCGGAGCGCAATATTATTATGATATTTTATTTCTAAATCGGACCATAGGTATTATCAAAAATGAATTAAGAAAATCAATATTTGAATTGAATGAAAATCGTAACCTTAATGAAAAAATGATGAATCAAATTCAATATAGTATAAAATTTTATTCGAATAAAACAACTGATTAGTTCGATCGTATAATGAAAGAAGTTAATGTTAACCGTTGCAACAAATCATCGTTGTCATTTCCATTATATATTTTTACATATTTTCTTAAATAAAGACATTGCAATATCCATGCATATTTCTGATTGGTCCAATTTATTATAAATAAGCATACGCTTCCAAATAATTTTTATAAAATGCCAGAAACTAAATTTTTTATAACTTTGTTGAATGAGCTGGTTTCTAATAATAGAGAAGAAGATGATATCATTAAAAACATAAAATTCACGGTAGACCGTACTGAGAAAATCGTAGAAGACATTCCATTTGATTATCAAAAAATTCTCAATTTGCCAACATTGGAGAGTAAGAAAAATTCTTTCCAATCGATATTTAGTTATATATTTGATGAAAATAATAAATGGATGCGAATAATAGTAGGATTAATGTATATGAAACACATGATATTAAAATCTGGATCCGACTATGAAAATTATTTCCAATGGTCTATAGAGGTATATTACTTTATATTATTATTAATTTATCAATATTTAGGTAATAGAAACAAAAATTAATCTATGGGTAGAAGCAAACGGTGGATGGATAACAATTATTCAAGTTGCAGCAGAAGCCAAACGTTACTATATTTATGTTTCAAATTGCAAATTTTTATTAAAACTATTAACTGGAGCATCGGTTTTATATATATGTAATAAAGTTTACCATAAATTTTAATAAATATTTCTTTGTTATTATTATGATTATTAATAAAAAACTACATTTTTAAAGATTTATTGATTATTACATGTACATGCTTCATCACTACAATATTCTATCATAATATTTTCTATAATAATAATATTTTTCATAATATTTTCGTCAACACAAGTCTTAAATTCGTTAGGTTCAACTGGGGTTTCTTCATCATTAATAATTTCAGTATCTTCATCATTAATAATTTCTGTATCATTAACAATTTCTTCATCATCATCACTCTGACATTCTGAATCACAACATGAATTTTCTTTACCCAATGCTTCAACTAGAGTCAAAATATCTCTAATTTTTACACCAGTTACTTCTTCGAGTTTATCAAACAAAAAGTTTATTAAATATTCTAAACGAAAATTAATTAATTACTTTATATTTTATCTTTTTCAGACATCGTTTTTTAACAATTTTAAAACTATTTATAATTTTGCTTATAGAATAACAAAGAAAACAAAACATAAATAAATTTAATAACATCCACATTAAACATTATACATTAAAATAATTGTGAAAGTCTACCAGTAACAATTATCCATATTGGAGAAAGCACATCGTTTTGACCAGCTTTATATCCTTGTATTGCTATTGTTAAATACCAGTTTTCCTGTTCCTTGAAACCTATTTCTGTAAATGCATCATAATATCTGGTATATTGACTGGTGAAGAATGCATTTTCATTACATTTTAAGTTCGAATTGATATTTTTGAAAACCGTATCAATATCCTTGATATCTATCATTGAGAGTGTCCCAGCGAGAGATTGAAATTGGGGTTTGACTGGATTTCACAATTGCATATTGATAGTCTCCTTTAAGAAATACATTTTATAATTGTGGAACATCTGAACTGGTAGGACATTGATAGCAGAGGTCACTATTTTCTTGGTCATGTTTGATTTATGATCTTTATAAGGTGGTGATGATTTTATACCCTTGACAGATACTGATTAACCAATCAGAATCATGCATGTACGTATTTCTATTATTATTATTATTATTATTATTAATTAATTAATTAATTGATTTTAACAAAGCTAATGCGTGATCACAAAGACACTGTAAATCACATGATTCACATGATTCATACTGCATGATAAGTGCGTGACTGCATGTAATTTACAAAGAAAACACATACATACTTTTGTTTGTATGTGATTTACAAAGAACACATACATCAAAATCTTTCACCTATATGTGCATATTTCTATACTTATAAAGTGTTACATTATTATTATCATTTAGAGTAGGTAGTTAGGAGCACTCTGCGTTATAAAATAAAATAGGGGGAGGGGGGGGGTTTATTTACAGATTAATTTCGGATTATCTTAATTACATAATGATGTAATCAACTTAATTAATTTTGTGTGTATTTTAATTAATTTTTTCAAAGTTTTTTTACGAAGTTTTTTTCGAGTTTTTGGCGCGATTTTTTTTTAAATTCAAATTTATTTTCGAATTTATTTTCAATTTTTAAAATATAATTTTTTAAGTATTTCTAATTAAATTTTTTTTTCAATCACACTATAGTCAGGGGGTATTTTTGAAAAAGACTAAAATAAATTGGCTCAAATCGCCTACGATGGTCAGAGAGTATTTTCATCCATAAAATTTTTTTTTCTTCAACTCATTATTTTCATAAAAAATCACCGACATATCGATATTCAACCAGGTATTCAACGAGATATTTATTTTAGTAAATTTTAATCATCTTTGTGAATTTTATGTTTTCTGTTGAATTTGAATGGATTTAGGGTTTGATTAAGTTTTTAATAAAATTATTGAAGAAATGAGTGTAAATCTATAATTTTAGAAACAGCTAATTTCTCGATAATTTATTAGATTTGACTTGATTTTAGGATTATTTTAAATAAAAGTTTATTTTAGGAACAAATTGTTTATGAAACATATGTCGGTGAGTTTTTACGAAAATAATGAGTATAACTGGGATTAATGTCATTTAAAGAGAAATGATTGGTTAAGCGAGAATTTATGATAATTTTAAGGTAATTTGATTGAATATCGATATAAGTCGGTTATTTTTTATGAAAATAATGAATATAGCTTGAATTATTGTCATTTAAAGAGAAATGATTGGTTGAAAGTAAATTTTACTATATTTTAAAGTGAAATGATTGGTCGAGAGATGAACTTTATTTTAAGGGGATTTCTAGAAATTTATTCGGTTCAATAACGAAATAAGACGGTGATTTTTATCAAAAAAATGAATATAGCTGGGATTATTGTCATTTAAAGAGAAATGATTGGTTGAGAGTAAATGTGATCAAAATATATCAGTAATATTTTGTTTAATTTTAATTATATTATTGGAATCTGAATAAAATATACTATACGTGTTCGGTTCTAAAGAAAAAATGTTTGATTCATGTAGTTATTTGTATTCAAGTATTTATTTGATTTTATTATTTGTAATTTAATTAAAAATTAAAATTGACTAGCATTTAAAAAATTATGTTACCCATTACTTATGTTGTTATTGACAATTTTCTGAATAATTTAAATATATATGATTATTTCTACGAATGAAGAGAAATTGGACAATTAATTTTCATTCAACAAGTATCTGGAAAAATTGCCTAACAAACTTATAAAATTTTAAAAAATGATCTAACAAATTTTTTCAATTATTTTACAACTTAGTTAATTAAATTAATTTTTTTTTAATTGATAATTACTATTTTCGTTACAATTTGCTACTATGTTGAAACTTTTTTAAAATTTTTATTCAAAGTACTAACAAATATTATTAAAGATCTATCAAAACTTGACAAAAATTATAAAACTTTAGTAACTTTAATAAGTATTACTCAATAACTAATATTTTTTTACCAATTTGCTGAAGGTCTTTTTTTAAAATTTCTTAAAAGTACTAACATAATTTACAAATTAAGCAGTTTTATTTAAAATTTAACAACTTAAAATATTTCTCACAACTTTAATCAAATTCTAATCACATGATAATCATAATTTAAGTATAAGTCTTATTTTTACAAAAACAAATATTTTACAACAATTAAACATACATATTTGGATTTTTAGTAGATTTTATCGGTATCTATAAGTACCTGTTCCGTGTAGTTTTTTAAGCTTTGTTAGAAATACAACTTATTTAGTGGTTTGTCGATAATCATTTAATTTCTAGTAATGTGGTAGATATTATTTTTTTTATATCAGTTTTATTCAAATCTTTAGCATCTTTGAGTTAATAATTTTAAGAGTCGAATCATTTTCAATAAATATATGAAAATTTATTCCATGTACAATGAAAGTAATATATGTTTTGAGAAATTTATTTAAGAATATTTTTCTAATCAAGTTTCTTTTCACTAGCAATTAGATTACCCACTACTTGTAGTTACTAATTAATTTATCATTCAGTAAAAAATAAGAGTTGGGGATGAATAGAAAATCTATAAAAAAAATTTAAGTAATTATTTGATGAGTTAGCAATTAATTTATTTAGGGACATGTGAAAATTAAATGAAAAGGTTGACATTTATCTTTGAAAATAACTTTAAGTAATTTTTCATTGTTGGACGCAATTAAAAATATTACAAAAATAGTAGAAAAATTACAAAGTCTTTTAACTAAGTTTTACAAAATGTCAATAAATCACATACAAGACTTGTAAAGCAATAAATTTTATTCAGAGAAAATACAACACTTGATTGGGCTTCAATGATTAATAGTTTTTTGATAGCAATCAGGTAACTAAGCAACCAAATAATTTGGTGACATCAATGATCGATAAAAGAGTGGAGAAGTTAATAAAATTTCAACTTGTATTTCTTTTGATTGTTCATATTTTTATGTGCTTTTATTTAAAGATTTCTTGGTCAGTAAACAATTTTTGATATTGATTTGTTCGGTAACTAGTTATTGATGGCATATTGTGAGTGTGTGAATAACCATGTATTTTAAAGGGAAATGATTGAGAGAAAAGTTTATTTTTTAAGTGGGTTAAGTTGGTTGAATATCGGTGTTCAAAGAGTAAATATTATTTCAATATGGCATTTTAATGAATAAGTAAATTATTCAATGCCTAGTATGTATATAGAGAGTTCTAAAGTACTCGGTTATTTGTATACAATACCTTGTGATTGTTATTCAGTTATTGATGAATTATTCACTATGTATCAGTATTCAGAAGTTGATACCAAGTAAATATAACAATGGATTTGGTTTCAATGAATTTGATTAATTATCGCTTGATAACAACAAGGTAACTAAGCAACCAAAAAATTTACCAATTTAGAGACATCAATTATCGATAAAAGAGTGAAGAAGTTAATAAAATTTCAACTTGTATTTCTTTTGTTCAACCCTTTATGTGATTTATTTCAAAATTAGTTGGTCAGTAACCTATCATTAATATTTGTTGGTTCAGTAATTAGTTTTTGATATTGATTTGTTCAGTAACTAGTTATTGATAACATATTGTGAGTGTGTGAATAACCAAGTATTTTAAGGGTAAATGATTGAGAGAAAATTTTATTTTTAAGTGGGTTAAGTTGGTTGAATATCGGTGTTCAAAGAGTAAATATTATTTCAATATGGCATTTTAATGAATAAGTAAATTATTCAATGCCTAGTATGTATATAGAGAGTTGTACAGTACTCGGTTATTTGTATACAGTACCTAGTGATTGTTGTTCAGTTATTAATGAATTATTCACTGTGTATCAGTATTCAGAAGTTGATACCAAGTAAATATAACAATGGATTTGGTTTCAATGAATTTGATTAATTATCGCTTGATAACAACAAGATAACTAAGCAACCAAAAAATTTACCAATTTCTAGACATCAGTGATGTGAAAGAGAGTGAAGAAGTTAATAAAATTTCAACTTGTATTTCTTTTGTTCAACCTTTTATGTGTTTTTATTTAAAGATTTCTTGGTCAGTAAACAATTTTTGATATTGATTTGTTCAGTAACTAGTTATTGGTTAGATTTTGGGTTTATAGTCAATAACCAAGTATTTTAAGGGGAAATGATTGAGAGAAAATTTTATTTTTAAGTGAGTTAAGTTGATTGAATATCTGTATTCAAAGAGTAAATATTATTTAAATAGGGAATTTTAATGAATAAGTAAATTATTCAATGCCTAGTATGTATATAGAGAGTTGTACAGTACTCAGTTATTTGTACACAGTACCTAGTGATTGTTGTTCAGTTATTATTCACTGTGTATGGGTTATCAGCGTTCAGAAGTTGATACCAAGTAAGTTAACTTTTTATGTTTTCTGAAAATATTATTATTATTATTATTATTATTATTATTATTATTATTATTATTATTATTATTATTATTATTATTAACACTACATTTCTTTGATCGTTAAAAAATATGTTTAAAAAAGTGATTGTAAAAATTATACTAAAAATTTGATTGTGAGATTAGAATTAAAAATTTCATCTTTAAAAATTATATATAAAAAATTGATCGATAAAATTATACTAAAAATTCTTGTATAATCACGTATAAAAAATTTCATTGTAAAATTATCCTAAAAATTTCATCGTTAAAAATCATGTATAAAAAATTCCATTGTAAAATTATCCTAAAAATTTTATTATTTAAAAATATGTATGAAAAATTCCATTGTAAAATTATGTTAAAAATTTTATCATTTAAAAATATGTATAAAAATTGATCGATAAAACTATACTGAAAATTTTATTTAATAAATTTTATCATGCAATATTGTCGACTCTAACTTTAAAAATTCTTACCTTATGTAACTTACCTTTTGACCCTCTATTTACTTTTAAAAAATTCTTACCTTATGTAATTTGCCTACTATAACTGCTTTTAAAATTTTCTGCTTTAAAAATTACCCTTATGTAACTTAACTGTTGACTCTATTTAATTTTTAAAAATTCTTACCTAACTTACCATACTTGACTCTAGGCACCTTAAATTACTTTAAGAACCTTAATTTACTTTAATTTATCTAAATTTACTTTAATATACTCTTATGTACTTTAATTTACTTTAGACCTTTTATTTACTTTAATATACTCTAATGTACTTAAATTAACTTTAGATCCTTTAATTTACTTTAATTTACCTTAATGTACTCTAATGTATCTTAATTTACTAGAGGAACCTTAATTTACTCTAATATACTTAAATGTATTCTAATGTACTTTAATTTATCTTAATTTAATTTAGGTATTTTAAATTATTTTTATCTAGAGCATAAATTTGTCTATGAAAATTGTGTGAACAAATATTTCAAGTGTTTTTTTTTAACAAGCCTATAAAATACCTCTGTCAATTTTTTATCAGTAGGCGATTCAAGCCATTTTTATTTTATGCCTATATTTACCTATAGAAAGTATTGACACCAAATATTGCATTGTATTTTATTACGAGTTAAAAATACCCCTGACTATATCACCTCTTAGGCAATTTGAGCCAATTTTAATTTTATCCTTTTTTTTATCGTTTTTAGTCTTTTTCAAAAATACCCGCTGACTATAGTGTGATTGAAGAAAAAAAATTTTTTATGGATGAAAATACTCTCTCTGACCATCGTAGGCGATTTGAGCCAATTTATTTTAGTCTTTTTCAAAAATACCCCCTGACTATAGTGTGATTGAAAAAAAAATTTAATTAGAAATACTTAAAAAATTATATTTTAAAAATTGAAAATAAATTCGAAAATAAATTTGAATTTAAAAAAAAAATCGCGCCAAAAACTCGAAAAAAACTTCGTAAAAAAATTTTGAAAAAATTAATTAAAATACACACAAAATTAATTAAGTTGATTACATCATTATGTAATCAAGATAATCCGAAATTAATCTGTAAATAAACCCCCTCCCTCCCCCTATTTTATTTTATAACGCAGAGTGCTCCTAACTACCTACTATTTAGTATTACTATTATTGTCATTATTATTATTATTATTATTATTATTACTATCATCATTTAGTATTACTATTAGTGTTATTATTAGTGTTATTATTAGTGTTATTATTATTATTATTATTATTATTATTATTATTATTATTATTATTATTATTATTATCATTTATTATCATTTATTATTACTATATAAATTATAACGAATACAAAAAATAAAACAAACGCTAAACATTTATTGACGTAAAAGATTCAATTTCAACAAATTCCTAATGGAGTTTATTATACTCCATTCTACATACCGTTGGTAACGGAAATTGCAACAACTACAATGGTTATTCTGTTGCCATTTCCGTTACCGTTTTATTTATCTTGTTTTCCAATAGAGCCTGACTGATCAGATCTGAAATTCGGATTCTGGTTTCTTCGAATACCAGTTGTTGAATCATTGCAGGATCTTGGTTCATCAAAATCCGCTTCATTTGCGGGTAATAGAATATCACTCTCTCTATTACCATTGTCCCATATTTGTCTAAATAAAATAAATAATAATAAATTTACCATATTCAGTGGTATTTTTGTTCTGCATTATATTATCCATTTTAAAAATGAAATAAAATTAATAACAAAGCTGTTTTAATTACTCATTAGCCAATCAGATATCGACCAATCCCGCGATTTCATTGAGTATGCCACTAACAATATTTTTGTACTCTAGATTTCGCAACCCTAATATGACTATTTTCCCACTGGCAAACACGTTAACACACATTGGGTTATATTTTAAAAGCCTCAGTGCAAGAAATAATTCTGGCTCGAACATACAAAGACATTTTGTTGACATGTTTTATAGATTGATAGATTGCCCCATATCCATGGTAACCGTAATTGACTGAATTTTAATATCCTTTATTCTATATTGTGATTTATTGACATCTAAAGGTTTCTTGCATCCAATGATTCTGCATTTGCCGGATTTGAAAAATATTATATGGTATTTTCCACTACTATCAATAATTTGCTCTGGTTTACCAGTCGGAGTCGTCATTTCTGAAAAATCCTTTATAATTTATATTTGATAACATAATTAAACAATAATGAAATATTAATCTATATATTTGATTTTTAGAAAGAGTTCATTAAATTATATAACATAAACAAAAACCTATAATTATACAAATTAATAATGGAATTAAGAAATGATGCGGTATATCAAATCGTCGGCCCAAGTGGTAGTGGTAAAACTATGTTTGTGTGTAAATTACTGAAATCTAATTTATTTCAAACAAAATTCAACAAGATTTATTGGCATAGGGGTGCAGATGAAGAACATGGATTAACTCAAGATAATTTCTGTAAATTGAAAAACATGAAAATAGTAAAGGGTTTCGATAAAAACTGGTCAAGTCGTTTAAGGAAAGGTGATGTCATCATTATCGATGATTTGTATCAGGAAGCTAATAAAGAAAAGGATTTTAATAATTTATTCACAAAAATCAGTAGACATGTTGGTGTTACTGTGATCTTTATTACTCAAAATCTATTTCATCAGGGTGGTGCACATCGAACAAGGAATTTAAATGTTCAATATTTAGTTATTTTCAAGAATCCTAGAGATGCAACAGTTATTGATTTTCTTGCTTGACAAGCATATCCTAATAATCGTAATTTTCTTATCAGTGCATATCAAGATGCTACAAAATCACCACATGGATATATATTTCTTGATTTCACACAACAATGCAATGACGATTTACGGGTTAAAACAGATATTTTCAATAAAGAAGGATAGTAGAAGTGATATTGAATTTTATATTAATGGTTCCCAAACTGAATATCTAGATTTGAACGATACATTGTTAACTGTTCAGATCAAAGTTGTAGATAAAGATAGAAAACCGTTGGGTGAACCATGTGATGTAATACCAAATAATTTCTTGATTCATACACTTTTTAAAGATGCAGTTCTCGGATTTAATAATATCAAGATTGATGGTGGTAACAGTACATATATTCACAAAGCTCTAACAGAAACTATTATAAATTACAATAGAGATACTAAAAATACATGTTTAACTCCTATGGGTTATGGTAGTGATGACGATAGAAAAAAGTGGATTAAGAGTTCAAAATTACTTACCATGTGCTCATCATTACAACTCAATTTTACGGATCAACCGAAATATTTACTCCCAGGTGTTAATGTACACATTAAATTGAAAAGATCTGAGTCGGCATTATCACTAACAAGTGCTACCACAGCACCAATTCTTCAATTAGTTGATGCAAAATTATTGGTGAGAAAAGTTTGTGTTGAGCCCTCTGTATTAGCCGGTCATCAACTGGGGCTTAGTTCTAAGCATGCAATATATCCATTGAAAACAAAAAAAATTGTTCAATTTGCTATTGCTAAAGGTTCAGCTTCTTTCTATAAGGAACAAATATTTGGAGATAGAAGAATGCCCAACTTTATATTGGTAACATTTCAAAGTGAATCTCAATATAATGGATCATACTTAACATCGAGCTCAATTTTCAAATATTTTGGAGTAACATTTCTAACTTTATCGAAAAATAGTGATTATAGAGAAACATATACTCAAGATTTCGATAATGATAATTATTGTGCTACATACATGCAGAGTATAGTGAGAAATATGGGTTATTTGGATAAAAACCTTAATTGTGGTATAAAGTTTGATGATTTTAAAAAAACAAATATTCATTTTTTAAATTTGTTTTGGCACCCGATTTTGATTTAAATCAGAGTCAATTACCTCAAAATGGAAATTTACAATTAGATATAAAGTTTGCTAAAGCTACGATTGAACCGGTGCATGTTGTAATATATGGAGTATTTGAAAATCTGGTTCAAATAACTGCAAACAGAACCGTGTTGGTTTGAAAATGTTGGTATAAATGTATAGATAATTTATGATAATTTGTCATGAAGTAAGTTTTTCATGCATTATTGATATTATTGATGTAGTTCTGTTCAGGTCTATCGAATTGGAAAACAAATACTAGGACATGAATTTTTAGGGGTTTTTCCACTTGATAAAATTCCATATTTACGTAATAATCAAGCTATAATCGTCAATACTCAATCGTCTCATCTCGGTGGAGAACATTGGTTAGCAATATATATGAAACCTAGCAAGATATTTGTATTTGATCCTATGGGTTTCTATTATCCGGCTTTAATGGTTTCGAAACTGCAAACATTGGGTAAACTTATTGTGTATAATAAAACTATGTATCAAAAACCATGGAGCTTAACATGTGGTCAACATTGTTTAGCTTGGTAATTATCCAAGCGATTTAATGTATAATAAATGTATAAATGTTTGTGTTATTATTATTATTATTATTATTATTATTATAATTATTATAATTATTATTACTATTATTAGTATTATTATTAATTAATTAATTAATGAATTAATTAATTATAACAAAGCTAATGCGTGATCACAAAGACACTCTAAATAACATGATTTACACTGCATCACATGATTCACGTGATTCACACTGTATGAGAAGTGCGTGACTGCATGCATACACAAAACTGTATGTAATATATAAAGAAAACACATACATACTTTTGTTTATATATGATTTTACAAAGAAAACACATACATCAAATCTCTCACCTTCCTAAATCTGATTGGCTAAATCCTGATTCTCTTTATAAACATTGATTATTTTGTCACAATTAATTCAAAATTTCAAAATGACACGTCGAAATAATATTTTAAGAACTCTTCTGTATTCCGAAACCGGTAAGGATTTTTAATTTAATTTTTCTTTTATTATTTTTTATTTTAGACTGGTTTTCAACAATGCAGAATCAGATTGAGGGAGTTAATGAATTTGAAAGAGGTAAATTTTCAATTAATTTCGGCTTATTTAGGTTTATTTTACAAAATGAAGTTATCGTTATCGATGATAGCGAAGATGATATTATCAATGATGGTAAATTTTAATTTTATTTTTTCTTTGAAAACATTTAAGTAGATTTGGATCATGAAGAATGTTTGGGGAATAATGCCCACATTGACGTGAATGATGATTTTCCGGGGAAGAATGCCCACATTGACGTGGATGACAATGATGCACACATTGACGTGGATGATAATTGTGATAATTAATTTGTGATATATTTGAAAAATTTATTTAAATTTGTTATTGAAAAGTTATTGAAAAGTTTTTGAAAAAATTTATATTGATTGAAAAATTTATTTAAATATGTTATTGAAAACCTATATTTATGATATATTTGTTATATTTATTTAAATTTGTGATAATGTTAGAATTAATGAAATATTTAAACTTGTGATATATTTGTTATTGAAAACCTATATTTATGATATTGAAAACCTATATTTATGATATTGAAAACCTAATAATTGTAATATTTATTGAAAAAGTTATTGAAAAGTTATATTTATTGATATTTAAAATATATATTTTATCAGGCCAATTATATCCGAAATATTGCAACGCTTCAACATGTCATTCGGTAAAATGTCATGGTGAAATGAAGCAATACTACGGCCTTAAATTCTTTGGCATCAATTTTTTCATATGCCCCAAATGAGAGACTGCCCAAGATATAAAATGTTTAGAGTTTTATAAGGGGCACTTTACCCACTTAAATCAATTTACTTTAAATAAAAAATCTCTTTTTCGAAAAATAAATAAATAAAATAATAATAATAATAACAATAATAATAATAACAATAATAATAATAATAATAATAATAATAATGATGAACGAAATAATACATCGAGACATAATAATAATAACAATAAACTACCTGCTGCAAATATTCAGTGTGTTCCCTCTAAAATAAAAAGGGTTGAAATCATCATTAGCGATGAGGATGATGATAATAATCAAATAGGGGGTTCAATTAATGTTGATAATGAACCTGAAATGAGGTTAGATTTAAATGGAACCCATAAAAGTATTGGATTCGATGTTGAACACGAAAATCTAATTCAAATTTCCCTAACAAATAAAATAATTAATAAATTAAAATCAGAAATAAACAAAATGGGGTCAGTTAAAATACAATTCACCATTCTTATCCAATTAGAAAAAGATGGTGAAATTAAAGATAATTTTTTTAGTAATAAGGCAGAACTTTTTTCTGATAATTTTCTGCTTGATGGGATTACTAGATTAAATAATAAAATAGAACGTTTCACATATTTAGGGAGTGTGTGGCGGGTTGTTAAAATCAAAGAAATTGATTTTATATTAACTAAATATTATCCCATAAATGGACTAGCTGGCCATAGTTATATCCCCACACCAAGATCTTTATCTGGCAAAAAAGCTATAGTTAATGTTCAAAACAATCACCATCATTGTTTTATCTATAGTATATTAGCCCTTTTAAAACGTAGTGTAGTAAGCACAAATAGAAACAGAGTTACCTTTTACGAGAGTTATTTGGATGAATTGCATTTTGACCCCATTGACGATTGCCCTATGAGACTCTATAATATTCCCAAGTTCGAGAAAAAGAACAAGGACTTAAACCTTGCTATAAATGTTTTGATGTATAACGTAAAACCGTCTAAAATTCCTCAAAATGATGATATAAATTATATCCCCCATAATCCACATTTAGATATAATTCACCGCTCCAAGGTTACTGACGGTACACCTATTTATTTACTTCTTTTGGAGGACGGCGATAATTATCACTATACTGCTGTTTTTGATTTGGATAAATTAATAAACTACCATGCGACTACATCTTGCAATGTCCAAATCTCTGTACATTGGTGTATCCATTGTCATAATGGCTTTAGATTAAAACCCGCATTTGACACCCATGTTGTCTTGTGTATTAAAAATCAAACAGGTACTACTTTTTATACTTTGCCTAAAAATAAATATTTAAAATTTTCAAATTTTGCAAAATCGATTACCCCGCCATTCGTAATTTATGCGGATTTTGAGTCAATTTTACCACTGGATATAAGGCATCATCAAATACATATGCCGATAGCAGCAGGTCTACTATTAATTAATAACTACACAAATACGAAACATTATTATACTTTTATTGGCGATGATTGAGTTTTGGCGTTTTTGAAAAAGATTGACGAAATTGCTCTTTCGATTGTCTTGCCATATTACGAGGTTCATTGTCAAAAAACTATATGTATAACATTTAATGAGGAACGAGAGTTCAAGGATTGTCGCACTTCTTATTTGTGTAAAAAGTTTATTAGGGATAAAGTTAAGGATCATTGTCATTTCTCAGGTAAGTATTTAGGGGCTGCTTGTAGGAAGTGTAATGTTTCTCGACGAATCCAGAAACAATTACCTGTGGTTTTTCACAATTTGAGGGGATATTATCTCCATCATATTTTAAAGTATGGTTTAAATAATTTTTCTTCTTGGGAATTAAATATTATTCCGACCACTTCTGAAAACTTTATCTCCCTCATCGCGTACATTAATAAATTGCCTGTTCGTTTTTATAGACAGCATGCAATTTGTTAATTCATCTTTAGCAAAAGCGGTTAAGACATTTACTGATTTGCCTTTAACTGATTCTGAATTTGATGGCGCAATTGTTGCAATATCTCTTGAGGTTCTTGAATCGACTTCTGAATTGCCTCCTATTTGGGGTTCTGTATCTGATGATGAATACGTTACAGCTCAATAAATTTGAACATAGTAAAATTGCGAGACAATGCTAGATTATATGTTAACCTACTTAAAATTAGACGTATTCCTCCTTGTGGATTATTTTCAGCAATTTCGCGCAAAAGCAATTGCTTATAATAGTCTAGAACCTCTTAAATCTTTATGAAATTCCTGGTATATCATGGGCGTCTGCTCTCATGACATTACAGGAACCTATAGAACTTCTGCAGGACATGAAAATGTTTAATTTCTAAGAGGGAAGAATACGGGATGGGCTAACATTTGTTAACAAGCATTATGTCGCAAGTTCTGAGGATACAGAAATCTTGTATATAGATATAAATAATTTGTATGGTTGGGCTCTTAGCCAATATCTTCCGTGTTTCGGTGTATGATGGTTTGGATGATGTATTGAATGAGTGCATGGATGTTGACGATATTGAAACCCTTCCATATGGTTATACAATGGAGGTTGATATCGAGGTTCCTAATTGTGTGCATGATTTTTTGAATGATTTTCCGATTGGTCCGGAAAAGATGTGTCCACCGAATTCTAAAGTTGAGAAGTTGATGCTCACGCATTGGCCTAAGAAGAACCATGTTCTTCATTGGCGGCTTCTCAAGCTTTACCTTTCTCTCGGTGTGAAGGTTTTTAAAGTTCATCGCGCAATTAAATTCAAGCAAGCACCTATATTTCATGCATACATTGACAAAAACACCAAATTAAGAGCTCAAAGTACTAGCAAGCTATATATGAACTTGTTTAAACTTTATAATAATAGTTTGTATGGAAAGTCTGTCGAAAACCTTAAAAAACGGATGAATTTGAAGCTATGCAATTCTGATGAAAAGATGATTGTATATGCCTCAAAAAAACCGAATTTCAGAAAATCTATCGTAATTGATGATAACCTGAATGCTGCTCATCTGAATAAAGATTTGATATGCTTAGACAGGCCTAGTTACATCGAACAATCAGTTCTAAACCTGTATAAACTTAGAATGTACGAGCTACAATATAAGGAATTAGCTAAATACCGTAATGAATTTAATTGCGAAATAAATATCGAAGCACTGTAGGCTAGACACTCTTTTGCAGGCAATGATAAAAGACATCCTTTTAGATACCTACCAAATTACGACCAGGCACATCCCTTATACTCGAGGAAACTAGATTCAGTGATAGGAAAATTTAAAGACGAGAGTAAAGGTCTCGAGTATAAGGAATGGGTTTTCTTAAGACCCAAGTGCTATAGTCTTTTAGCTACTAAATATACAATAAGGACTAAGGGGGTGAAGTTGTTGGGGACAGAGATTAAGCACCAGTCATATTTAGATTGTTTTAATAATGACACAATATTCACGGTGCCTCAAACTAGGATAGGGACGCGGAACTACCAATTGTTTACATTTAAGAACAGTAAAATTGCGCTTACCAATAAAGACAATAAGCGTAATTGGGTGGGTAGAAATTTCAGTCTCGCATTTGGTCATTATTTAGGAATCGATGCCATTGATGATGACCAAGTATCGCACAACCCCAGCTACCAAAGCACACACAGCCCAAGCTATGACAGCTCCTACAGTGGTTTCAGTCAAGACATTGACGATTTGTCAGATTGATTTATTTATGTGAATATAATTTTTATCGATTTCTTTTTTTTTATGGTTGTGATTTTTTATTAATTTTTATTATTAAAATAGCACTTTTCTCATTTTGAGCCATAACATGAATATCATATTTATTCACATATATTTTATATCGATTTTATTATTGCATTGTATAAAATTTTTCTATTGAAATAATTTTATAACTTTTATATACTTTGTTGAAAATTTATATAAAATAATAATAATAATAATAATAATAATAATAATAATAATAATAATAATAATAATAATAATAATAATAATCTAATAAAAATTAAAAGACATTAGTAAATTTAAATGTAAAAATGTTTAAAAATACTATAACCTTGAGAAAATTTGAATGACTTTTAAAAATTATGATAACTCATCCAATGACCTTGAAAAGTATGATGAATGAGTCATTGTCCTTGTTTAAATGACCTTGAAAATTATTATGACTCATCGAATGACCTTGAATGAGTCATGGTCTTTGTTTCAATGACATTGAATGAGTCATTGTCTTTGTCTTAAAATTTTTTTGTGCTTTTAGCCTCAGAAAATTTTTTTACCCCGGGGGGTAAGGGGTCCAGTGGTGACATAACCATCTACTTTCTTCTTAACATAAAATTATTAATATTTTATCAGAATCAAAAATAACGAAATATCATCATAAAAAGAAGACATGTCAAAAGTGATCAAGACAATATTTGATTTTCATTTAATAAATATATTTAATTTTAAAAGGGCAATTTACGTTTAAATATTCCGATTTTATAGCATATTGAAAATTTCAAAAGTTATTTTGTTTATTTATATATATATATATATAAAGTTGTGTAGATTTCGATGTTTTTTAAAAAAAAAATTAAAATTAAAATTAAATCATTTAATTTATTTTATAAAAAAACAATAACAATTCACATTACACTTGGGTAAACCAAAATATAATTTATAACAAGAATGAACTTAATTGAACATATTATTGTTTATAAAACTTTTTTTTAATATTATTAAAATAATTGAATTTTTAAATTACATTATTTTTTAAAAGTTATAATATTAATAAAAATTATAATATTTATATAAATAAAATTTTAAATTAATTAAAATTTATTTGAATATATTTTTTAAATATTTATTTATTACAAAATTAAATTGATAAAAAATAATTTGTTTAAATTAATAGTTAATTTTTAATATTTTTAGTTGGTTTTGTGTACCTGAAGATGACAGTTATGCTGTCGAAATATATCGTACGAAAAGTTTTTTATTGGCGTTATCTTTTAATTAAATCGTTGCAAAAATTATATAATTATTTATTTATATTATTGTTTCATAAAGTATTGTTTAAGAAAACATAACCACCCCACTGATTTAAACAATTAATCCTGTTTGTTTGATTGTGACAAATTTTCCCGACACAGAGAAATTATGCTCATTTTGCGTAGATGTCGGCATTATTGTTGTTAAATCTGTTCTGAACTATTCAAAATTTGCAGTAATATTTCCTGTCAGTTCATATAGAATAATTTCTTTCAAAACTGGTCGAGCTTACATTAAACTATCTTGAATTGAATTTTGTAATAATTTTTTCAAGTTTATATTTTCTACTATTATTTCATCTTTGTCTTTGGAAGAATCTTTGAAAAAAATTTCAAAATCAATTTCATTAAAATCATTATTATTAGTACTAAAAAGTCTAACAATATCAGTTTAAAAAGTAAAGCTGAAAAAATCATCATCGTTATGTTTACGAGAAAAGTTTGGATCCTGAATGGATTTTTAACCAAAGAATTCTTTTTTCTGATTTTTCGATTTTAAGTTTAACAGGTAATATTTGACGTAAATTAAAAGTTTGTTCGTTTCCTGAAATATTGTACAAAAATTTAAGTATTCCTTCGCTAGTAAGAAGGTTTGTATCTTCGTGTCTAATACTTTGATTTGAACTTATATAGATTTCAATGTGTGGAATATACACTTTGCTGTATAATATAAAGTGCATATATGTGCTCAATTGACGCTCTAACATTATAAACCGACTAATCCATCGTTTTCTGCAGTCAAAAAGAAGATTTTTTTTCACCAGATTTTATATATTTTTCTAATTATTATGTGTATATTTATTTCACTAGTAAGCAAAAAAAACAGTCTCTGCAAATAATTCCTCATCACAGTCATCCAATTCTAATAGCAATGAGCAATATTTACTTTCGAAATCAAATTCATTTGCATCGTATCCCTTAGCCCATGGGTGGACAAACATTTTGATGGCGGGCCAATCCAAGAGATTTGCACAAGTTTGCGGACCGGACATATTTTAAAGTTTAAAATTTAAACAATACAAGGCATGATTTTGTATACTTATTATATTTTATAATATAAAATTCGAGGTTGAATGATTCCTAAATTGAAAAAAGTTTCTGATTTTGAAAAATTTTAGTTTTACACAACTTATAAATATGAATTTAAATACTTTTTTTGAATGTATGGCAAGCCAGATAATTGTTGTGGCTTGCCGGACTTTGCCCACCTCTGACTCAGACCTCAATCTTTGTTTTTTTGTTATAAAGTACTGACAAAACTGCCAAATGTATGGCATGATTGTAGCAGAGATGTGGACAATGAAGGTAGTTAATTTTTGAAGCTGAGTTGAATGTTCTTGGGTGCTATGTACAAGCGAAGCACTCTGTTAGTGCATGTCAGCCACCTTGCATGATTAAGAGGACCAGGAGAAGCTGTAGCAAGAAATTTGAGATCATTCTGATTTTTTCATTCTTGTCGTATCGCAAGACAAGCGCGCAACAAAAATTGCTGTTCATCACTCAGGTCATTTTTAATATTATCACCAATGTCCTCTACTTAACTTCGAATAGGCTAGAAATCAACGAGTGGTAATGTCCTTGGATCATAATTCAATTTAATTTCCACATTTTCCAGGAAACTATGTGATTCACATGTATCCCCGTCTATTCTTTTGAAAATGTCGCGTAATGGTAACTCGTTCAAATGCAACATACAAATCAACCATTGGACAGGATGTTGTAGCACTGTTTTTTATGTGTCGAATGACCTTTTGTTCTCCAGTATTGACATTTGTACCATCACATAAAATGGCACAAAGCGTTTTGGTGGATTTGGTTTCACGATCGACTGAAAGAAGTTCAGTGAGGATATCATTTGCCTTCCGCTTTGTAGTGATACATGATCGACATAGTAATCCCCAGGATAAGATACTATAACATGATATTCTTTTTTCCTATTTCGAGAACCATCTTTCACTAGTCTTGTATCATCAATTCTTTCATCAAAGACAATGCAAAGTAAATTTGAGAATACAAGAGATCGACTTGGTCGTTGGATGACTATCATATTTTTTCAAAGTCATTCAAACAAAGACAATGACTCATTCAAGGTCATTGGATGACTCATCATATTTTCCAAGGTCATTCAAAAGTAGGTCAAGGTCAATGGATGACTCATCATATTTTTTCAAGGTCAGTCGGAATTTCTCAAGGTCATATTATTTTTTAAAATTTTAAATTACTACTTATAAAAATAAGTAGTGTTTTAATTAATAATATTTTTTAATTTTTATTATTATTTTTATTATTATTATTAATATTAATATTTTTATTAATATTATTATTAATATTATTAATACATGTTTTAATTTTTATTACAAGTTTTATTTATTATTATTATTATTATAAATATTATTATTATTACAAGATTTCATTAATAATTTCCTATGGCTCATGTTCTTGTTACTCTTATATTGATCATGTCATTATTATTCATTCACTCCTATTGATTATATCTTTATAAGTCATGTGCGTGCGGTGTTTAATAATATTATTGATGTGTAACAAAGACATTGAAAACATATATATATATAGTGTTAAATAATATTTACTCTCATAAAATGAGATTAGATATTTCAGAATCACCTTTGAATCATACAGAGGTTTTATTTTATTTTTATTAATTGTATTAATCTTCTAAATTAAGATACCAGAATTTAGTATTGAATGGAATCAGACATTTTTAATAATCGATAGACTGTTGACAGAAACCTATGATTATTTATTACTATCAAAAATAAATAAGTCTTTTAAACATCGCAATATTCAAATTCTCGTAGAATTATTTGGTTTCAAAAAGTAACTAATAAAATTATCTAGTTGTATATTATTTCTAAATAATATAAATCCTACAGAAATTAATATGCTTAATATATTCTGGGTATGCATGGATTTCAGGTTTAGAAAAAATCGAAATAAAAATCAAGGATAAACTGGATGAAGTACAAAAACACTATCTTACATGTTCAAATTGTTTAATTAATAAAGTCAATATTTTATATTTGCCATTTGGACATATCATTATTTGTTCATATGTTTTAAAAACTCTAATAGGTGTGGAAGTTGTGGTTTAATTATTGATGAGTACCATTCTATGTATATGTAATAAATGTTATTTTGTTTCTAAAGAAATATTATTCAAGTTACTTTTAACTATTGTGAATATGATCTCAAACCCTAATTTATAAAAGCAACTAATAATAAAATAATCAAAACATAATAAAATAAGTAAATGAAAATGTCGAAATAATGATTATAATTTTCATCGTATTTATACTATGTATATAACCAATGCAATGACAATGTATAATTTTACTATAAAGATTCTAAAAATATGTTGAAATTAAAAATGTGAAAACTGAAGATACTCAGAAAGCTTAAAAATTAGCTATGATGTATATAACGTTAATGTGTGCATGATCTCTTCATAATCTCGATGTTTGACTGGATATTGCAATAAAATATTATAAAAAATCATAAAATTTATCTATTTTTTTATGATGGAATAATAGCAGTTGGGGTTTTAACGATCTACGTAGAAATGTTTTATAATCAAGTAATTCTAAAACAAATTGAATAGTCATACATGTTTTTGTTACAAATTAATAAATTTTATCATAATTCATTAAAATATTTAAGTAAAACAATATAAAAAAGTTATATGTAAATTGTTACATTGTTGTATTAACTTAATATTGAATCGAAGTAATGAACCAGCAAAATTTATTTAAATATTACCATCAAATAATAAATTATTTATGATAATTATAGTAAAGATAATAAACGTTTTAAGTAAATTATTACAAAATCATAAAATAACACAACTTGCAAATACTGCGATAAGTTATTTCAACAAAATAGTTAATAAATAATAATAATAATAATGCCACTAATAATAATAATAATAATAATCATAAATTTTAATAATTTGACAGATAAAAAATAGTTCTGAAACTAGATGCTAGCTAAATATTAACAAAATATTTTAATGGGGATACATAACTTGAGTACTTAATGTAATGTTCAGATGGATGAATAAGGTTTTGTTAATCATAAACGATTCACGGCCTTTTATGTAAAAATAATTGAAAATAAGTCAATTATCATCAAATCAATACTGTCCAATAAAGATATCATAGCTTGTTTTAAATATCTGATTTAATCGAATTTCCATTGATTTGCCGTAGATTTTGAATCTAAAAACATACATTCAAAGATGTACTCACTGTTCGATGAAGGGGTTACATATCATTGTGATATTAAATAAATCGGGAACAAAATTACTTTAAAAGGTTGATAAAGGTATCGATACAAAGTTGACATACATGGACATACAAAGTTGGCATAACTGCATTCACATGATATAACATTCACACATCTATCTATCAAAATCATGCATTTGGGTCGCAGATGAATAGTAAAATCAATCAAATAACAAAAATGGGCAAATCACATATGAAAACACGATAATTATACATTGAGGTTATCAATTTTAATCAATTTGAGGTATTTATCACATATAAAAATCTAACCTATTTGATACAATTTAACAGTCTTAATATGTTTGTGATGAAAACATAAGTATATTTGAGGGACTTCATTGAAATATATCAGTCACTGTTGAGAATTATTTTACGTTAGACATAAACTATCAAAACATTTATTTTAGAATTATTGGAAGTTGAACTTTGTTTTATAAAACTGTCGTAACTTTTATCAAATTCAATTGGTAAAACAGAAAATATATTTTTACTACATTACATATATACAAAATGATATTCTTCAATAATTATACCACAACTTTCACATTTACGAGTAGTGGTTTTGAAACAAGAAAAACAAGTAATTATATGTACACAAGGTAAATATATGATGGATGCTTTTTTAATCTAAGAAATTGAACATGCCAGAAAATCTTTTCTTGCATCGGACAGTTTTTCAATTATTTATATTTCTATTTTATCGACACTATTCATGAAAGAGCGAATAAGGTTGTGATATTCTTCAAATCTAAAATTCATGCATGACCAGAAAACACTGAGTATATTAAATTTTGTAGGATCAATATAATTTAAAAATATTATCCAGATCGATAATTTCATCAATGATTTGTTGAATCCAAACAAGTCTACAAAACATTCAACTAATTCATGTTTAAAGGATTTATTCCAATTTTGCTAGAAATATATCATCAAATTTTGATGCCAAAAGCCTATCAATTATTGAAAAGGTCTGACACCATATAACACCTAATTTAAATGGTTAGTTTATTCAATAAATATCAAATCAAACTTTTGTATCATTTATCTCCATTTATAAAAATTAAATCTAAAGTAATTTATTAATAAATGTTTAATAAATGTTTAGTAAAATATAAAATTTTGTTATTCAGTGATATTCATGATAAAATATTCATGGCAATGTTGAATTTTGGTTAATGAAAATATGGTCATACAATTTGATTATACAACATGGTCATACAATTTGATCATACAACATGGTCATACAACATTGAGCGAATCATATATATGTATCAAATGGCTATATTCTTCAAAGTGCGGGACCCATAAACATCAGTTTATTTTATAATGACTATGTCAAATGATTTTACTAGCCCTTAAGACAAAGATTACTCACTGAAATGATATAGGTTCGGATTTTCCCCCACCTTAAATCACATATCGTAGAAACTCAGATAACCAAGAGCTTGTAAAAATTTCACAACTATTTTTGGGATACGTTGAGTATTTCTGTAATTTGCCGTGTCATGTACCGTATATTGTTTTCAATCAATGTTTCGATTTGATCATTATTTAACACTAATTGTCTACCAGAGTGCTCATTATTTTTACATTAAGTATTTCAAGAACGAAATTGAAAAACCAATTTTGACACTATGTCACTCAAAGTACCTTCACTATACACAGCACATATTTTCATTTTCGTCTGTAATTTTACTTTTGCGGTAGTATTAAAGTATCAAACATCAAAAATACAGTTTATTGCTTTCCTTTTCACACCCACACAAAATAATAATTATTTAATTCACTCAAACAAATGCTATATTAACCTTTTGCGGCAATATGTCGAGTCTAACTCGACATTCCAATAATTGCTCATTTGAAGTTTCACATTTCGTTGAGCAATTCAAAAAATAATTTTAATGATTATTTATATTGTATGATTGTCATAAAATAAAACTTTAATTCCAAAACATACCTTTTATTAAAAAAAAACAAATTTCAAGCAAATCATATATACAAAAAATCATTAAAACAATTGTGGACCTGTTTTTTTTACGGACCGCAAATTGTCAATATACTTTATCTTACAATACCAGATGGAGGTTTTCAAATAAAACTGACGTTAATATGCAAATCTTGCTTTTTTTGTCATCTATCGCCATAAAACGAAATTTCTTTTTACTCAACCCAATATATCGCCGAAAATTTGTGAATATCAATAAAACTTTTGATTTGTAGTTAAACAATAAAATAATTCCTTATAGCATACATATGCAATTTGATTTAGAGCATAAGTTCTCAATAGTATTTTGCCAGCCACCCACTATGAAATTATTTGTTTTCTAGAGCTTCACCATTTTTTTACTTTACCATCTATCGTGAATATGAAACAGATATTTCTGAGTTTAAAGAAGAATTTTTCAATGAGAACAATTAAAACGCATTCTTAAATTATATTGAGAAGTATTTTTATTAATATTCAAAATACATTGAATTTATAACTTATCTAATGAGAAAGTTGAATTCGATGTATTTTAAGGAGTTTGTTAATATCAGGTGTTAGATGTGTTACTTTTAGTACTAATAACGTCCATAATAAATATTTATAAAATTCAAATCACTTAATTTATTCGTAATTTTTAAACACAATTGTTGAGGAATTATATTAAAAACAAAGTAATGTAAGCATAAGGAATTTACATACCACACCAATCTACAACATACTTTTCATTTAATTCTTTAATTAATTAATATTTATTTAGTAATTTATTTTATGAATTAATTTAATTTTATTCTCACATCAGGCTTGATTTTACTTAAAATCAACCCGAAGTCACGTAATATCTAGCCGATCTTTTTTTTGGTTACCAACATTGCTACAAAACTTTGATACAGGCCTGTTAAGTACGCAATATCGTTCTTTGATGAGATTGTCGCGCTGTGGTGCATTTCTCAACGGCCTTACCGAAACAGACATAAATATTATATCAAGGCGATCGTTCAGCGCCAAATCAACAACTGAAATTTCATCCGTCGTTTTACAGAGAAACACTAATGCAATGTAAAATCAGAAAACAACAAATGACTGTGATGTTGAAGCAGGAAAGTCTTTATCACAAATCAACTTCTACAGTTCCAGTGTTTCATACAACTGAATTCATTGGCCTTAAAGATCAAAATGAATCAAGCCAGTTCAAGTCAATCGCAATCACAACCGACACATATGCTTTATTATCCAATTCAGAATCTGATAGTAAATTAAAAACTGAATAAACCATTGATCGATTAATTGTATCCGGTTTCTAATTGTATGATTAAAAATCATTATTTAGAACAACTCTATTAAAAATTAAGTTTATTTGTAAAGAATTTAAGTTCTCCTGTTGTTTAAATATGTTTTGCAAATTAGTTTTTTTTAAAAATAAATAATTTCGAGTTTTTAAAATAAAATTTGTTTCAACTGATTTATGCTGTTTGTGAAACTCTTAACTTCATTAGCCAATATAAAGATAAATGCGACCATTAATTACACATAAAAAATTAATTAATTGGAAACCAGATAATATAAGTAACAAATGCATATGTGATTACCAGAAACCAATATTGCAAGGATTGAATGGCTGTGAAGTTGTCGAAAATGTAAATTCGCAACGGAATGGATTTTTTCTCTATCATGGCATGAAAAGTGGCTATTTAGATGATACAACAAATCAAATTCCCACGATCAACGCAAGCGCAATTATGTGTTTTTTGTTTCCTAAGAACTCTACACAAACCCAAAAAGATCGTAAAATCAATTAAAACAAATATCTTTTAACAGTCAGGGTACCTCTGTGTAAAGCAGCAATAGGTTGAAATCTTCATCCTTGGAAATGCAAAGCTGACTAAATAATCTGTCATTCTGATTTTATTAGCTGCTCTCATAACATATTGCAGAGATGTATGGAGGTGTTCACACAGGTTTTTTGCAACCAAATGCTGGTAATGGATTACGCAATGCAAAGTAAGCACGAGAGAAACTTTTTTTAAGACAAACAATGAAGCTTTTGTGATGTTTTGTCATAGCCGGTGCACCATCCGTAGCAACTGACAAAATATTATTAAAAGAAATCTGTTTCCAATTGTAGCAAACAATAGTTCTTGATATATTTTCTCATCTTTGATGAACCTCATATATAACAATAACAATGCTGCATTGGTTGGGAAAGTGAACTCATCAAACTGAATTGAAAATTAACAAGTCTGCAGAAAATTGCACAATGAATCTTCTATGATTTCTTCTATCTCGTCAATTCGCCTTTGTTCAAAGGAATTGTTCTTATAATATCTTGTTTATGGAGCACGGGGGTTATTAATTCTATTACTGCTGGTAAAATTTAATCTTAACTAATAGGATGTGGTTTACCTGTTTAAGCAATCAACAATGAGATATTGTACGAATTTCCAAGTTCCTTATCTTCTTGCTTTGAAGCTGGTGAAAAAGGTTTTGACATAGTTGACTGTATTTCAGTAGTGGGATGTGTCACCGCTAGATCATGTCACCGCTGGATCAACCCCCCCGGCGGGGGGGGGTAAAATTTTTTATTTTTTTCTAAGTCTAAAAGTACAAAAAATTATTAAGACAAAGACAATGACTCATTCAAGGTCATTGGATGACTCATCAAACACTTTCAAGGTCATTCAAACAAAGAACATGACTCATTCAAGGTCGTTGGATGACTCATCAAACACTTTCAAGGTCATTGAAACAAAGACCATGACTCATTCAAGGTCATTTAAAAAATTTTCAAGGTCATTCAAAACTTTTTCAAGGTCATTCAGAAGTAGGTCAAGGTCATTTAAAAGTAGGTCAAGGTCATTCAAAATTTCAAGGTCAAATTATTTTAAAACATTTTTAAATTTTAATTTACTACTTATTTTTATAAGTAATGTTTTAATATTTATTATTATTATTATTAATATATTTTTTTTTTATTATTATTATTAATATTATTATTACTATTATTATTATTATCATTGTCAAGGTTATTGGATGACTCACCATAATTTTTCAAGGTCATTCAAACAAAGACCATGAGTCATTAAAAATTTTCTCAAGGTCATTCAAAATTTCTCAAGGTCATTCAAAATTTCTCAAGGTCATTCAAAATTTTTCAAGGTCATTCAAAATTTCTCAAGGTCATTCAAAATTTCTCAAGATCATACATAATTTTTCAAGGTCATTCAAACAAAGAACATGACTCAACAATGCCAATAAATCATCATTGCCATTTCCATTACATATTTTTACATATTTTCTTAGTATTGCATGATTTTGATTGGTCGAATATAGTATAAATAAGCTTACACTTTCAAATATTTTTATAAAATGCCAGAAACTAAATTTTTTATAACTTTGTTGAATGATCTGATCTCTAATAATAGAGAAGAAGATGATATCATTAAAAACATAAAATTCATGGTAAACCGTACCGATAAAATCGTAGAAGACATTCCATTTGATTATGAAAAAAAAAAAAATTCTCAATTTGCCACCATTGGAGAGAAAGAATGCGTTCAAATCAATATTTAGTTACATGTTTGATGAAAATAATAAATGGATGCGAATAATAGTAGGATTAATGTACATGAAACACATGATATTAAAATCTGGATCCGACTATGAAAATTATTTCCAATGGTCTATAGAAGTAAATTACTTTATATTGTTATTAATTTATTATTATTTAGGTGATAGAAACAAAAATTGATCCGTGGGTAGAATCAAACGGTGGATGGACAGCTATTATTCAAGTTGCCGCAGAAGCCAAACGCTCTGATATTTATATCGAGAATTGCAAATTTTTATTAAAACTATTCACTGGAGTATCTGTTTTATATTTATGTAACAAGGTTTATCATAGATTTTAATAAATATTTCTTTGTTATTTTTATTAATAAAAAACTATATTTTAAAGATTTATTGATTATTACATGTACATTTTTCATCACCACAAGATTCTATCATAATATTTTCTATAACATGATCAATACAATTCTTAAATTCGGTAGGCTCATCTTTAATAATTTCGGTAGCTTCTTCAACATTAATAATTTCTTCAGAATCATTAATAATTTCAGTATCATTAACAATTTCATCACTATGACATCCAGAATCACTCTGACATTCAGAATCGCAATCCGATTCTTTACTCAATGCTTCAACTAGAGTCAACATATCTCTAATTTTTACACCGGTTATTTCTTCAAGTTTATCAAACAAAAAGTTTATTAAATATTCTAAACGAAATTAATTAATTATTATATATTTTATATTTTACCTTTTTCAGACATCATTTTAACACTATTTTAAAACTACTTATAATTTGTTTATAGAATAACAAAGAAACATTAATACATTTATTAAACACTATACATTAAAATAACTGTGAAAGTCTAGCAGTAACAATTTTCCAGATTGGAGAAAGCACATCGTTTTGATCTGCTTTATATCCTTGGATTGTTATTGTTATATACCAGTTTTCCTGTTCTTTGAATCCAATTTCTGTAAATGCATCATAATATCTGGTATATTGACTCGTGAAGAAAGCATTTTCATTGCATTTTAAATTGGAATTGATCTTTTTGAATGTATTATCAATATCCTTGATATCTAACATTGAGAGAGTACCAGCAAGAGATTGAAATTGCGTTTTATTAAGTTTGACTGGATTTACCAATTGCATATTGATAGGCTCCTTTAAAAAATACATTTTATAATTGTGGAACATCTGAACTGGTTGGACACTTATTTTCTTGGTCATGTTTGATTTATGATCTTTATAATGTGGTGACGCACTTTTATACCCTTGACAGATACTGATTAACCAATCAGAATCATGCATGATCCCATAGACAATGCATGATAAGTGTATGATAAGTGCAAGACAAGTGCGTGACTGGAAAACCGTATGTGAATTAACTCGTGGATTTTGTATATGATTTTACACATATCATCTATATAAAATGTATTATTAATATCACGTGTTTTATTATTATTATTATTTTTATTATTATTATTATTATTATAATTATTATTATTATTATTAATATTATTATTAATATTATTATTAATATTATTTTTATTATTATTATTATAAATATTATTATTATGTGTTTAATTAAAGATAAGCTAATGCATCATCACAAAGACAGTGCATGATAAGTGCGTGATCACAAATACAGTGCAAGATAAGTGCGTGACTGGAAAACTGTATGTAAATTAACCCGTTGAGTTTACATATATGATTTTACACATATCATCTATATAAAATGTATTATTAATATCACGTGTTTTATCATCATTATTATTATTATTGTTATTATTTTAATTATCATGATTTTTATTATTATTATTATTATTATTATTACTATACTAATAAAATTACTATTTTTATTATTGTTACCAACATCAAAATAAAACTATTACTATCAAAAACATTTATATTATTATTATTATTACCAAAAAATAAAACTAACAAAACAACAAAAATAAAATACAAAAACATTTATTACCAACACTAAAACTGTCAAAACAAACAAAAATAAAATACAATTATTTTCTTAACAGTTTCATTTTTTGAAAATTTCGTATTGAATTTGTAAGATTCCATTCCACATAGCGTTGATATCTGAAATCACAACAGCTACACCCCAGAATGCAGGGGTATTCAGTTTCCAACTCCTTGACCATTCGGTTTATTTGATTATCCCAAAGAGCTTGCTTAATGAGATTGGAAATATCTATTCTTGTTTCATTGTATATTAACTGTTGATGCATTGACGGTTCTTGATTCTTCAAAATCTCCTTTATTTGAGGATAGTAATAAATAATGCGATCTATTATCATTGGGACATATTGGTCTAAATAAAATATAAAAAATGAAATAAAAAAAAAGAAAAAAAAAAAGATAAATTTACCCTATTCAGCGATATTTTTCTTTGGCATAGCATACATAATATTTTCCATTTTAAAAATGAAATCAAATGAATAAGCAAGTTGTTTTAAACAATCATTGGCCAATCAGATATCGACCAATCCCGCGATTTCATTTTGTATGTCACAAACAATAATTTTGTATTCTAGATTTCGCACCCCTAATATAACTATTTTGCCACTAGCAAACACGTTAACACACATTGGGTTGTATTTTAAAAGCCTCAGTGCAGGAAATAATTCTGGTTCGAACATACAAAGACATTTTGTTGACATGTTGTATAGATTGATAGATTGTCCTATATCCATGGTAACTGTAATTGACTGTATTTTAATATCATTTATTCTATATTGTAATTTATTGACATCTAAAGGTTTCTTACATCCCATGATTCTGCATTTGCCGGATTTGAAAAATATTATAGGATATTTTCCACTCCTATCTACAATTTGTTGTGGTTTACCATGTGGAAACGTCATTTTTGATACATCGAAAGTTCCTTTATAATTTATATTTGATAGCATAATTAAACAATAAAGAAATATTAAGCTATATATATAATTTTTAGGAAGAGTTCATTAAATCATATAATATAAACAAAAACCTATAATTATACAAATTAATAATGGAATTAAGAAATGATGCTGTATATCAAATCGTCGGCCCAAGTGGTAGTGGTAAAACTATGTTTGTGTGTAAATTACTGAAATCTAATTTATTTCAAACAAAATTCAACAAGATTTATTGGCATAGAGGTGCAGATGAAGAACATGGATTAACTCAAGATAATTTCTGTAAATTGAAAAACATGAAAATAGTAAAGGGTTTCGATAAAAACTGGTCAAGTCGATTAAGGAAAGGTGATGTCATCACTATCGATGATTTGTATCAGGAAGCTAATAAAGAAAAGGATTTTAATAATTTATTCACAAAAATCAGTAGACATGTTGGTGTTACTGTGATCCTATTACTCAAAATCTATTTCATCAGGGTGGCGCCCATCGAACAAGGAATTTAAATGTTCAATATTTAGTTATTTTCAAGAATCCTAGAGATGCAACCGTTATTGATTTTCTTGCTCGACAGGCATACCCTAATAATCGTAATTTTCTCATCAGTGCATTTCAAGATCCTACAAAATCACCACATGGATATATATTTCTTGATTTCACACAACAATGCAATGATGATTTACGGGTAAAAACCGATATTTTCAATAAAGAAGGTGCCATGGTATATAAACAAAGTTGAAAACTTTAACATGTAAAAATGTTTATGAAATCCAGGCTTAAAAATATCCGAAAACTTAGACAAAGTATTAAAAAGACAATAAATAAAGTTCCACCAAAAACCAGTTATACACCATCTAAAAAGCTAATAACCGAGAATTACCCTGCAATGAATCTTATTTCGAAAAACATTATTAAAAAGAGTAAGAAAACAGATAAAATTGTAAAAAATCATAGGAGTTTCCCATATTTTAATGCATTGTTAAAGGCTTCGAGTATGAAAAGAATGTCTATTTTACAATCATTTCCAACTTTTGTTGTCGATGATTTACTCAAAATTCTATTAAAAGTAGTCAGAGGTAAAATTAAAATCAGTAATTCTAAAAAACTAGTACTGAATAAACATCGTAAGCCTTTGTTATCACTAGTAAATAATAAAAATCGTAAGCAAATGAGAAAAATCATATATAAACAACAAGGTGGTTTTATTGGAGCAATGTTACCATTAGCATTATCATTATTATCACAATAAACGATGGGGCAATCATTACCTAATGTTAAATTAAAATTTAAATCATCTTGTTGTAATGGAGAAGATTTGGACGAACCCAGAAGACGAAGCAGGTTTCGGTGGAGTGGCAAATTTAAAGAAAAGAGTCCCAAAGTCGAAAAAGGAAACGCAAAAGTGGTTGTCAGATCAGCTTGCGTACAGTTTAAACAAACCAATGCGGAAAAGATTTCCAACGAGAGCTTATAAGACATTCGGTATTAATGATTTATGGCAAATGGATTTGATGGAGATGATACCGTATTCGAAGATTAACAAGGGTTATAAATATATTTTAACCTGTATTGATGTTTTCAGTCGTTTTGCTCGCGGTGTACCAACAAAGACAAAATCTGCAGAGGAAATATCTAAAGCAATTAACTCAATGTTTAAAAATGAGCATCCAGACAATTTGCAAACCGATTTAGGTATTATTGTTATTATTATTATTATTATTATTATTATTATTACTATTATTATTATTATTATTATTATAGGCAAGGAGTTTTACAATAGTAAAGTTAAGCAAATCCTGGATCGTCTCAAAATAAATCATTATTCTGTACATTCTCAATACAAAGCCGCACATGTTGAAAGATTTAACCGGACATTGAGGGATAGATTGAAGAAATATTTCGTGCATCAAGGTAATAAAATATGGATAAATGTATTACCGAAAATACTTGTTAGTTATAATAATTCATCGCATCGAGGTCTGAATGGTTTGAGACCCGTAGATATCAGCTCGAAAACATTAGCTAAATCAGTACGGTCTAAAACAGTTGCTATTACAAAACCAAAATATAAAGTTGGTGATCACGTTAGAATTAGTAAAATATCTGCTTCACCTTTCATCAAAAATTTCGATAGTAATTGGAGTGATGAGGTATTTCAAATTACTAAAATTAATACTAAACAGAGTCCTGTAATGTATGTTATTAAAGATAGTGATAACAATGTAATACAAAGGAAATTCTATGAACAGGAATTACAAGTTATTTCGAAACCTACAGTGTTCAGAATTCAGAAAATATTGAAAACTAAAATGTTGGGTAAGGATAAACAATACTATGTCAAATGGCATGGATATCAAAAACCCTCATGGATATCATCAAAAGACCTAGTAAAATGAGTTTCTATACAATTTTACCTAGTAATAGTTGCCCGCTAATCCATCCGGAAAATCAAGCAAGTAAATTTATGGTTGATCTTCAAAATCCTATTTATTTACATGGAAATTGGGAAGTTGCTTTGCAAGACTTTACATTTGTGTACAATACATTCCCATTTTATAGTCATTGTAAAATCGGATTCAAGAAACGTGTACCCAAAACCTGTAGTGGTATTTTCTCAATCAATAATTTTGAACGATATTGTCATATTCCGAATCAGATTTTAGATGAAAATTGTGGCATGTTTTTCAAAGATGGATTGAATGTTAGTTGTGATTATAGTCCATTTACAATAAAGTTTGAAAGTATTGAGGATGCCAAGCGAATGGGTTGTGATAAGCTTAGCATTGTTGTTCCTGGTACTGAATACCTAATACGTTTCAAAACATTTGATGAAAAAAGTGTAACAATCGAAAACATCAAAATATCTGTATCATATATTAATGAGGTGGAAGATACATTTACATTTACTAATGATTTATATATTGAAACACTTGAAGAATTACATAAATATATTTCATTCAATTGTTTACATATATTTAAAACTATTGAATTTGTTAAAGATGGAATATGTAAATTCAGTCTGAATAATAACATTTGTGAAGTTACATTTGATAAAAATTTGGCTAATACATTGGGATTAGATAAGCAAACATATAGGGCAAGTGCTTTTGGTGTACGCAAACCAAAAATAATAAAACTTCATAGGCAAATGTTCATATATACTAACATCATCGATCCTATAATTGTTGGTGATTCTTTGGTTCCTCTATTGAAATCTGTGTGGGTTGATACACATGATCAGGATGAAGTTGTCAATATAAATATCGATAATCCCATGTACTTACCGGTATCAACATCATGTATAAACAATATAGAAATAAATATCCGTGATGATAGCGGTAAATTTATTGAATTTAGTAAAGATACAAAAACTCATTTGACATTACATTTTCGTAAATTAGATGGCCAATAACGATATTATTACTATGTATAGTGGTAGCCAAAGTGGTGGCGAATTACCATATTTTATTGGTAAACAGTATGGATCAGGATGGTTGAAAACTATCGGTAGATTTGCACTTCCTATTCTTAAACGCCTTGGTAGTTTTGGTATGAAAACCGCTAAAGATGTGATAATGAATGAGCAGAAAATATTACCATCTCTGAAATCAAATGCATTAGCCGAGTTAGGGAAAGTTCTACCAAGTGTGGCAGGTATGTTTCAAAAACAAGAACCTGCACCGGCTCAAAAACGTAAAAGACATCATAAACATATAAACAAACGAATGAAAGGACATGGAACTATATTTCAAAAATGATTTGTGGTAAATCTGAATTGTGCTTATTTGATAGACCATCTCCCCAAGCAGTAATTGAAATGGGGGCCTTTGAAGAAGTATTTCCGATGAATTCTATTATGGATAGTAGAACTGATATTGAATTTTATATTAACGGTTCCCAAACTGAATATTTAGATTTGAACGATACATTGTTAACTGTTCAGATCAAAGTTGTAGATAAAGATAGAAAACCGTTGGGTGAACCTAGTGATGTAATACCAAATAATTTCTTGTTTCATACACTTTTTAAAGATGCAGTTCTCGGATTTAATAATATCAAGATTGAGGGTGGTAACAGTACATATATTCACAAAGCTCTAATAGAAACTATTATAAATTATAATAGCGATACTAAAAATACATGTTTAACTCCTATGGGTTATGGTAGTGATGACGATAGGAAAAAGTGGATTAAGGGTTCGAAATTATTTACCATGTGCTCATCATTACAACTCGATTTTATGGATCAACCGAAATATTTACTCCCAGGTGTTAATGTACACATTAGATTGAAAAGATCAGAGTCAACATTATCACTAACAAGTGCCACCACAACACCAATTCTTCAATTAGTTGATGCAAAATTATTAGTGAGAAGAGTTCGTGTTGAGCCTTCTGTATTAGCCGGTCATCAACTGGGGCCTTATTCTAAACATGCAATATATCCATTGAAAACAAAGGAAATTGTTCAATTTGCAATTGCTAAAGGGTCAGCTTCTTTCTATAAAGAACAAATATTTGAAGATGGAAGAATGCCCAACTTTATATTGGTAACATCTCAAAGCGAATCTCAATATAATGGATCATACTTAACATCAAGCTCAATTTTCAAAAATTTTGGAGTAACATCGCTAACTTTATCGAAAAATAGTGATTATAGAGAAACATATACTCAAGATTTCGATAATGACAATTATTGTGCTACATACATGCAGAGTATAGTGAGAAATATGGGTTATTTGGATAAAAACCTTAATTGTGGTATAACTCTTGATGATTTTAAAAACAAATATCCATTCTTTACATTTGTTTTGGCACCCGATTTTGATTTAAATCAGAGTCAATTACCTCAAAATGGAAATTTACGATTAGATATAAAGTTTGCTAAAGCTACAACTGAACCGGTACATGTTGTAATATATGGAGTATTTGAAAATGAGGTTCAAATAACTGCAAACAGAACAGTATTGGTTTGAACAAAGTTCAAACGTTGTTGGTATAAATGTATAGATAATTTATGATAATTTGTCATGGAGTAAGTTTTTAAATGTATTATTAATATTATTGATGTAGTTCTGTTCAGGTCTATCGAATTGGAAAACAAATACTAGGACATGAATTTTTAGGGGTTTTTCCTCTTGATAAAATTCCATATTTACGTAATAATCAAGCCATAATCGTCAATACTCAATCGTCTCATCTCCGGGGAGAACATTGGTTAGCAATATATATGAAACCTAGCAAGATATTTGTATTTGATCCTATGGGTTTCTATTATCCTGCTTTAATGGTTTCAAAACTGCAAACAATGGGTAAACCTATTGTCTATAATAAAACTATGTATCAAAAACCATGGACCTTAACATGTGGTCAACATTGTTTAGCATGGTTATTATCCAAGCGATTTAATGTATAATAAATGTATTAATGTTTGTGTTATGTTTTATTATTATTGTCATGTTTTAACTAATAATATATAAATATTTTTAAATATTATTATTATTATTATTATTATTAATATTATTATTAATATTATTATTATTAATATTATTATTATGTGTTTAATTAATTAATGTTAACAAAGCCAGTGCATGATAAGTGCATGATTTACAAAGACTCTGCATGATCATCACGTGATTTACAAAGACACTGCATGATAAGTGCATGATTAGTAACAAGGAACGCATACATACACACTCAAGACTGTATGTAATTTACAAAGAAATCACATACATACTTTTGTTTGTATGTGAATTACAAAGAAAAACACATACATACTTTTGTTAGTATGTGATTTACAAAGAAAACATACCTACACAATATAGGCTGCATGCGTAAAAATCTCTCACCTATATGTGTGTATTGCTTAAATGTGATTGGCTAAATCCTGAAAATATTATTCTCTTTATAAACATATGCAAATTCAAAATCTATCACAATTAATTCATAAATTTTAATATGGCAGGACAAAATAATATTTTAAGAAGTCTTCTAACTTCATCCATTGGTAATTTTTATTTATTATTTATTACCATTAATCTTTTAGTAAATTTAGACTGGTTCGATGTAACCGAAAATGAGGATCTTTTGCATTTGGATGACTTTTTTGGTAAAATTTAATTTTTAGTTAAATGATTTTATTAATATTCTTTTAGATTGTAATAATAATAATGTTGAAAGAATTATTATTGAAGATACTCCCACTTCAATTAATGAAGATGTTTATGAGGTTATATCTATTGGTAAGTTTAATATTTATTTATTTTCAAAATATAAAAAAAAACATTTCAGATGATGATGATGATATGATTCCGGCAACTTACCCAATAATTATTTTGGATGATATAGTGGATGATGCCCCCACTTGTATTGATGGAGATAATATAGTGGATAATGCCCCCACTTGTATTGATGGAGATAATATAGTGGATAATGCCCCCACTTGTATCGATGTTGACGATTCATCTGATGATAATATTGATGCAGATTTATGTTAGTAATTTATTTATTTTTAAACTTTATTTAAATATATTAATTAATTATATTTTTAAAAATTTAACGAATTTAAATAATATTTTGAAAAATTATGAAAAGTATAAGATTTTGTGAAAAGTTGATTATTGAAGATTTTATGGAAATTATTTAATAGCGAAGAATTTATGAAGATTTTATGAAATCATGCAGAGTTGATTCTTAACTAATTCTAGGGAATGATTTGTGTAAATAATAAAAGGTTGTTTTTATTAAATTTTAGGTTAATATATATCTATTCTTTATTAATAATAAGAAAAAATAATAATAATAATCTACAGCAAGCATTGAAAACGGTATTCATTTTATATTATAATAATAATAATAATACTTATTTGATGTGATAATAATAATCTGCAGTGAACATGCAGCTATATTTTGAAAAAAATGATACTTATTTTATATAATAATAATATTTTATGTGATAATAATAATAATAATATTTATTTTATATGATAATAATAGTCTACAGTAAGCATGTAGCTATTCGTCCTATAATTTGATAATAATAATAATCTGCAGTGACATGTTATTCACCCTATAATTTGAAACATTTATTATTAACAGGTCTTTTTGTTATAAACTTGCATAATAATGAATGATTCGCGAATGTTGCAATATTTATGCAAAACAAGTGCAAAGCCATGTCTAATACATTTGACTATATAAGAATTATCATTTAATATTATACACGTCTTTATGTTATAGAATTGTATAATAATGAAAGATAATTTTATGAAATATTGTAAATTAATTATATATATATATTATTTTTTTTTTTCAATACAAGTTATTTAATTTATTATTATTTTATTAGGTAAATTTTACCCAAAATATTGCATGATCTCAAAGAATCATGGTGAAATATGTCACGAAAAAATGAAACAATACTATGTCCATAGATTTAATTGCATTAGGTTTTTTATTTGCCCTGTATGCAAAACATCCCAGTCCATAAAATACAAAGCTTTTTATAACATTCACAAAGACCATTTAGATTCATTTAAAATAATTAAAAAGGAGCTGTTTCGTATCAGTAATAAAAATAATGTAAATATTATGAATATTATAAATAATATACGCCCAACAAAAATAACTAAAAATAAAAGACCTGCTGAACATAGGCCATCTAAAATACCAAATAAACTTATAAAAATCGAAGTCATTGAAATTAGTGATGACGAATCAATTAATAATGTAGATATTATAAATAATGTAGATATTGATATTATTACTAATACAGATATTATAAATAATGCAGATATTGTAAATAATGCAGATATTATAAATATTGCAGACATTGTAAATAATGTAGATATTATAAATAATGTAGATATTATAAATAATGTAGATATTGTTAATAATACTATTAATCAAGTTGGTGGTTCATTAGAACCTATAATACAAATTAATTTAAACGGTGCAATTAAAACAATTAAATTTAATACATCAGAGGCGCAACTGATAAAAATAATGTTAACTGAGAGAATCAGTTCTAAATTATTTGATGAGATTGAAAAGATGGGGGGTGATGTTAAAATTCAATTTGCTGTTTTAATACCGTTTGAAAAAGATGGGGAAATTCGCGATAATTATTTTTCCAACAACGCAGAAAAATTTTCAGATAGTTTTTTATCTGAAGGAGTTAATAAACTCAATGAAAAAATAGAAAAGTTCACCCATTTAGGCAGTGGATGGAGAGTAATCAATATTTTAGAAATAGATTTTATAATTACCAAATTTTCTCCAATTAATCGTTTATCAGGTCATCGATATATTCAGACTCCTTCTGCTATTGCATCTAAAAAAGCTATTATAAATGTTAAAAATACTGACGATAAATGCTTCCTTTATAGTATTCTGGCAATTCTTAAAAAAGATTTAGTTTTAGAAAATCGGACTAGACCTGCAAAATATACCGAGTTTTTAAACGACTTAGTATATGACGAAATTACGGATTGTCCAATGAAATTAATAAATATACCCAAATTTGAAAAGAAAAATGACAGTTTAAATTTAGCAATAAACGTCCTTTCTTATACTCCAACTGTGATAATTGACGAGGTTCCTGATAGTTATGTCTTCCATCATCCTCATTTAAGTATAATTCATCGTTCAAAGGTCATTGGCGGAACACCCATTTATTTGCTTTTATTAGAGAAAAGTGATAGGAATCACTACACCGCGGTGAGTGATCTGAATAAATTAATGAATTGTCATCAGAATCCTGATTGTCCAGTTCAAATTAGATGTAAATGGTGCCCACACTGCCTAAATGGTTTCAGGCTGGATAATGCCTTTAATAAACATGTAGCTCTGTGCGCTAAAAATCAGACGGGTACAACCCTTTACACATTACCCGATAACAAAAATTTAAAATTTGAAAATTATTCTAAAACCATCACCCCTCCCTATGTGATTTATGCCGATTTCGAGTCGGTTTTACCACCTGATGTTAGACATCACCAAATTCATATGCCTAGTTCAGCAGGCCTTTTACTAATAAATAACTACACAAAAACACAACAATATTTTGAATTTTATGGACCTGACTGCATTTCTTTATTTCTCAAAAAAGTAGAGGAAATTGCTGTCACAATTGTCCTACCTTATTATGATGTTGAAGGGAAAAAGTTGATAAGCTTTATGTCTTTCGCTGAACAACGAGAATTTAAATCATGTAGAACTTGCTATCTTTGCAAGAAACCAATTGTAAATCCTGCCAAAGACCATTGGAACTTTACAGGTAAATATCTTGGTGCAGCGTGCCGAAAATGTAATTTTGCGCGTAGAATATATAAGTTGCTTCCGATAGTGTTTCATAATCTAAAAGGTTACGATCTGCATCATATTTTAAAACATGGTCTCAACGGTTTTCCTTCTTGGAATTTAGACATTATCCCTACCTCGACTGAAAAATTTATATCTTTAATTGTAAATATAAAAAATCTGGCTGTTAGATTTATAGATAGTATGCAATTTGTAAATTGCTCTTTATCTAAGGCTGTAAAAACACTTACTACACTACCTCTTACTACCTCTGCCTTTCCTGGTTCTATGATAGATTCTAAGGGTATATTTCCTTATGATTATGCCGCATCTTTTGATGTTCTTGAAACTACTTATGAATTGCCTCCTAAATGGGAGGGTGTGACAGATGATGATTATGCGACTGCTGAATTGGTTTGGATGCAACAAAACTGTGGTAATTTGCGTGACTATATGATGCATTATTTAAAAGTTGATGTATTCCTACTCGCTGATTACTTTCAACAGTTTCGTGAAAAGGCCATTGCATACAATGGTCTTGAACCTTTAAATTTCTATGGTATTCCTGGAATGTCATGGGCGTCAGCGCTTATGACATTAGATGAACCCATAGAGCTTTTACAGGACATGGAAATGTTCAATTTTTACGAGGGAGGAATACGAGAAGGGTTAACGTTTGTTAACAAACACTATGTTGCTTCTTCAGAGGACACCGAATTGCTGTATATAGACATAAATAATTTGTACGGTTGGGCTCTTAGCCAATCTTTGCCGTATGCTGATTTTGTTTGGGTGTATGATGGTTTGGATGATGTATTGAATGAGTGTATGAATGTTGCGGATATTGAAATCCTTCCATATGGATATACTTTGGAAGTTGATATTGATATCCCTGAAAATTTCCATGATTTTTTAAATGACTTTCCGATTGGACCGGAAAAGATGTGCCCACCAAATTCAAAAGTTGAGAAGCTAATGCTCACGCATTATCCAAAGAAGAATCATGTTCTTCATTGGAGGCTTCTCAGGCTTTATCTTTCGCTTGGGGCTAAGGTTGTGAATGTACATAGATGTATAAAATTTACACAGAAACCTATTTTTAAAAATTATATAGATAAAAATACTGACTTGCGAGCAAATGCAGTCAGCGAGATATATAAAGATTTATTTAAATTATATAATAACAGCTTGTACGGTAAATCCGTTGAAAACCTTAAGAAGCGAATGAATTTGCGACTATGTAATTCATTTGAAAAGTTAATTACATATTCGTCAAAACCGGCATTCAGAAAAACCATCGAAGTTGATGAGAATCTGTTTGCCGCGCATCTTAATAAGGATTCAATATGTTTGGATAGGCCTAGTTACATCGGGCAATCAGTACTAGATCTATCCAAACTACGGATGTATCAGTTGCAGTATATAGAGCTGCAAAAGTATAGAACTATTTATAATTGTGATATAAATTTAATTGCCGGTGATACGGATAGCTTCTTTTTAGAGATAAAAAATTTAAAATTAGATACTTTATTAAAAGCGATGATTTCGGATGACCTTTTAGATACATCTAATTATGACCCCTCTCATCTTTTATATTCAAGACGACTAGCATCCGTTATAGGAAAGTTTAAGGATGAGAGTAAAGGGGGAGGGTATAGTGAGTGGGTTTTCTTGCGTCCTAAATGTTATAGTTTATTGGGAAATAAGTCGACTATGAGGGCTAAGGGAGTAAAATTAGCAGGTACAAATATAAATCATCAATCATATTTAGATTGTTACAATAATAACGAGATTATATCTGTACCTCAGACTAGAATAGGGTCCCGGAATCATCAGCTTTTTACTTTTAAAAATAGTAAAATAGCGCTAAACAACCACGATGATAAGAGGGCATGGGTTGATAAAAATGTTAGTTTCGCCTATGGACACTATAGAGGGCTTGATGCAATTAATAGTGGTCATAGTATTACAAGAACACAGCAATTTCAAGATATATTCAAAGAAATTCTGGCTCCTGATTGATCATCAATTTATCAGACGAACAATTATGTGAATATTATATATTTTTGTATATTTTGAATTTTGTATATTATAAAAAAAAAAACAAATTGTACGTTTACTTATTTTGTTATGTTTTTGATTATTATTAGTTGCTTTTTTATATAAAGGGTTATAAAACATGTTCACAATAGTTAAATTTCGATTTTATCTGCATTATCAATGTAGGATTGAATAAAATCTCGATATTTACCATACACATCCAGATTACATTTTATTTAGAAATAATATGCAACTAGATAACTTTATTATTGACTTATTGATTTTTTTTTTAGTAGTAATAAATAATCATAGGTTTCTGTCAATAGCCTATCGATTATTAAAAATGTCTGATTCCATTTAATTCTGAATTCCGCTATCTTAATTTAGAAGATTAATATAATAATAATATTAATAAATAAAATCTTGTAACAATAATAATAATAATAAATATTATTAGTTAAAACATTACTTATAAAAATAAGTAATAGAATAAAAAAAAAATATATTAATAATTAAAACACTACTTATGCGCTGCCCGATATCGGAGGTATGTGGAATGGGCTTTGAATAAAGCTCTTCGATAATATAACAATAGTAGAATTATTTCTTTATAATAAAACTTTTTGTTGTATATGTCTTGGTTTTTTATTATATATTACTAATAATAATAAAATCAGTGATAGTTAAAACATTACTAAAAAAAAAAAAAAAAGTAATAGAATAAAAAATTTTAAAATATTAATAATTAAAACACTACTTTTTTTTTTTTTAAAGTAGTAATTTTAAATTAAAAAATTTTTTTTTTAAAAAAAAATAATATGACCTTGAGAAATTTTGAATGACCTTGAAAAATTTTCAATGACGTTGAGAAATTATGTATGACGTTGAGAAATTTTGAATGACCTTGAAAAATTTTGAATGACCTTGAGAAATTTTGAATGACCTTGAGAAATTTTGAATGACCTTGAGAAAATTTTTAATGAGTCATGGTCTTTGTTTGAATGACCTTGAAAAATTATGGTGAGTCATCCAATAACCTTGACAATGATAATAATAATAATAATAGTAATAATAATATTAATAATAATAATAAAAAAAAATATATTAATAATAATAATAATAAATATTAAAACATTACTTATAAAAATAAGTAGTAAATTAAAATTTAAAAATGTTTAAAAATAATATGACCTTGAAAATTTTGAATGACCTTGACCTACTTTTAAATGACCTTGACCTACTTCTGAATGACCTTGAAAAATTTAGAATGGCCTTGAAAAATTTTGAATGACCTTGAGAAATTTTGAATGACCTTGAGAAATTTTGAATGGCCTTGAAAAATTTTGAATGACCTTGAGAAATTTTGAATGACCTTAAAAAATTTTGAATGACCTTGAGAAATTTTGAATGACCTTGAGAAATTTTGAATGACCTTGAGAAAATTTTTAATGAGTCATGGTCTTTGTTTGAATGACCTTGAAAAATTATGGTGAGTCATCCAATAACCTTGACAATGATAATAATAATAATAATAATAATAGTAATAATAATATTATTAATAATAATAAAAAAAAATATATTAATAATAATAATAATAAATATTAAAACATTACTTATAAAAATAAGTAGTAAATTAAAATTTAAAAATGTTTAAAAATAATATGACCTTGAAAATTTTGAATGACCTTGACCTACTTTTAAATGACCTTGACCTACTTCTGAATGACCTTGAAAAATTTTGAATGGCCTTGAAAAATTTTGAATGACCTTGAGAAATTTTGAATGACCTTGAGAAATTTTGAATGACCTTGAGAAATTTTGAATGACCTTGAGAAAATTTTTAATGAGTCATGGTCTTTGTTTGAATGACCTTGAAAAATTATGGTGAGTCATCCAATAACCTTGACAATGATAATAATAATAATAATAATAATAGTAATAATAATATTATTAATAATAATAAAAAAAAATATATTAATAATAATAATAATAAATATTAAAACATTACTTATAAAAATAAGTAGTAAATTAAAATTTAAAAATGTTTAAAAATAATATGACCTTGAAAATTTTGAATGACCTTGACCTACTTTTAAATGACCTTGACCTACTTCTGAATGACCTTGAAAAATTTTGAATGGCCTTGAAAAATTTTGAATGACCTTGAGAAATTTTGAATGACCTTGAGAAATTTTGAATGACCTTGAGAAATTTTGAATGACCTTGAGAAAATTTTTAATGAGTCATGGTCTTTGTTTGAATGACCTTGAAAAATTATGGTGAGTCATCCAATAACCTTGACAATGATAATAATAATAATAATAATAGTAATAATAATATTATTAATAATAATAAAAAAAAATATATTAATAATAATAATAATAAATATTAAAACATTACTTATAAAAATAAGTAGTAAATTAAAATTTAAAAATGTTTAAAAATAATATGACCTTGAAAATTTTGAATGACCTTGACCTACTTTTAAATGACCTTGACCTACTTCTGAATGACCTTGAAAAAGTTTTGAATGACCTTGAAAATTTTTTAAATGACCTTGAATGAGTCATGGTCTTTGCTTCAATGACCTTGAAAGTGTTTGATGAGTCATCCAATGACCTTGAATGAGTCATGGTCTTTGTTTGAATGACCTTGAAAGTGTTTGATGAGTCATCCAATGACCTTGAATGAGTCATGGTCTTTGTTTGAATGACCTTGAATGAGTCATTGTCTTTGTCTTAAAAATTTTTGTACTTTTAGACTTAGAAAAATTTTTTTACCCCCCCCGGGGGGGTTGATCCAGCGGTGACATGATCTAGCGGTGACACATCCCACTACTTATTTCGTACTTTATTTTCATGTGTTGAAAATATGTCACATCTTTGTCTTTCTTATCCTTTGTGAGTTTTATTAAAATGATCTTGAAGGCTTCATTACTTAATTTGAAAAGTTTTTTTGACATGTAATCCACATTAGCGATGATGAATTTGTGAAATTCTCAATAAATCCGAATTGAATATAAACCACACTATACTGCGGCCTCTTCGTTTTTGCTTCCGAAATGGTTTTTACTTTACAGATATGTGAGTTAAAGATCACCAATAATGTGAATGAAAATAAAAGGAACAATCACTGCCTTTATTTTGATCCACTACCCCCGGAACTACCAAAATATGTGCATTTTTCCACATCTGATAAAAATGATTACAATGCATACAATAACAAAAATTAACAAATATTAATAAAAACTTATGACTGTTAATTCATTCTAATAAATATACGTGATTGGTTCATTAAGCACTTGGCCTGACATATAAATAATTGAGAACACTAACTTTCCATTTATAATACATAATACTCATGTAACATAGGCATCATTTTTCGATATAACGACCGAATTTACCGACACATCTTTCCCAGCGGATCACAAGTTCTAAAAATGGATCTTTGAAGAAATGTAAGCCACAATTGTAGAAGAAATCTTCCACTGCATTCTTCAGTTCATCGTTATTTTCAAATATTTTTCCAGCTATAGTCACTTGGAGCCAGATCTGGGCTTTTTTGGGTATGTGAAAGTACACTAAATACAATTTTCCATTATATTATAATAAAAAAACAGGGTAAGTCAATTGAAAAAAGAATTTCAAATTAACAAGACCTGAAAATTAGATTTCATTTAAAAAAATATTTATACTGTAGTATACAGTGAGTGCACCAGCCAACATACCTACCATACCCAATCAAGGTCAAATTTAAAAGGTCATATGACGTAAGATGACAAGGTCAAATTACGTAACTAGCTTAAATCTAGTTGCTTAGTAAGTTTTTAAAGTTTTTCGAACTAACAAACTCTTAGTAAAAAATAGTAGATTAGAAAAAAAAACGTAAAAATGTTATTTAACAGTTTTTATCATCGCTTGAAACAACTTTTATTGTCCAAAAAATATCAATAAGCTGCTCACGAATATTTCCGTCTCCATCGTCATCCGCTTCTTCATTATTTTCTTCCTATTCCAGAGCTTCTTCATCAAGTTCCTCTGTTTTTTCATCATAAAACTCAATTGATGTTTTCTTAAATCCATTCTTGATGGCAGTAATTGGAGCTGCACTCCATGCTTCAGATATACAACGACAGATCCCTTTTTAAAAGCTCGCTTTAAGTTACCAGATTTCATGTAGTCTTTGAATCCATTCACCATTCAATTTTTCCAGTGTCGACGCAAGTGATTTTTAAAAAATTAATTTATGCCAATGTCTTATACTCTCCACTTCGTCAATCCACCTGGAATCATGTCAATCAGCGTTCCAGAAGAAGCACCCATTTGTTTTACTGTAAATCTGGAAAGCATATTAAAATCTCCGGGGACCTCATCTATGTTTCCTATGTTCTGAAGTGAATAAGTATCCAGGTTCTTTTTTCTCTGACATACTTAACCCAATTAACTTTAATTATTTAAATAATTTTTTTACAAATTTTTTGGCGGAAATTTCAAAAATATTTTTTTTATTAAACTAGTAGCTTAGAAACAAGAATAAGCTTAGTAAAAACAACAAGTTTGGGGCTTCAATAAAACTTACTTACCTTCTAGCATAGTAATCAAGACTAGCTTATAACCAAAAAAACAGGAATCTGGATGTTGTACATTAAAAAAATTATTTATCATAGTTTGAAAAAGGCAGTACCGAAAGTTTGTGTTAGATAAGAAAAAAACATTAATCAGCAGTCGCAAATTAAATATAAAAAAAATTAAATTCATAAAAGAAAAAACTGCATTAAATATGATTAAAAATAACTTTTTTTAAATCCATTTTTTGACAAAAGACAAATGCTTTATATTTAATTTAATACAGATTTTTGTTAATTAAAATAAACAATTTTCAATCAACAATCAACCTAAGAGTTATTTAGAAATAAATATATAAAAAATAAAAAATTTCAAAATTATTTTCTAGCGCCTAGCTTCATATTGAGATGATAATTAATCCAATAGTGACCATTTCCGAAATGTTAGCACTGAGCCACTTGGAATCACTTCCGGAGAATTCATTCCAAGTTGATAAATGAGTAAAAAAAATTTTAAGAATTAAAATTTTATTAAATGTCACTGTTTAATAATATCTGAATAATGAATAATTAAAAAACTTAAAGTTCGGAAAAAATATTAGAAATTCAAATTAATTTTTTTAATAGTTACAAACTAACATATTCATGTTTCCGACATGCAATAAATAAGGATTTTGATTTCAGTAAAATAATACGTAAAATAGTTCCCCGGTTACACAAACCGTCTAAATCCAGAAGAACTAAATTATGAAATATTTCTATGCAGTTCAAATAAGAAAAGTTAATTATTTTGACCATTATAACATTATTTACATTGTTTTACTTAACTCTTATCGGACGCAACCTTTTACATTTCTCATTCTCAACAGGTTGTAGTTATTTTTTATAAATATAAAAAAAATAATTTTATTTTTCATTTTTATTCATTTTAATTTAACAGTTTTGTTAAAAATTATTTATATTTTGAAGAACTGCTACATGTCTGAACTTATAATATTTATTTATATGTTTTAGATGTATGAAATTATTTGAAAGAATCTCTATCATGAAGGAATGTTTTTCTCTTGCATGTTTTACAATAGTATAATGTGATTTTTTGTCCTCCAGAGTTGTTTTTTAAACCAAGAAGTTTGACCAAATTTTGGTTTGAAGTTCAAAAAGAATACCCAAAGTTAAGCGAAAAGGCTATAAAAATACTCCTCCCTTTTTCTAGTACAAATTTAACAGAAGCTAGATTTTCTACATTAGTTTCCCTAAAAACAAAGTATCGAAATAGGCTTGTTAACGTTGCGTCGAATATGAGAATTAGTTTGACTAATTCGGTAGAAGGAAGAGTAGATAAGTTGGTTAAGGAGCATGAACAACATAAAAGCCATTAAGAATTAAAACAAAAATTTAAAAAATGTAAATGTCTTGTTATTATATTATGTATTGTTAAAATAAAAATTTGAATCAACTATTTTGGTTTTAATGCTTATTTAATGTATATAGTACCTGCAGAACTTTTTCTTTTTAATAATATATATATATATATATAAATATATATATATATATATATATATATATAAACATTTTGTCTAAATATTAATGCAAAGGTTTGAAAATCAAACGCATGGTGGTCGCGAAATCATTGCCCATTGATTTTTGTGGTCGCATTGTCATGGATTTTGAGAAACGCTGCTCCAGACAAGTTACGATTAGAACATACTAAGCAGTCGTTATGTTTTCCAGTACCATCAGGTTGCAAGATATAAAGTTTCCCATCCAATCTCTCCTCCTTGCTTGATGTTGAAAACCTTCCATATCGTTCAGTTTCCCTTTTACAAAAATCACCAACTAGTGACAGAACTATTTTTCGAATAAATCACTAATTCGAAATTGGTTTAATGTTGTAATTTTTGTAAGCGGCTTTATACAAAATGAAAGAATTAAAGAAGGAATCTTCAAATCCCCCGAACAAAAAAATTACCTTCCCGGTCCACTTCACCCATGAATTTATTATAATTTAATACTACTTGTGGTTTTGTAATCTCTACCTTATTGCCACCACGTGATATTCTTGACGTAGTGATCATAGATTCAGTATCGTAACAGCTTAACATGGTAATAATTTGCGTTTCTTGCCATGAGAAAACTAATAACTTACTTTTTCTTGAACGAAATCTAATAATCTGTATTTTTGAAGGTGGTTTTCTTATTTGTGTTGGCAGAAACTTTCTATTATTTCGTATAGTCCTTGTAAAATAGTAATATTTAATTCTAAGAAATTCTTTAGCTAGTGGAACACTTGTATGGTATCTGTCGATTTAAAGATGATACCCTTCAGAGTTAGCGATTGATTTGAGCATATTCTTATACAAATGCAACACTATTCTTGAGTTGACAAGAAGCTCAAGAAAAGTTAAAAACTCAACGTAAGAGATCCAAAATAAAACAATATTGAATACACATATTCAGTATTTGAATCAATCAAAACATACATCCGTATTCTTTCTTTAGTTAGGTTTTTTGACTCTTCCTCAGGCAACTGAATCTTTCTTTGAATGGCAGCAAAGCTTCATCCACACTTATTTCTTTTCTAGGAACAAAATTTTGTAATTAATATAACATAGAAAATATTTGACTTTCGAGAGTTTTGTTATTGGGTTATTATTAGTGTTCACATTTTGATGTAAGTGGAGCATCCAAAAAAATTGCAAAATACAATTTCTCCTAAGATCTTAGTAAAGAAAGAATATTACAAGTTAAGCCTTTGGAAAAATAATTTTTTATGTCACTTAAATAGATGGCACCCATTTTAAAAACCATACCAAAAACGCCGGCATTTCCTCATATTACCATCTTTCCAGTTTTGCCAAACAGATTTGTAAGATAATTCTTTCTTTTCAATTTGCTCCTTTGCATATACATTGCTAAAACTTTGATGACCATTATTTGAAAGAGCAATCCTATTAGAAAGACCATCATCCTCTGAGTTATGAACTTCTGCATTATTTTCTTCTTCCAATGAATATTCTATAAAAACCTTTCTCTTCTTAGAAAAAAGAAGCGTCACCGCTGGCATCATCACTAGAACTAAAATCACTCTCAGAACTGTCTTCAAAAAATTCACTGCCACTATCACTTATGAAATTTATATAATTTTCTTTACTCATATTTTAGACAGAGGATAAATTCAAATTTCCCTCATTTTTTTTAAGGGACAGCGAGTTTTGACATAAACAATTAAATAAAAGTAATTAAATAAAACCATCAATTTAAATAGCTCATATTTAATTACCATGACCCTTATTGAGGTCAAAGTGCGCTAGAGCTCTCCATTCTTACTAGTTACTTTCGATGATCGGGATAAAACCAGTCATTGTTACGAATCTTTTTTTTGGGGTTACACGATTTTTTCCCACCAAAACCTCACACTTAATACGTTCCAAATAGTTTTTGAAACCCATAAATAACTCTTAATTAGAAAATATCTGATAATGGCAGTTTAACTATAGAAAAAAAATTGTGTTTTTTATTTATTTAATAAAATTATTATAATTGTTATTTAATAATTTATTCAAAAATAATTTCATCTATTTTATTAATGCCAAAAGATTTCCAATCGTTTTTAGAGATTTAATTTCTAGCTCGAAAAAAATAAAATTGACTTATTTAAATTAATAAAATTTGTTTCTTTTTCTTTTGTTGATTTCCTTTTTAAATAATATTTACAAATAATAAATAAAAATTTGTTTATTCAAACAAACTTTTCCCAATTAATTAGTTTATACTCTTGTCAGTAATTCATCAAAATGGGAATGAATTATATTTCCTAATCTGTCATAATTTTCCAAATTTACATCTGATATTTAATTGTATTCAGAATAAACTGGAGTCATTTCTAGGAAATATTTATTAATTGGATTATGTAAATAATAGCTCACTACGAAAGTGGGTAAAGTAAAAGTCCAGATTGTTTTACTTTATTGTTTAAGTTTGACTGATACATTCTACCTAGTGACTTATTTGGCAATTTTCTGTCAAAATAAATAAATTATAATAATTATAATTGTTGAGGCAGATATATAAATTTTTTTAATATTTTTAATTAAACCTCAAAGATTAGTTGATTTATAATTTTTAAGGATTTCATAAGTTTATTAAAATTGTAATTTATATACTTTGCATTTTATATGTGGCACTGTAATCATAAAATAAAAAATCTTTTTTAATAAAAAATTTATAATAATTAAAATGTATTTTTAATAATTTAAATTCAACTTAATTATAATATTATTTCTATTTGTAGTGAAATTTTCTCTTGTGGTACGTCTAAAATTTAATTATAATTATTTATAATCAATTATAATCAATTGCTGCTGATAACAATAAATTTCAAGAATGAATTTATATTTTGCGTTTTAATGATGTAGCCGTAATTTGAAGTTTTGTTTTAATGAATTATTTTAATTGAAATTTATTGTGTAATATCTAAAGAGAGTTGAACAAAGATGTGTAAGAAATATAATAGACCCAGTGAAAGTTGTTAAGGGCTGAGAAGTAAAAGTGGCGAAGAATGAATTGATATCGGAAGAACAGTCAACTAAATGCTAAAAAATTACAAATATTCATCACAATGTATTTCTTATTACAATTATTATAAAAATGATTAAACGAAGTTTCTGAGACATTCACCAACTTTATTTAAATAAAAATATCCCCAATTAAGGAAAAGCTATTATTCTGTGAAATGCAATTAAATTAATTCGATTTAAGAGACCGAAATCTCATGAAAAATGTACAATGCAAATACATTTTTATTATTGATGATACTTGAAAATTGATTATTATACTTTATTTATTAGAAAACGCCACTCAAGCAAAACTTTTACTACAATATATTTCGACAGATACGCTGCCATCATCAGTTAGAATTGAAATTAAAACTTTATAGATTTTAAATTGCTTTTCAAACAAACTAATCATTAGTTTTTTCTATTAAAAAATAGAATTTATATATATATATATATATATATATATATATATATATATATATATATATATATATATATATATATTCTATTCTATTTATTGTCAAATTTATTTGAAAAGAAATTTTGAAAAGGATACATTATATTGATAGATTTCTCTCAAATATACTAACCATATATATATATATATATATATATTTTATATATATATATAAGTTTGACAATATAAACTAACTAGTAAAACAAAATTAGTTTTATAATTAATCTATTAAATATAAAATATAAATATTTTAATATTTAGAGCAAACAAATGTACTTGTTGCAATTAAAGAGCGTCATTTGACGTACGTAGTTCGCAGCACATCAAACGTGTCTACACTTTTAATTATCAAGCAAATTATTTGCAAATTCAATTAGTCAATTTATCAACATACTTTTCTTTAATTAAATCATTTTCTCGTTTTTAAGTACGTAAATTTACTGAAGGACTCTCCATTAAATATTTCCCGCATTTTCTTCATACAAATAAATTAAAATGCAGATAGTAAGGGATTTCGTTTAATTTCAATGGCTTATACTGGGATATATTTAATTACGCAGCAAAACTATCAGAATTCTTGTTGAACCAAAATTATAATTATTTCATAGATTTTGCAAAGCAGTAATTTATTAATCATTTATATTGTAAAATATCGAAATGTCTTGATTCAAGTGGTTACTTTTATTTACTAAAAACAAACATCTTGTGACTATACACCATTCCCAAATTGATTCTGCTATACATAGATAGATTATGAGACATTAGATGAGACAGTTGAAGATAAACATGTATTATTATATTCAGAATTGAGTTAAATTATTAGAGTAATTGTATATCACATTGTTATACCTATAGCAGATCCAATTTAGAAATAATGTATACAAATGCACAAAAGTAAATTATTCTCAAATTTAATTAAAATATAAAAAAATATTTAAAAATTCTAAGAAAATATTTTTAAGGGGATTATTTGAATGTGACAAATTGAATGTTGAAAATTGAATAAAATAATTTTCATTTTATAAAATTTCTAGAAGAGGTTAGGGCAAATCTAAAACTTAATTAATTAATTTCTTTCATAATGATTAATGGCAAACGGTAACATACAAAATGACTGCAGTAAAAATTGCAATCTTTGCTAGAAAATATAGATAAATAATATAAGTTTGAGTTTTTAAGTATTATCCAATTACATCATATTGAAAGGGTTATGTTTTAATATTCCTTACCCTGGCCAAATAAATTGTTTATTTAGAATTGTATTTTTAAAAAAGCAAGATACCAATAAAGTTTTCAATTTTCTGGGTTTTTGATATTTATTATTAACTACAATGAATCAGAGAAAGGAATCAAATAACTCTACAAACTTTATAAAAACCTTTATTAAATTGACGGTTGGGTATGTGATATACCCAATGAGTAGTTAGTCAAATAATGAAAGGTTCATGTGAATTTTAAAACACTGTAAAGAAGTAAAGAATCTTTTAAAACATTTTTATTGTACACTTAATATACTTCCACAAAAAATAATTATTTTAACAAAAGAAAATATTTAAAAAAAAAGTCAATTAAAAATTTAGCAAAATCGAAAAATAGAGAAATTAACAAAAAATTATTTAAATTAAAAAATTAAAAAACATTTAATAACATTGAAAAGTGTTCTGAAAAATGTCAGTTATTAAAAAGCAAATTAAAGTTCTTAGAGTACTTAACTAACAGAAAAGAAATATTGAATACTGTATTTTCTAAAAATACTTAAAAATACTTAAAAATGTCTTAAAAATACCAAAAGAATTTCATACTTTTTTAATGTACCAAATAAGAGAATTTAAAATTATTATTTTTTATAAAAAAGCAAAAATCAGGTCTGAAAAGATTAATTAAAACTTACATTGAACTTTTGTTAGATTTGCTTTCATAAAATTATCAACATTTTTATATTCTAATTTAAACCTTTAAAAAATATTTAATAGATAATTTATTATTAATAAACATTTAAAAATAAAATAACTTTCGACAACTTTACTTATTACTGTAATTATTGTTTAAATACATTGCAAAACATATTTTTAAAAAGGCATTCTTTTATTTTAAATTATTTTAAAAACGATTTCCAAATTATTGACTAAAAATTTAAACTAATTAAAACAAACGTGTTTCATCGATGTATTTTTTTAATGATTTACTAACAAAAAGAAAGCATTACAGTAAAGTCAAAATAATGAAACAAAATCATGATTTCGTTAAAATTTGTCCCAATAACATTATTGGAACATTTTTTAGCGAATGTACATTAGAATGAGAATTATTTAAATTGTATTTTGGATTAATTTCATTTGCTAAGTACATAAACGATCTTTATATGAGACTAAAAATTTATGAATTAATGTAGTTTCATAGTAAATAATGCCTAAAAACGAAACTCAAAAATTAAAATTAAATTTTAAATAATTTCAAACCTCAAAATGAATATTTTATGTTGATATTACAAATTTTATCTGTTAAACGGCAATAATTAATTTATTGAAAATTAATTAAGTGATCATAAATTAAAAGTGAAAATAATTTGTTTTCAGATATTGTTTAAAATTTAATAAATAGTTTCAGAGTAATTTGCAATTTTTTGCAATTATTAAACCGAATGAACTTGATTGTCAACAGTTATTCATCTTATTGGCAATTTTGAACAAAAATTTAATAATTAATTAAATCATAAATTTCCATTAAAAACATTTTGAACTATAATTTATCAATTATAATTTCCATTTCAACCGATTAAAACAAAAATGGAAATTTAATGACTATCTCGTAATTGAAAATCCGTATTAGTGATTGAATAATTTTGTTTTAATTTTTACTTTGTTGAATAATCGATTAGAAACATCAATAAAAGTGCCCATAAATTTTATATAAAAAAATGTTTTCAAGAAGTTGTTTTCTGTAAAATGTTTAAAATTTCAAATCATTTTTTCAATAACAATTTCTAAGTATTCTTGCGTGAATTGGGATGATTGTGGATTAAATTGCTTAATCTACTTATAAATAATTACAACATCCTAAAAAGTCTGGAATTAAAGTGGGCAGTATTGTGAATAACATCGACAAAAATAAAATGATGCAAAAATTAATTATTCAGTTAGTTTTGAAATGAAGAAATGATAAAAAAGACTTCATAAAAAATAAATCAGTTGTTTAAATTTAATTAACTTTAAATATATATATTTTTTTATCAAAAAATTGTTAAGAGTTCGAATAACACAAAGGTATTATTAACCAACTAATGCGTTTAAAATAGCAGTGCTCGTTCATTTTCATAGTCTTACAATAAAATACTTGCAACGCTCTTTTTTAACTATTATAAAATAAATTTCCAAAGATTTCATTAAAACTATTTGATCTCAAAATATGTAAAACATACTAATGAAGTCAGCGTATGTTTTACAGTTAGTAATGTCTGATAGAATTTATTAAACCTACTTAATCGTATTTTTAAATTAATTTAAAAATATTTTAATTTGTTTAAATAATTATATTTCTCGGGAGTACATTAGGTTTGCAGAAAGAGTAGAAATATCCAAAGAGTAAGATCAATTTTCAATAACTATTTATTTGAGTTAGTCAATTATATAATGGCAACAATACTATATAAAAGATCTGCTTTATTCTAAATGTTTTTTGACATGAAAATTACAAAAATCACTTTTGTAAATAGCCTTAACATCCCTTTTGTTTATTTCATAATTGGTTCATTCCATCTTCTTCAATATTCCTATTCCTCAAGAAACCAATACTTGTATTTTTCACAAACAATAAAGAAAGATCTTGTCAAAAGAAATCAAAATGTGGGCTATATTAATATTCTGCTATCCTAATAAAGCAGCTTTCAACATTGTTTTCTTGTGCCTTTTCTAAGAACCTACAGCACCATTTTTGTATGAATACGATTCTCTTATTTCTACCACTGTAATTATGGTTTCATGTCAGAAGCGTGTAAATTATCGAGATCAAACCAAACACCCAACACCTCAAGTTTAGAAAAATCTCCTGGCATCGGTTTTCCTCACATTTGGCTCTTGGGGGCTGATCTGGTCTCGATAGTTTACACTACTATTGAAAAATTTAATATTTCAAGAAATTTTTATTTTAAATTTATTTCTTCAGGAATTTATACCCCCAAAACTTTTCTCACGGCGCGACGCGGTTTCACTATTCTTCAAGAAAACTTCATTCATGATTTATCAAGAGTTCTCTCACAATTCACTCACGATTTTTTCATGATTCTAGTTCCACCTCGAGAACGATTGTTAAACAAACGTTTCACAAACCGAGAATTTATGCATTCATACATTTATGAATTTTACACATTTATAGAAATGCAATTTAACTGTGAGGATTTTAAACCTAGGGGCTTATTTAATACGCCTTTTCAATATTTCAAAACCAATAATTCTTTTGATGTGAAACCCCTTCAGGGTGCAAAGTTGTTTTACGATGCTAAAACCAAGTAATACATAAATTTCTACAAAAAAAGTTCAAGAGTTATGAAAAACGAAGGAAATAGTTTTGGAAAAAATAGCAAATGTTCTAAGTGCAAAATATTCAACAAATTTAAGTTTCAATAATAAAAAATTAGATTTCTTAGTTGATTATCAAATCCTATTGGAATTGAACAAGGATTTTAATTATGAACTTGTTTGAATATGGTTTTCCACATACAAAAATATCAAAGAGGTGGAAATTATTACGATCCCGCAGTATTATACATGTTAATAGCAATCCCATCTGGAGCATATGAGCTCGATGGTTTCTTTATTAGTTATTGAATTAGTGAAAAATATATTTCAAGAACAAGACCCTATTAGTTTCAAAGTTGATCTTCCAACAACAAAAATACGTTTATTAATTAAAAAAGGATACTGTGTTCTTTATCCTGAATGTAATAAATTTGGACAGTTTTAAGGAATTACAAAACAAGTCAATGAAGAAAGTGCAATTGGTGAGCAAAATATAAATATTTAAAAAATTACATAAATAAATTTAACATGTAGTTTAATAAAAAGAACATATTAAGATGGAAAAAAAGATAATTGTCTATATTCATTAAAATAATCACACAATTTTGGCTTTGAATTAAATAAAAGAAAGCACCAATTCAATATATTTGGACAACCTTACTGTCATCGTCAGGTAGCTTTGAACTTAAAACTATATTGATTTCAAATGCTATATTCAAACAAATTTCTTCATTTAAATTTTAAAGATTATTCCGATTAAAAATATCAATTAAAAATTATAATTATTTAAAAAATTTAATTAAATAAATTTTATAAAATTGAAATTTAACAAAATCTTAATAAACATTTAATAAAATATTTTCAAACATGATATTTTAATAATATATTTTTCATCTTGTAATTTTTTAGTTTTAATTTTTTTAGTTATTTTCATTTTAATGTTTTAACTTTTATTCCATCATGTTTTGATGGAAATAATAACAAAATTAATAAGAAATAGTTAAGAAATCTTAAAGTAGCGATTCCAAACCTGTGGGTTGCGACCCCAGCGGAGGTCGCGTTATGATGTTAGAAAGATCGCATGAGACCTTCTAAAAATAAATTGTTTACGCTAGTGACTAGCGTTTAGTCAGTGATTTCTTACTACCATTTTAAATTTAAAGTTTAAATCTATTTTATACTTTATAATGTAAAGTATAAAATATAAATAAAATCAGATATTTAGAAGTCAAAAACATAGTAGTTAGTTGCAAAATTGTAGTGACTGAGGCGCAACCTTATTAATTTTATTGTTGGTGTAAGTAAAACTTGGCATATGTTATCCAAGGGGTAACAGAAACAAAAAAGTTGGAATAAGGTGGTTTTCTCACATCTCATGTCACCAAAAATAACTCTTTTTACCTTTGTTTTTTGTCAATAAAAGTTACTATTTTCAAAAAAATATTTGAAGTTCTCAAGATAATTAAAATGCAGAATAAAAAAATAAACCAAAACATTATAACTAAACTAAAGAAATAAAAATGTGACTTTCCTTTGAAAATACGAAAATTATTGTCAAATATTTTGAAAAATCAAAAATAAAGACGAGAAATTATTTTCATCACAATCAAGAAGAAATTGTACAGTAATTTCTCAATTAATCCTCCTGAGCTGCAACTAGTAAAAGACAATTTTGTAATGGATCGGTTGCCAGGGGAATCTTTGTGTCACGGTTATCGGTGGCCATAAAAGAATAAAAGTATTTCACCCGACTTCAACAAATTACAGATTTGTTTTAATTTGTCTATGATGATTAGTAAAATAAATTGATTTTAAAAGTTTCAATTACAAAAGAAAATTGAGTATGCTAATAATCATAATAATAATAATAATAATAATAATAATAATAATAATAATAATAATAATAAGATAAAATAATAATAATAATAATAATAATAATAATAATAATAAGATAAAATAATAATAATAAGATAAAATAATAATAATAATAATAATAATAATAATAATAATAATAATAATAATAATAATAATAATAATAATAATAATAATAATAATAATAATAATGAAAATTATTATTATTATGTATTATTTATGCAATTATATGGAAATAATATAACAAAATATTTTATTATAGCCTACTTTTATTTGAACTCTCTAATTTGTTTTAAATTGAAACTAAATGTTACTTTGAAAATTTTCACTGTATAGAACATTACATATGACGTATTTATTTGCATTTCCACACATACTTTATTATTTGAAATGAAGATTAAAACATTGAAGTTGTTTATTGTTATGAAATATACACTATTAATATATTAGGTCGTGTAAAAAGTTCCTGGGCAGCAGCAGCAAGTGAATTTACAAAGTTAATGGACCCTAAAGTTAGTGGGCCCTAACTCTTTTTACACGACCTAGTATATTACTATTGCTTAAATTCATTTAATTTTAATCATGTTTGCTTTCATTGTCATTTTATATGTTGAAATTGCAATCCAAAACTGCCCTGGAACTTTTTACACACTCTAGAATTGTATTTTTCCTCAGCAGGGGAAAGATTATCTAGATTGGAAATTACCACCTACCAGGTCTTTAGCAAAAACGTACTGCCATGACAATTTCAAATGATTCCAGATAATTGTCACATTTCTCAATATCGTAAATATTTAGAAATGTGACAAATATCTGGAATCATTGGAAATTGCAATGGCAGTACGTTTTTTGCTATTTAATCCAGCTGTGAATACCTGCTTAGGTCATTAAGCCACTAAAGAAAACTATTCTGAATTTCATCGTGCAGTTTCAAGAAGAAGAGTTGTGGCAACAATGACTATATCAAAATGTTACAGTCTCAAAAGAAAGTCAACTCTGAACTCATACCTATGAAAAAAAGGAAATTTATCTTATCAATATACTCAGCAGTAAAAGAAAAAAAATTGATATTGCTAGGAAGGTAATTTGAGAATGTTTTTCACCCAGCTGAAACCAGAGATTAGGTCGTTATCATACAAATACCAAGCGCAGTGGTTCTAGTGACTTTAACACTGTTGTATCAGTAATGTAAAATTATATTTTGCCATTAAACAATTTTTTTGATTTTTATTAGTTTTTATAAAATGTAGGTTTACTTTTAGATTGAAATATATCAAAAGTGGGTGGTACAATGCAATTGAAGGCCACAGACCTAGATGATGGGCACCATCTCCATTATATATATATATATATATATATATATATATATATATATATATATATATATATATATATATATATATATAAATGACATTAGAATTAAAATCTATTAAAGAATAAATTTTTTACAACTAATTATTTTTATCACGTTATTTTTCAAAATAAAACAAAACCAAAACATTTTTATATTTTTTGTGAAATTCCTAACATTCTGAAATGATTATGGTTGACATACCAATGTTTGGCGCTTCATTTTTATATCTTTTTGCGATATTATTATACACGTTTATATTTTCTTTCATTACTGGGGGGATCTTAAACCATGTCACCTTCATACAAAGGTCTAAAAAATCAGAATAAATAAAAATCTTAAATATATATAAAACTTTAGAAGATAATTAATTTAAATTTTGCTTAATTTTTCTTTTTATAAAGAGTCAATTTCAGCGCGAATTTTAGGAAAACACAGTTGGTTTTATTTTTCATTTTTGTACGCGAAACATCTCTCAAAAAGTAATCACGAACTCAGACCAGTTATTAATTTGAATATATTTCATTTCAAACATCTTTTACCGATACTAAGAAACTGGCTAAAGCTTAAAATATTTTTACCGACCGGGTCTTAAAACCAGCATTTATTAAACTGTTTATTGTTTTCACATATTCAACTTAGCGCTTAGCTATTCGTGATTAAATATTTTTGTGCATTTAGTTTAAGAAGCACACATTGTCAAAAATACTGCCCAATTTAAGTGACATCTCCCGCTGTTCACACATCCCGCCCCCTTTTAGTTGCACTACCCAATGTGATCAACTTTTAAGGATTTAACAAATTTTAAACTTAAAACAACGTTTGTAAAATTAATAACTGCAACAAAATCAATTTTAAAAAAATAAAAGATTTTTAGAAAATGAATTCTCTTTTTTAATTAGGGAAAAAAGAATTTCCTAATGCAGGTTGTAATTTTTCACTTCAGTGATGATTTAAGAATTGTTTTTATCAAAAAAATTTTATCAAGCATTCCGAAATTTTAATTTGTCAAAAAATATTTATTAATTACAAAAACGAATTTAATTAAAACTACATTTCAATAAAAACTGGTATGTTCACTTTAAAGTGTATCTTTAAAATTTTTATTTTTTTTGAATTTTTAGTACAAATTATTCTAGAATTATTAATCAATCACAAATTGGATTTTATATGGAAATTTAATTATTTTGTTTAAATTTTCGAAGGTTTATTAAAAAAATGAAGCATAAAAAATATATTAAAACTTAATTTTTATTTTAAATAAAATTGCAATCAAAAATTTCTGATTACCAAAACTGACTTAACCATAAAAATTAATTTAATAGTTTATATAAAATTGAAATAATCGTATTAAAATAAAACACTATTTTATTAAAAATTAAAATCATTAAAAAAATTAATATCATCAAAATTGAGATAAAAAATTTAGATACACTAATAGATAAAAAATCTACATTTATCAAAGATGAAAAAATTAATAAAATAATGCGTTTTAATTATAAAATATATTTTCATTTAATTTTCCCTTTATATAAATATTAAGAATTTTATAAAAATTAAAATTATTTTTAATGTAATTTAAAAAATTTCTTTGAAATACTAATCCTTAACATGCTAAATCAATCATTACTAGGCTCAAAATATGAAAATTTGTTGAGGGGCAAAATGAAATAAAATCGGTCTTTCTAAATTCATTTGAAAATAATTAAAAATTTTAATTAAACAAATTATTGCCGCTGATATTCATAATATATCAGTTAAAACAAATGCAAAAACTCAAATTATTTCAATCTCACAAAAAATAACTTTTTATTAAAATGTTTTCCAGTCGTTATGATAAACGGGAAGACTATTTAAGATGATACTTGGCATTATTAAAAATTATTTATAAATTTTTTTATAAATCTCAAAGTATACAGCAGTTATCATAATTTATATGCAGCTATATCGCAAATTGCTCATCAAACCCACTTTCTCCTAATGATAGACAAGAACTTGTGCATGTGGGGTATTTGCTCCTGAAGATCACACTAGTCAAGTGGTGTTTTAACTTAATTATAAGCTCATGCCAAAATGAATTAGAAAGTTGTGGGCCACAAAGTTTAAAGGTCGCACTATAGTCAAGGAATATTTTTGGATTTCACTTAGAACCACTAACATTTACAGTTTCAATGATACAAAAATGAGAGAGTATTTTTAGTTTTTCGATAAATTTCGACAAAGTCACTGCCATCAACAAGTAATAAATCTACTAAAATAATATGGAATATGATTTATATATTCAAAAAATTATTACTTTTTCAATATTTAATATCCTTTTTAAAATATTTAAATCAACCTTTAACGTATTTTGTATATGTATATATATATATATATATATATATATATATCTGACTTATATTTAATCGGACGTTAAATAATAATAATATGGCGTTAATTTAATTTGGCAATAAGTTATTCCGTGTAGTGATAAAAATACTGAATCGGCAATATTTATTTTATGACAATAATTAAATTGAACTTACAATAAATTAGTTAGCAATAATTTTAATAACTTATCTCAATTTTACTATCTAATTACAAAATAACTAACTAAAATGAAAGAATTGAAGTAAAAAAATAGAAAATGTGTAATTATTATAGGCGACAATATTTAAATACATTCTAATTTAAATTGTTAAGGATAACTAGCCCGATTTTGGAAGATTTGGAAAATTTTTTATTATTTACATCTCCTTAACAATATTTTAAAGCAATAATTGACTTTTTTCAAAGACAGTTCAATGTTAGAATAAAAAAACATAAACATAAAATGTTAAAAGCAAAAAAATCTTATTCAGAAAGATATGTTACATATCATAAAACAAGTGTTTGAATGAAATTTTCCTTTAATAATAATAACAATATTTATTATTATTGATTTTGAGAATGATTTTGGAATTGAGGAAGAGATTTAGAAATTCAATAAATGAAAAACTATCAATGATTGAATTAGCTTTGTTTGATTTAGATGGTGAGGTTGGTTTTTGGGTTTGGATTTTACATTCTAGGATCATCATCATGTTTCAGACTTCAAGGCTTTTTTAGATGGTATTAATATCTTGCTTATGAATATTTTTGTCATGTGTGAAATGCCACATACATTGGAATGACTGCCCGTCATTCCGCTCTCAGGCTTTTGTTTACAGTCGACTTATGGAATTGATTGATATTATTAAACACAATTTTGTGATGCAAGATGAAAATAAAGGTAAAATGATTTTGTTAAAGGTTGAAAATATTTTATTGAAAGTTTATTAAACTTTTGTTAAATTGTAATTATTAAAATGTATTAAATTAAATTTTTAAAACTGAGTTTAATATTTATTAAAATTTAAATGAATAAATTTGTTTGAATAAAGCATTTTAAATCAATATAGTTTGAAGTTTAAAACTAACTGGTGATGACAGTGCTGCTGTCAAAATATATTGTAGTAGAATATATATTTGTGGATTGGTGTTTTCTTTAAAATAATAATAATAATAATAATGATAATAATAATATTAATAATAATAATAATAATAATAATAATAATAATAATAATAATAATAATAATAATAATACAATAATAATACAATAATAAATTTTATACTATATCCAAAATAATGTATTTTAAGTGACTTATTGGAATTTCAATACATTATTTAAAATAACAAACAAAATATTGTTCTCATAATAATATTGTTTATTGAATTTATATTTTGAGGTTGCATTTCTCTCAACTAATAAGATTTCTATGGAAATTATATAAGCAAAATATTATTTATAAAATTCATCGTTTGTGCGACAATAATAATAATAATAATATTCTTTACTTTACTTCCATAGCCAAATTAATAAAATGAATTTAAAGAAATTTTATATTTTACAATCTGTTGAAAAACTAGCGCCAGATGTGTATACAATGAATTTTTTTACAAAATGAAATTTAAGCTCCAATTATGGTTTTTCGAGAACTGATGAAAATGCTCGTAAATATTTGCTACTCTTTGTAGATAAAATTCCGATATAATTAGATATTATTATTTGACCTATATATTTAAAAATAAATAAATATTTAATTAATAATTAAAATAGCTAATAAATATGCTATCATATAATTTATTTTTTTTGTCTTCAACAGTGACTTTTGACAGAATCTCCTAAATTGAATCATATAATGATAAATTATCATGAGATAAAAATATTGAAAATAGAAAATTATTTAGTATAAATTTGACACTGCACAAATTATATGAATTCATCATGATTGATAATGATAGCAAAATTTGGTTTAAAGTCTGACTGATCTTTACAATTAGAAATTCTTTAAAACTAAAGTTATATTTGCTTTTATTTTTGTAAAGAACAAAATAAAAATAGAATTTACGAAACTTAGTCCAACTTCAATAAAACAAAAGCAAACAGTAGTTTAAAATCACATACATTTACTAGTTTTAATTACCTAATATTTTGAAAAATGCCAATTAAATTATTTAAAACTTTTTTTAAAACATAAAAAATTAAATTATTTAAAACTTTATTTAAAACATAAACAATAAAATTTTAGTAAATACAACAAATGTTTGCATGTAAAGTTTTAAACTTTTGAATAGTTTCTCTAATCATTATAAGTTCGGGATCTATAACAGACAAACTATTCCTATATTATGTATAACCAAGCGTTTAGCCAGGGCAAGGTTTGTGACGCCTGTAGCCTCACTAACTTTGTATTGTTACTTTGAGTAAATAAAGTTAAAAAATATTATTCATTAATGAAAAAAATAAAATTAATAATGTGAATTTAATAAAATAAAATCATGAGTAGTGGGATGTGTCACCGCTAGATCATGTCACCGCTGGATCAACCCCCCCCCGGGGGGAGTAAAAAAAATTTTTTTTCTAAGTCTAAAAGTACAAAAAATTTTTAAGACAAAGACAATGACTCATTCAAGGTCATTCAAACAAAGACCATGACTCATCAAACACTTTCAAGGTCATTCAAACAAAGACCATGACCCATCAAAAATTTTCTCAAGGTCATTCAAAATTTTTCAAGGTCATTCAAATTTTCTCAAGGTCATTCAAACAAAGACCATGACTCATCAAAAATTTCCCAAGGTCATTCAAACAAAGACCATGACTCATCAAACACTTTCAAGGTCATTCAAACAAAGACCGTGACTCATCAAAAATTTTCTCAAGGTCATTCAAAATTTTTCAAGGTCATTCAAATTTTCTCAAGGTCATTCAAACAAAGACCATGACTCATCAAAAATTTCCCAAGGTCATTCAAACAAAGACCATGACTCATCCCAAAATTTTCAAGGTCATTCAAAACTTCTCAAGGTCATTCAAAATTTTTCAAGGTCATTCAAAAGTAGGTCAAGGTCATTCAAAAGTAGGTCAAGGTCATTCAAAAGTAGGTCAAGGTCATTCAAAATTTTCAAGGTCATATTATTTTTAAACATTTTAAAATTTTAATTTACTACTTATTTTTATAAGTAATGTTTTAATATTTATTATTATTATTATTAATATATTTTTTTTTTATTATTATTATTAATATTATTATTATTATTATTATTATTATTTTTATTATTATTGTCAAGGTTATTGGATGACTCACCATAATTTTTCAAGGTCATTCAAACAAAGACCATGACTCATCCCAAAATTTTCAAGGTCATTCAAAATTTTTCAAGGTAATTCAAAAGTAGGTCAAGGTCATTTAAAAGTAGGTCAAGGTCATTCAAAATTTTCAAGGTCATATTATTTTTAAACATTTTTAAATTTTAATTTACTACTTATTTTTATAAGTAATGTTTTAATATTTATTATTATTATTATTAATATATTTTTTATTATTATTATTATTAATATTATTATTATTATTATTATTATTATTATTTTTATTATTATTGTCAAGGTTATTGGATGACTCACCATAATTTTTCAAGGTCATTTAAACAAAGACCATGACTCATCAAAAATTTTCTCAAGGTCATTCAAAATTTCTCAAGGTCATTCAAAATTTCTCAAGGCCATTCAATATTTTTCAAGGTCATTCAAACAAAGAACATGACTCATCAAAAAATTTCTCAAGGTCATTCAAAACTTCTCAAGGTCATTCAAAATTTTTCAAGGTCATTCAAACAAAGAACATGACTCATCAAAAATTTTCTCAAGGTCATTCAAACAAAGACCATGACTCAACAGTGCCAATAAATCATCATTGCCATTTCCATTACATATTTTTACATATTTTCTTAGTATTGCATGATTTTGATTTGTCGAATATAGTATAAATAAGCTTACACTTTCAAATATTTTTATAAAATGCCAGAAACTAAATTTTTTATAACTTTGTTGAATGATCAGGTCTCTAATAATAGAGAAGAAGATGATATCATTAAAAACATAAAATTCATGGTAAACCGTACCGATAAATCGTAGAAGACATTCCATTTGATTATCAAAAAATTCTCAATTTGCCAACATTGGAGAGAAAGAATGCGTTCAAATCAATATTTAGTTACATGTTTGATGAAAATAATAAATGGATGCGAATAATAGTAGGATTAATGTACATGAAACACATGATATTAAAATCTGGATCCGACTATGAAAATTATTTCCACTGGTCTATAGAGGTAAATTACTTTATATTGTTATTAATTTATCATTATTTAGGTGATAGAAACAAAAATTGATCCGTGGGTAGAAACAAACGGTGGATGGTCAGCGATTATTCAAGTTGCCACAGAAGCCAAACGTTCAGATATTTATATCGCAAATTGTAAATTTTTAATAAAACTATTAACTGTAGCATCGGTTTTATATTTATGTAATAAAGTTTATCATAGATTTTAATAAATATTTCTTTGTTATTATTATTAATAAAAACTATATTTTTAAAGATTTATTGATTATTACATGTACATTCTTCATCACCACAATATTCTGTCATTATATTTTCTATAACGTGATCAACACAAGTCTTAAATTCGGTAGACTCAACTTCAACATTAATAATTTCTTCAGAATCATTAATAATTTCAGTATCATTAACAATTTCATCACTCTGACATCCAGAATCACTCTGACATTCAGAATCGCAATCCAATTCTTTACTCAATGCTTCAACTAGACTCAACATATCTCTAATTTTTACACCGGTTATTTCTTCAAGTTTATCAAACAAAAAGTTTATTAAATATTCTAAATGAAATTAATTAATTATTTTATATTTCTATATTTTACCTTTTTCAGACATCATTTTAACACTATTTTAAAACTACTTATAATTTGTTTATAGAATAACAAAGAAACATTAATACATTTTTTAAACACTATACATTAAAATAACTGTGAAAGTCTAGCAGTAACAATTTTCCAGATTGGAGAAAGCACATCGTTTTGATCTGCTCTATATCCTTGGATTGTTATTGTTATATACCAGTTTTCCTGTTCTTTGAATCCAATTTCTGTAAATGCATCATAATATCTGGTATATTGACTCGTGAAGAAAGCATTTTCATTGCATTTTAAATTGGAATTGATCTTTTTGAATGTATTATCAATATCCTTGATATCTAACATTGAGAGAGTACCAGCAAGAGATTGAAATTGCGTTTTATTAAGTTTGACTGGATTTGCCAATTGCATATTGATAGGCTCCTTTAAAAAATACATTTTATAATTGTGGAACATCTGAACTGGTTGGACACTTATTTTCTTGGTCATGTTTGATTTATGATCTTTATAATATGGTGACGCACTTTTATACCCTTGACAGATACTGATTAACCAATCAGAATCATGCATGATCACAAAGACAATGCATGATAAGTGTATGATAAGTGCAAGACAATTGCGTGACTGGAAAACTGTATGTGAATTAACTCGTGGATTTTTTATATGATTTTACGCATTCATCTATACAAAATGTATTATTAATATCACGTGTTTTATTATTATTATTATTTTTATTATTATTATTATAATTATTATTATTATTATTATTATTAATATTATTATTAATATTATTATTATAAATATTATTATTATGTGTTTAATTAAAGATAAGCTAATGCATCATCACAAAGACAGTGCATGATAAGTGCGTGATCACAAAGACAGTGCAAGATAAGTGCGTGACTGGAAAACTGTATGTAAATTAACCCGTTGAGTTTACATATATGATTTTACACATATCATCTATATAAAATGTATTATTAATATCACGTGTTTTATCATCATTATTATTATTATTGTTATTATTTTAATTATCATGATTTTTATTATTATTATTATTATTATTATTACTATACTAATAAAATTACTATTTTTATTATTGTTACCAACATCAAAATAAAACTATTACTATCAAAAACATTTATTATTATTATTATTATTATTACCAAAAATAAAACTAACAAAACAACAAAAATAAAATACAAAAACATTTATTACCAACACTAAAACTGTCAAAACAAACAAAAATAAAATACAATTATTTTCTTAACAGTTTCATTTTTTGAAAATTTCGTATTGAATTTGTAAGATTCCATTCCACATAGCGTTGATATCTGAAATCACAACAGCTACACCCCAGAATGCAGGGGTATTCAGTTTCCAACTCCTTGACCATTCGGTTTATTTCATTATCCCAAAGAGCTTGCTTAATGAGATTGGAAATATCTATTCTTGTTTCATTGTATATTAACTGTTGATGCATTGACGGTTCTTGATTCTTCAAAATCTCCTTTATTTGAGGATAGTAATAAATAATGCGATCTATTATCATTGGGACATATTGGTCTAAATAAAATATAAAAAATGAAATTAAAAAAAAAAAAAAAACTTTTGCCACTAGCAAACACGTTAACACACATTGGGTTGTATTTTAAAAGCCTCAGTGCAGGAAATAATTCTGGTTCGAACATACAAAGACATTTTGTTGACATGTTGTATAGATTGATAGATTGTCCTATATCCATGGTAACTGTAATTGACTGTATTTTAATATCATTTATTCTATATTGTAATTTATTGACATCTAAAGGTTTCTTACATCCCATGATTCTGCATTTGCCGGATTTGAAAAATATTATAGGATATTTTCCACTCTTATCTACAAATTGCTGGGGTTTACCAATCGGAAACGTCATTTTTGACACATCGAAAGTTCCTTTATAATTTATATTTGATAGCATAATTAAACAATAAAGAAATATTAAGCTATATATATAATTTTTAGGAAGAGTTCATTAAATCATATAATATAAACAAAAACCTATAATTATACAAATTAATAATGGAATTAAGAAATGATGCTGTATATCAAATCGTCGGCCCAAGTGGTAGTGGTAAAACTATGTTTGTGTGTAAATTACTGAAATCTAATTTATTTCAAACAAAATTCAACAAGATTTATTGGCATAAGGGTGCAGATGAAGAACATGGATTAACTCAAGATAATTTCTGTAAATTGAAAAACATGAAAATAGTAAAGGGTTTCGATAAAAACTGGTCAAGTCGATTAAGGAAAGGTGATGTCATCATTATCGATGATTTGTATCAGGAAGCTAATAAAGAAAAGGATTTTAATAATTTATTCACAAAAATCAGTAGACATGTTGGTGTTACTGTGATCTTTATTACTCAAAATCTATTTCATCAGGGTGGCGCCCATCGAACAAGGAATTTAAATGTTCAATATTTAGTTATTTTCAAGAATCCTAGAGATGCAACCGTTATTGATTTTCTTGCTCGACAGGCATACCCTAATAATCGTAATTTTCTCATCAGTGCATTTCAAGATGCTACAAAATCACCCCATGGATATATATTTCTTGATTTCACACATCAAAGAAGGTGCCATGGTATATAAACAAAGTTAAAAACTTTAACATGTAAAAATGTTTATGAAATCCAGGCTTAAAAATATCCGAAAACTTAGACAAAGTATTAAAAAGACAATAAATAAAGTTTCACCAAAAACCAGTTATACACCATCTAAAAAGCTAATAACCGAGAATTACCCTGCAATGAATCTTATTTCGAAAAACATTATTAAAAAGAGTAAGAAAACAGATAAAATTGTAAAAAATCATAGGAGTTTCCCATATTTTAATGCATTGTTAAAGGCTTCGAGTATGAAAAGAATGTCTATTTTACAATCATTTCCAACTTTTGTTGTCGATGATTTACTCAAAATTCTATTAAAAGTAGTCAGAGGTAAAATTAAAATCAGTAATTCTAAAAAACTAGTACTGAATAAACATCGTAAGCCTTTGTTATCACTAGTAAATAATAAAAATCGTAAGCAAATGAGAAAAATCATATATAAACAACAAGGTGGTTTTATTGGAGCAATGTTACCATTAGCATTATCATTATTATCACAATAAACGATGGGGCAATCATTACCTAATGTTAAATTAAAATTTAAATCATCTTGTTGTAATGGAGAAGATTTGGACGAACCCAGAAGACGAAGCAGGTTTCGGTGGAGTGGCAAAGTTAAAGAAAAGAGTCCCAAAGTCGAAAAAGGAAACGCAAAAGTGGTTGTCAGATCAACTTGCGTACAGTTTAAACAAACCAATGCGGAAAAGATTTCCAACGAGAGCTTATAAGACATTCGGAATTAATGATTTATGGCAAATGGATTTGATGGAGATGATACCGTATTCGAAGATTAACAAGGGTTATAAATATATTTTAACCTGTATTGATGTTTTCAGTCGTTTTGCCCGCGGTGTACCAACAAAGACAAAATCTGCAGAGGAAATATCTAAAGCAATTAATAATTTATTTAAAAATGGGCATCCAGACAATTTGCAAACCGATTTAGGTATTATTATTATTATTATTATTATTATTATTATTATTATTATTATTATTATTATTATTATTATTATTATTATTATTATTATTACAATTATTATTATTATTATAGGCAAGGAGTTTTACAATAGTAAAGTTAAGCAAATCCTGGATCGTCTCAAAATAAATCATTATTCTGTACATTCTCAATACAAAGCCGCACATGTTGAAAGATTTAACCGGACATTGAGGGATAGATTAAAGAAATATTTCGTGCATCAAGGTAATAAAATATGGATAAATGTATTACCGAAAATACTTGTTAGTTATAATAATTCATCGCATCGAGGTCTGAATGGTTTGAGACCCGTAGATATCAGCTCGAAAACATTAGCTAAATCAGTTCGGTCTAAAACAGTTGCTATTACAAAACCAAAATATAAAGTTGGTGATCACGTTAGAATTAGTAAAATATCTGCTTCACCTTTCATCAAAAATTTCGATAGTAATTGGAGTGATGAGGTATTTCAAATTACTAAAATTAATACTAAACATAGTCCTGTAATGTATGTTATTAAAGATAGTGATAACAATGTAATACAAGGGAAATTCTATGAACAGGAATTACAAGTTATTTCGAAACCTACAGTGTTCAGAATTCAGAAAATATTGAAAACTAAACTGGTGGGTAAGGATAAACAATACTATGTCAAATGGCATGGATATCAAAAACCCTCATGGATATCATCAAAAGACCTAGTAAAATGAGTTTCTATACAATTTTACCTAGTAATAGTTGCCCGCTAATCCATCCGGAAAATCAAGCAAGTAAATTTATGGTTGATCTTCAAAATCCTATTTATTTACATGGAAATTGGGAAGTTGCTTTGCAAGACTTTACATTTGTGTACAATACATTCCCATTTTATAGTCATTGTAAAATCGGATTCAAGAAACGTGTACCCAAAACCTGTAGTGGTATTTTCTCAATCAATAATTTTGAACGATATTGTCATATTCCGAATCAGATTTTAGATGAAAATTGTGGCATGTTTTTCAAAGATGGATTGAATGTTAGTTGTGATTATAGTCCATTTACAATAAAGTTTGAAAGTATTGAGGATGCCAAGCGAATGGGTTGTGATAAGCTTAGCATTGTTGTTCCTGGTACTGAATACCTAATACGTTTCAAAACATTTGATGAGAAAAGTGTAACAATCGAAAACATCAAAATATCTGTATCATATATTAATGAGGTGGAAGATACATTTACATTTACTAATGATTTATATATTGAAACACTTGAAGAATTAAATAAATATATCTCATTCAATTGTTTACATATATTTAAAACTATTGAATTTGTTAAAGATGGAATATGCAAATTCAGTCTGAATAATAACATTTGTGAAGTTAAATTTGATAAAAATTTGGCTAATACATTGGGATTAGATAAGCAAACATATAGGACAAGTGCTTTTGGTGTACGCAAACCAAAAATAATAAAACTTCATAGGCAAATGTTCATATATACTAACATCATCGATCCTATAATTGTTGGTGATTCTTTGGTTCCTCTATTGAAATCTGTGTGGGTTGATACACATGATCAGGATGAAGTTGTCAATATAAATATCGATAATCCCATGTACTTACCGGTATCAACATCATGTATAAACAATATAGAAATAAATATCCGTGATGATAGCGGTAAATTTATTGAATTTAGTAAAGATACAAAAACTCATTTGACATTACATTTTCGTAAATTAGATGGCCAATAACGATATTATTACTATGTATAGTGGTAGCCAAAGTGGTGGCAAATTACCATATTTTATTGGTAAACAGTATGGATCAGGATGGTTGAAAACTATCGGTAGATTTGCACTTCCTATTCTTAAACGCCTTGGTAGTTTTGGTATGAAAACCGCTAAAGATGTGATAATGAATGAGCAGAAAATATTACCATCTCTGAAACCAAATGCATTAGCCGAGTTAGGGAAAGTTCTACCAAGTGTGGCAGGTATGTTTCAAAAACAAGAACCTGCACCGGCTCAAAAACGTAAAAGACATCATAAACATATAAACAAACGAATGAAAGGACATGGAACTATATTTCAAAAATGATTTGTGGTAAATCTGAATTGTGCTTATTTGATAGACCATCTCCCCAAGCAGTAATTGAAATGGGGGCCTTTGAAGAAGTATTTCCGATGAATTCTATTATGGATAGTAGAACTGATATTGAATTTTATATTAACGGTTCCCAAACTGAATATTTAGATTTGAACGATACATTGTTAACTGTTCAGATCAAAGTTGTAGATAAAGATAAAAAACTGTTGGGTAAACCTAGTGATGTAATACCAAATAATTTCTTGTTTCATACACTTTTTAAAGATGCAGTTCTCGGATTTAATAATATCAAGATTGAGGGTGGTAACAGTACATATATTCACAAAGCTCTAATAGAAACTATTATAAACTATAATAGCGATACTAAAAATACATGTTTAACTCCTATGGGTTATGGTAGTGATGACGATAGGAAAAAGTGGATTAAGGGTTCGAAATTACTTACCATGTGCTCATCATTACAACTCGATTTTATGGATCAACCGAAATATTTACTCCCAGGTGTTAATGTACACATTAGATTGAAAAGATCAGAGTCAACATTATCATTAACAAGTGCCACCACAACACCAATTCTTCAATTAGTTGATGCAAAATTATTAGTGAGAAGAGTTCGTGTTGAGCCTTCTGTATTAGCCGGTCATCAACTGGGGCTTAATTCTAAACATGCAATATATCCATTGAAAACAAAGGAAATTGTTCAATTTGCAATTGCTAAAGGGTCAGCTTCTTTCTATAAAGAACAAATATTTGGAGATAGAAGAATGCCCAACTTTATATTGGTAACATTTCAAAGCGAATCTCAATATTATGGATCATACTTAACATCAAGCTCAATTTTCAAAGATTTTGGAGTAACATCGCTAACTTTATCGAAAAATAGTGATTATAGAGAAACATATACTCAAGATTTCGATAATGACAATTATTGTGCTACATACATGCATAGTATAGTGAGAAATATTGGTTATTTGGATAAAAACCTTAATTGTGGTATAACTCTTGATGATTTTAAAAACAAATATCCATTCTTTACATTTGTTTTGGCACCCGATTTTGATTTAAATCAGAGTCAATTACCTCAAAATGGAAATTTACGATTAGATATAAAGTTTGCTAAAGCTACAACTGAACCGGTACATGTTGTAATATATGGAGTATTTGAAAATGAGGTTTAAATAACTGCAAACAGAACAGTGTTGGTTTGAAAATGTTGGTATAAATGTATAGATAATTTATGATAATTTGTCATGGAGTAAGTTTTTTAAATGTATTATTAATATTATTGATGTAGTTCTGTTCAGGTCTATCGAATTGGAAAACAAATACTAGGACATGAATTTTTAGGGGTTTTTCCACTTGATAAAATTCCATATTTACGTAATAATCAAGCCATAATCGTCAATACTCAATCGTCTCATCTCGGGGGGAGAACATTGGTTAGCAATATATTTGAAACCTAGCAAGATATTTGTATTTGATCTTATGGGTTTCTATTATTCTGCTTTAATGGTTTCAAAACTGCAAACAATGGGTAAACCTATTGTCTAATGTTAACAAAGCCAGTGCATGATAAGTGCATGATTTACAAAAACTCTGCATGATCATCACGTGATTTACAAAGACACTGCATGATAAGTGCATGATTAGTAACAAGGAACGCATACATACACACTCAAGACTGTATGTAATTTACAAAGAAATCACATACATACTTTTGTTTGTATGTGAATTACAAAGAAAAACACATACATACTTTTTTTAGTATGTGATTTACAAAGAAAACATACCTACACAATATAGGCTGCATGCGTAAAAACCTCTCACCTATATGTGTATATTGCTTAAATGTGATTGGCTAAATCCTGAAAATATTATTCTCTTTATAAACATATGCAAATTCAAAATCTATCACAATTAATTCATAAAAATTATGGTGAGTCATCCAATAACCTTGACAATAATAATAAAAATAATAATAATAATAATAATAATAGTAATAATAATATTAATAATAATAATAAAAAAAAAATATATTAATAATAATAATAATAAATATTAAAACATTACTTATAAAAATAAGTAGTAAATTAAAATTTAAAAATGTTTAAAAATAATATGACCTTGAAAATTTTGAATGACCTTGACCTACTTTTAAATGACCTTGACCTACTTTTGAATGACCTTGACCTACTTTTGAATGACCTTGAAAAATTTTGAATGACCTTGAGAAGTTTTGAATGACCTTGAGAAATTTTGAATGACCTTGAAAATTTTGGGATGAGTCATGGTCTTTGTTTGAATGACCTTGAGAAATTTTGAATGACCTTGAGAAAATTTTTGATGAGTCATGGTCTTTGTTTGAATGACCTTGAAAAATTATGGTGAGTCATCCAATAACCTTGACAATAATAATAAAAATATTAATAATAATAATAATAATAATAGTAATAATAATATTAATAATAATAATAAAAAAAAATATATTAATAATAATAATAATAAATATTAAAACATTACTTATAAAAATAAGTAGTAAATTAAAATTTAAAAATGTTTAAAAGTAATATGACCTTGAAAATTTTAAATGACCTTGACCTACTTTTGAATGACCTTGAAAAATTTTGAATGACCTTGAGAAAATTTTTGATGAGTCATGGTCTTTGTTTGAATGACCTTGAAAGTGTTTGATGAGTCATCCAATGACCTTGAATGAGTCATGGTCTTTGTTTGAATGGCCTTGAATGATGTCATTGTCTTTGTCTTAAAAATTTTTTGTACTTTTAGACTTAGAAAAAAAAAAATTTTTACCCCCCCGGGGAGGGGTTGATCCAGCGGTGACATGATCTAGCGGTGACACATCCCACTACTATCATGATTTCCTTTTGTAGCCATAACTTTTAAAAATTCCATGCTAGGCGTGCTTTTCAAAAAGTGATAGCTATTAAATATTTCAATAATTATTAATTTATGATTCAAACTAGGTATATTATAATACTTTTCGATAAATTTATGAATAGACTATTACATGCTTTGTTATAAAGTTATCTAAAAGGTTAAGAATATTAACCCTATATGAAGAAATAGGTAATAATTTTAACCCTATGTGATGAAAGAAGTAATAATATTAACCCTAAATAATGAAAGAAGAAACACTTTTAACCCTATGTGATTAAAAGTTTGAACTATTATAACCTTATGTATACCAATAATTACTAAATACCAAGTATATTATAACCCATGTCTTTAAAAAAAAGTAGTTTCTTAATTGACAAAAACATATATTTTAAAAATCATTCAATCTTACCAATTTTTAAGTACCTGTTAAAGATTTTAATGGTTTGAAAATATGAATAAATTTATTATATCTTAATTTGAGAATATTATATTTTGAAAATCTCTATTGAAATTATCAAAATAATTAGATTAAAAAGTATATAAATTTGTTAATGGTCGATGTAAAGAAACTCGTAAAATAATTGATTGGATTGATTATATGCAATTGTTAATTAGAAATATTAATTGGAATATTATTGACTGAAATTATTTTTCAATAGAAAGTAATTCTTGAAAAAACATAAAAATCATATTTCAATAACTTTCCTTGAAAAGATTTTTGAAAAAGTAGAAACCAAATACTTAATTTTGATTGGCTGTTACTATTTGTATATTACTATTGACAACGACGCTATTTTTCGACAAATTTAATTGCTAAACTCATGTTCAAAATACTAATAAATTTATCAAAATTATTACAGTTTTCTAGAAAATAATTTTTCAATGACCTCATGACTACGTCACTGGTCAGTTATTACGTAACACACTGGTCAGTCACTACCGGAGTCACAATTATTACATAAACCTTATTACTTCACCACTGGTCAGCCACTACCCGGATACACACTTATTAAGTCACTGGCCAGTCACTACTCTTACACTTATTATGTCACTTGTCAGTCACACACTTATTACCTAACCCTTATTACGTGACCACAGGTCACTACCTGGAGACACACTTATTACCTAACTGTTATTATGTCACGTAGTTGTGGACCAACACACCTACCTTCTAGAATCTTCCACACACCTACCTTCTAGAACCTTCTACACACCTACCTTCTAGAACCTTCCGCTCTTAAACCGTTTACACACACACACACACTGCAAATACTACTTCTTTGGTTATTTAAGAGTTAGTTATCAACTTTTGATATTCGATTACATATTTTTTATCGTTAAATTGATTTCAATATGGAAATTGTGTTTAATTAGACTAAAACTTGTAATAAGGTATTGAATAATAGCTAGTATATTAATTTATCATGTATAGTATAATATAGAGTCTGTTAAATATTTTAGTTTAAATTTAGGATTTCCAATATAGTTTTCATGAATTTTATATCTAATCGAAGTTCAATTGATATTACTCAAGAATTTATTGAGAATTTGACGTAAACTTTTAAGAGAACTGTATCAATTTTAGAGAGAGTATTCCAACGTATGAATATTTCAGAGTGTTAAATATAATGGAAAGGTTAGATTTATCACTATGGATTGGAATTTTGATCAATTCTAGTATGCTTTACAAGTTGGAATATCGAGTTTAGATGTAGTAAGTTACTAGGGGAAATATTGAGTGAGAAATTTAATCGATTAATTATGACGTAATAATAATTTGGATATCAGTATAAGTAATTTCATATTATACAGTGTTAAAAGAAATTAATCAAGATAAATATTGAGTAGAAATAATCATTTAATGTTACATTTTACATGAAAATTATCAGTAATATATCAATTTTAAAGTGAGATCTTGACGCTAAATATTGAGTTTGTGTTGATATATATGGTTTTTAATGAAAATGATCAGTAATATATCAATTTTAAGGGATAAATAATGGCTAAATATTGTGTATGTTCAGATAAATGTAGAGTTTTACACAAAATGATCAGTAATATATCAATTTTAAGGAGAATAATGTGGTTAAATATCAAGTATGTACAGATAAATGTAGAGTTTTACGTGAAATGATCAGTAATTTACCAAATAAAGGTGAAAAGTTTAATAATTGGTTACGATTGAGGAGTCTTAATCAAATTTTTGTTGGGATATTAGCGCACAACAATCACTCTATTGCGTGTAAGAGAAATTCATTAAAGATTTTTACTGCATTTTAATAAATCTAGCTATTGCATGATTTATGTAAACAAATTTCAATGTGGTAATTCATTAAATTACAGTCACTTTAGGGGTTAAATCCAATGTAAAGTATGTGTAGAGAAATCAATAATTTAGCTTTATATGTGGAATTATTGTCAGTAAATTGTAGCTTATTAATGTAATCTTTACTAGTAATTATAGTTTTTAGGTGAATCGAAGATGAATTCAAAGATTGAGTAGATTTATCCTTTTTGTCGATGATTTGTGATATTTATTGCTACTTAAGTTGGTTGGATATCTATTTGGACATTAAAGTATATTAATTTTTATCAATATGCTAACAAATATTGTTTTTCTTATACTGGTAAATTAATTTTGTATTGAAGAAAAGTATGTGTAGTTCAATAAATTGTTAAACTTTTAATAGGGATAATTAGTATATCTTTATAGAGGCAAATTCTTATTGTACGGTAAACATAAATTACGACATTTGATAGTCAATTTAACCAATATTTGTTGTACATGAAAATTTTCTAGTTGATCTATTTGGTTGAATCGTTATAATTACAACTCTTTTAGATTTGGAAACATTATTGAAGTATTCTTTATAAGGAAACTTTAGAGTAATGAATTGTGGTAATTGTAGCGTTTTACAATGCATGTAATTAGATTCGGATAAGTTTTAAATAAAATAAGTTGGTGATTAGCAACAAGTTCAACATCATAATAATTTTAAATGACTTTTGTTGATTTTTTTAAAAAGATTAATGAAATTATGTTTGATTGAATAGTATGATTTCCTGTCAAAGTGTAACCAATAATAGTTAGAAAATAATTTGAACATTAAAATTTGAATTAATTTGAATCGTTGTCATTGGTAATAAATAAAATTAACCAATTAAAATCAAGTATTCTATAATTTCATTTTCAAATTATTATTTTCATGAAAACTGTAATTATTTTAATTGATAAATTTATTAGTATTTTCAACAACCGGTTTAAGTTAAATAATAAGTTTATTGAAAATTAGTTTGTACCTTTTCAAATTATTTTCAAGAAAAATTACAATAAATATATCGATAAATCTATTCAACTTTTCATCTATTTTTAGTTTAATAATAGTTTTATTCAAAAATAGTTTGTACGTTTTCAAATTATTTTCAAGAAAACTAATAATTTTAATATATTGATAAATTTATTAGTATTTTGAGTTTAGCGATTAAATTTATAGAAAAATAATGTCGTTGTCAATAGCAATAGTAACAGCCAATCAAAATCAAGTATTTGGTTTGTACTTTTTCAAAATTATTTTAAAAAAAGATATTGAAATATGCTTTTTATGTTGTTTCAAGAATAACTTTCTATTGAAAAATAAGTTCAGTCAATAATATTCCAATTAATATTTCTAATTAACAATAGCATTTAATCAATCAATAATTTTACGAGTTTATTTAAATTGACGATTAACAAATTTATATACTTTTTAATCTAATTTCAATAGAGATTTTCAATTTAATATTCTTAAATTAAAATATTTATTCATATTTTCAAACCACTTTTAACAGGTACTTAAAATTTGTCAATGATTTTTAAATATATGTATGTTTTTTAACAACTACTCTTTATTAAAGACATGTGTTTACTTGGTATTATCAATTATTGGTTTACATAATGTTATAACATTTTAATCACATAGGGTTAAAAGTTATCTTTCATCTTTTAGGGTTAAAATTGTGTCTTCTTTCATTATTTAGGGTTAAAATTATTACTTCTTTCATTATTTAGAGTTTAAATTATTTTATTTCATTACTTTGGGTTAAAGTTATTACCTATTTCTTCACATAGGGTTAAAATTTTTAACCTTTTAAATAACTTTATAACAAATCATGTAATAGATTATTCATAAATTTATCGAAAAGTATTATAATATACATAGTTTGAATCATAAATTATTGAAATATTTAATAGGTATCACCTGATGAATTTTTATTTGGCTATTTAATCAATTTTTGGTTACATAAAGCTTTAATGCGCGAAATTAATTAGCATGTTGTTAATGAATGTAAATCTAATTTTACACGTTTTGGTATCAACATTTAATTAGTATTTAGATCAAAGCTCTTATTAAAAACAAAAGTTTATTTATATATCATTAGTATCAACATGACTGATATGGACAATGTAATACGTGTTTGTAATAAATTTACGTGTGAAAAATTATCCTTTTAATTGTGAAAGTTAAATTATTATTATCAATAGCATTATTATTAGCATTAATTAATCCAGTATGCGTGAATTTTTAACAAATATTGATATAAAACTCATGAATCGATTATTGTTTATCAATTTATATAGTGAGTCCAGTGACTTTCATTTGTAAACCCAGTGACTTATTTTCATAAAAACACTAAAATAGTTGTTACAACGAATTTAGTTGATGGTATCGCTAATAATTTATAGAGTCGGATGAACTTGTAAATTAGTATTTTCAAATCCTAACTCATCTATCCTGCACTCAGCTAAAATATGGTATTACCATATGCACGGCATTCTAACAGACTTCTGCAATTAATTTAAAATAATGGATATTTAAACTAACTTAAACTTTTTCATTGAGATCAGAATTATTTATTTTGTTTGAAATGATTCAGACAACATTCGTAATTTATCTTTAAATTCAATATTATTAACCTGACTTTTGCCTTTGTAAAAGTCGTAATTGAATTTAGAAAACTTAGAAAATAAAATCAGAGCTTAGTTCGTAGTATTTATTACTGCATAATTTATATTTGCAATGCCGGATGATGACGCCGATGAATCATCATATCAGATCAAGCAAAAGAAAATTCAGAAGACGCCGATTGCAGAAGAGACTGATTGATTAAATACTTGATAACTTACATTTGAATTCATCCTTCTCTACTACGATTGCAGTATGAATTGCATGCTTCATGTTGAGCATATTCTTTTCATTGTGAAACAAACTTTTTATATTTAATAAAATTTTGAATAGTACTAGTGAGTGATTTTGCTAAGTCTACGAGAGCTGATGTGAGCTGATGGGAGCTGATCGGTATGGATTGGTATGGATCAGTGCGGATCGTGTGATGTGTGTGTGTGTGAACGGTTTAAGAACGAAAGGTTCTAGAAGGTAGGTGTGTGGAAGGTTATAGAAGGTAGCAACTAGTGGACAGAGGTCAATCTCCAGGTAGCAATATCGTGTGCAGAGGTCAAATGTTACGTAATAATTACTTAAGCCAAGGGGGGTTGTATCTGGCGGGCTCACATCCTACTATTATATTATACTAAGTGGACATACATGATAAATTAATATACTAGTTATTATTCAATACCTTATTACAAAATTCAGTCTAATTAAACACAATTTCCATATTAATAAAACAAAATAAATGATGCCAATTTAACGATGTATGCGATAAAAAATAATTAATCGAATATCAAAATTCGATATCTAACTCTCAAAATAACCAAAGACGTAGTATTTTCAAATTAAATACTAAAATTAATTAATTCTAAAATATAATTACTTAATTTCAAATAGTTTTAACGTCCAAAATTTTGGTTCATTTAATTTTCTTAAAATTTAGAGATGGTTAATTTAATTTAAATTTATTTTAAAAATTGTTTGATTATTTAAATATTTAGCGATGAATGTAGTTCAATTATATTTTAAAAATTCTTTTTATGATTAATATATGTGATTATATAAGATTTATATATAAGTACTACATAATTAGACGTTTTAAGATATAAAAATCAGGATATAAAAAAAATGTTATTTATAAGATTTTTATAAAATAAAAAATTCGTAAAGTTGACTTCAATGCATATGTAATCATCTTTTGCTGATTATTACACAATGAATAACTGTTTACATCAGTAGTTTCAAAGACATTTTCCACCTAAGAACAAATCTAGTTTTTCAATTTTCAGACTACAAGAATACCTGCTAAAATTGACTCTAAACTTTAGTCGAATAGACTCTAAACTAAGCCATAATAATACGATAAATTAAATTTTACAGTTTAAAGAAATTAGTTAGTGAATTTTTTGAATGCAACATTTTAATTGTAAATTCACATTTTTTAAACACGCGTTTTTTATAAATATCTAAACAACAGTAGAAAATAGAAACACAATGTTAGTTTGGACAAGCAAATCTTTTGATATTTTTAAAATTAATTCAGTAAATTAAAATATTTCACTAATAAAAATGCATATATTTTCATTTAAATTATTAAAATGCTCCTAGTATCTAGAAATAACCCCACGATGACTCATTGTTTTTTCGGAAACTTTTCAGAGTAAGAAATTGTCTACCCCTTTGTCTGTGTATGCAGTAGACATTATATAAGAATCGTTGATGAATTCTAATAAAAACAATGATTGAAATGGTCAAATTTCTTTCAAATGGTGCGAAAATTGTTTAAATAGATTTCGAAAGCCAAAATCCCTTAAAAATCATCAAGAATTATGTAAGAAAAATCAGTTGGGTACTATACTATATACATTACCAAAATATAAAGATAAAATTTTGAAGTTTAAAAACCGGTCAAAAACGATAACACCTCCGTTCGTTTTATATGTAGATTTTGAATCTGTTTTACCAAAGGATTCTGTGCACCACCAAATCCGCATTTTTTGTCAGTAGTATATTACATAATAATTTTATCATAATTATCAAGCCCATGCTATTTTAAAAGATTGTTGGAATTAAAACTTATAACCATTGAATACTACAAGAAAATCCTTGGTAAATACTTTCCCCAATAATCCTAAAAAATAATCTAAAAAATGACGAGTTATAATTTTGATAAATATATTACATTTAATCGTGATGTTAGAAAAAAATGATCATCTTGAAGTTTTTCCCTCAATAGCAAGTGCTCAAACAATAAATGAAACAAGTAAAATTTATTTTAATATTAACCAATCTTTAAATCAACTAGATATTTGTGATTCATATTTATATTTCAAAGTAAAAATGACTGGAAATTCAACAGCTGCTACAGAACTTGATAAATTTGCATTTGAACATAATTGGTTTTTAAATCTATTCAATGATATTGTATAAAATTAAGACTTTCAGAATTAAAAAGAATAGATTCTTCTGGACCATGTTCATCACTTCTTTATGTTGTACTGACAGATTCTGATTTTATAAAAGAACAGGGCGAATTAAGTGGCTGGTACAATATTTTTCTGAAACAAAGATAATGACTCATTCAAGGTTATTGAAAGAAAGACAATGAGTCATCAAAATTTTTCAAGATAATTTAAACAAAGACAATGACTTATTCAATGTCCTTAGATGATAATGATTTTCAATGCCATTTAAAATTTTCTCAAGGTCATCCAAATTTTTTAAAGCTCATTTAAAATTTATCAGGTTCATTCAAAATTTCTCATGGTCATTCAAATTTCCAAAATGTTTTTACCATAATTTATTACATATTTTTATAAGTAGTGTTTTAATTATTATTTTATTATATTTATTTTTATTATTACAATTTTTTATTATTATTACTATTATTATTATTATTATTATTTCAAGTTATTTTTATTATTATTAATATTTTTATTATTATTACTATTAATATTATTATTTTTACTAAAATTATTATTCAAAATCTTTAATAATCTTGTCACAATTTATAATATTTTTATTAATCTAATTACTTTTATTAAGCAATTACGTATTAGGTAGTAGTGAGCTCACGATGGCTCATCGTTTATTTCGTGAGCTCTCTATGACTCATCATTTTCTACCCCAGTGTGTGTGTATGCAGTGGACATTTAATAAAAACCTTGAAATTTTTTAAAGTTACATGTATTTTTCAATAAATTATTTCAAAATGTTTGTCCAACCACCCCCTAGCAAAACGTTTTATGACTCATAATTTTTCATTGACAGGAAATCATCAATTTTCACATTTCCATTATTAATTTTTACCTATTCTCTTAAATAAATGTATTATGAATGTTACTTATTTTGATAATTAGTTATAAACAATAAAGATTAATTGGGAGATATTTGAAATGATTAAAGAGATTTTATTAATAATATTAATTGCTAGTTATTTTAAAGTGACTTATATAAAAGCTTATTCCTATAAAACAAACAATCAATTCAATCGTATAATGAAAGGAGTCCACTAAAGAAATCCTCAATATTTCCATTATAAACTATTTTTCTTAAACAAAGTCATTGCAACAAAAATGCAATATCCATGCATGATTCTGATCGATCGAATATAGCATAAATAAGCCTAAACCTCCAAACATTTTTATAAAATGCCAGAAACTAAATTTTTAATAACTTTGTTGAATAAGCTGGTTGCTAATAATGGAGATGATGATGATATCATTAAAAACATAAAATTCATTATCAAACGTACAAAATTATTTTATAACCACATTTTGTTTTATCATTATTAAAATAAAATGTTTTTTAAATTTTATTTTACAAAAAATAAAAAAATAACATTCTTTTATATCTTGATATTTTTATATTTTAAACGTCTAATTATATAGTACTTATATATAAATCTTATATAATCACATATATTAATCATAAAAAGAATTTTTAAATTATAATTGCACTACATTCATCGCTTAATATTTAAATAATCAAACAATTTTTAAAATAAATTTAAATTAAATTAACCTTCTCTAAATATTTAAATAATCAAGAAATTTTTAAAATAAATTTAAATTAAATCATCCTTCTCTAAATACATTAGCTTCACTGAGTCCATATTCTCTAGATGCTCCTCTATTTCCGATACGTTCGGCTGCTTAAATTACCTTCAATTTGAAACCTGTCGTATAACTGCAGCGTTTTGAAGACATTATAGGGAAATAAAAATTTAAATTTGAATTTAGGTAACTGAAATTTTAATTTTAAACAAAAAATAAATTTAATAATAAATTTAATGTAATAATTATACATGCGTCTTATATTTGGGTTACTTATATTTTCTTGAATTCAGTCAATTTTTAATGATGCGTCTTATATTCGGATAATTACGGTAATTGTTTCATACTTTAACAATTGCTATTTAAATCTGTCAATATATAAATACTGAAAATTCCTTCATTATTATATTACTATTGGTGAAACAGATGAAAAAATTGTCAAATAATTATATTTCTAATATTATTTTCAAACAAAAAATATCCAATAAAATGTGGCTTTTGCTGTAAGCCTAAATCTATAGTAAAGTAACTGAGCGATATTTATTTGTTTGTGGATGATGTATTAAAAAGATGTATTAAAATTTATTTATTTTTATTTAAGTAATTAATTTTTATTTCATATATTTAAAATTAAACTATATTATGTTAGGGGGAAAAGTATTTTTTAAATATCTTGAATAAAAATGACTATATTTAGTTACTTTCATTTGCTTTTATTTGCAAAAATTTGCAAAGATTGCAATCTTTGCCGACTTGTAAAACTCGAGAAACTTAGCCTTATCGTGATATTTATAGGGGGGGAGTTTTTTACTACATTTTTGAATGGATATCAAATTTTTCAATTATTGGGAAATTAGGAAAAAACGAAAAGATTTCCAAGATAAAAAATATATATATAAAATTACAATATGAAAAAAAAATTTAAGAATTAAAATAATTAAAATATATTTTCCTGTTCTTCTTTTTTAACCAAATCTAAATCTGTTGCATTAGTATTATATTTTTTATTAGTTTTATCAAGTTGGGATATTTCTTTTATTTAATAATGTCCATATGAAAGAGATGTAATTCTATCATTTATAATTCATCTTTTATCATCATAATTATCCAATGTGGTTATTAAAGATTCCTCAAGATAAATTTCATGAATTTTTGATCTAAGATTATGAATTATTTCAACCTGTTTTCCACATAAACCTTCAACACAATTTTTAAAATCACTAAATTTTATTTTTTTACTTACAGATTTTTTAACCCTTTTATTTTTATTTTCTTCACCTTTAACCATTTTTAATGCATATTGTTTTGATCTGATGGCAACAACACTAAATATTGGATTTCCAGGTTTTTCATCTTTATAAGTAAATAATTCTTCAGATTCATTTATTAAATTATTTAAATTTACATCTTTTTAATTTCATCAAATAAATCTTCATAATCTTCATAAAAACGTTGAAGCTGTATCCATTAAATGTAAAGAAAGTCTATCTTGGAAACCTCCGGTTGACAATGTTGTCGAAAATGTGGTTATAATATGTCATAATACATTTCATACATTTGTAATTTTGATAATTCTAGATTACTGAATCCAACATATATTGGTTTATTATATGTTTTTGTATAACTTCCCATTTCAATATCAACCAATTCATTTGAAAATCTTTCACAATTTTTAAATATTGGTCTTGAAAGCATTTTAGAATATTTTATTAAATTTTGAGGACTATTTGTTAACAAAGTTATATTTACATATTTATCAATATTTTCCATAGTTTTACCAAAGACTGAATTATTTAATAACTTATACAACATTTTACCAAATTCATCCTTGTTTGATTTTGCTTCTTTTCTATTTTTAATATTATCTTCAATAAAACTTTTCATAAGTGGTTTTTGTTTAAACTAATAATATTATAAACTTTTTTTATTTTCATTCCATGTCGACGAAAAATTGTAAATTTCTATAATCACATAAATAATTTTCTTTAATAGCTGAATCTTTCTTTACTAAATTCTTTGATTTTTGCCATGGTGATAATTCATCATATTTTATTTTTGTTTGTATTGGAGCTAAAAGAAAATACATTGTTTTATCATGAATTTCTTTGTGATATTCCAAATCAACTTCTAAAAACTATCCAGTTGATGAATTGTTCGGAGTTGATAATATTTTATCTAGGAGTCCTTTAGATTCAACATCTACCAATTTAAAATTACCAATTGGTAAATATTGTGTCACAATTCCAGTTGCATCAATATAAATTAAATCAGATTTATCATTCAAACATTTCAACACTTGTTCATATTCATCATATTTAATTTCTGTTACGGGTTCAGGATATTTATCATAAAGATATTATTCATTACAAGAAGTAATCTATCTATTTCCTATCACAAAACTCACTCCTCCACGAATATTATTTTTTATAATATTAAACATGTCAACATCAGTTAATAAATCTTAAACAACACCACGTTTTTTCAACATTAAATCCCAAGATAATGAAGATGTTGAAATATAATTAAAAGGATTCAACTCAAATTTCTTTATAAAATTTTCAAACCAATCAGTTAATATAAATGCATCAAGTCTTAAATATAAATCTGTATATTCTCCTAAATTTCTACATTGAAATAACTGATACATTTCTAAATATCCTGAATATTCTTCTTCATTAATATCACAATCATTCAGAATTGAATAGAAGTCATCTTTTTGAATAATATTTCTTTCTTCATATTTTTCAAAGGAATCGATATAATCATATGGACAAATTCCTCTTTGTAAACAAGTTTTATATTTTTCAACTGATATATATTTAGGAATTAAAATATTTTACATTGCATATTTAAAATTTTCAAGTTTTAAAGCTTTGAATATGTTTTTGATTTGATAGGGGAACCTCGAATGATTTCTTTATTGCAAATAAAATGTTTTTAATCTTTTCCCAATTATCTTCATGTTTATTATACACATAAATATATTCATCATATAAATCTGTTAAATTATATTTCTCCAAGAATTTAAGATAAATTTTGTTTAATATTAAAAGCTTCAAAATCACCATATATAACAGCTAATGGTTGCATAGTTAATTTAGACATTGGTTCAGAGACTGAAAATGAATTGTTTTGAAGATGTAAAGTTTTTCGTTTGTTTCCAATCATTGCTCTAATAAATGTTCCTTTTGAACCCGTTATTCTAAATTTATTAATTTCAATATTTTGACCATTATAAACAAACATAACAATGAAATCTTCATGATGGCGGAATAAATTAAGATTATGATCCTAATCACCAAAATGCGTAGTTGGATAATTTTTTATTATAAAAGAAATCATGGATGACTGTTCTTGAATAGCATATAATCAAACGCTTTGTTATTATATTTTATATCCTTGAAGTTTTATATCCTTGTATATTTTTAGCAACATCTTTTTTGAATGTTTCGAAATCATTCAAGAGTTGTGAAGATTCAATTTTATAATGACTTATTTCATTCTTGAGAGTATCAATTACCTACTTATTTTTATAAGTATTGTTTTATTTATTCTTTTAATTATTATTCTTTTATTATTATTACGAGTTTATAATATTATTTTATTATAATGATTTTTATTATTAGTTTTAGGGATGTGACACATCATACTAGTAAAGTATAGATGACAATATTAATACTGTTTAACGTCACTTAACTTTCAAAAGAATAAATATATTTTATTTGCCTACACTACGTTCTTTCCACACAGCTTTATTGCAATTAACTAGTGTATCTGGTTCTTTCAGTCGTGTGAATTTATGTATATTTTATTTATTTAACTTTCATGTAAAATGTTGATACCTTTTGTAAAACTTATTATTTTAACACTAAGGTTTTACAATTATATGATTTCAAAATATGTATAAATAAAAGTGTTTGGAAATTATGTAACTTTTGTAACAATAATTTTTTTAAATAATTTTAATAAAATCCGCATTTTAATATTATCGAAAATAACATGTAGTTCAACAAATATAGGTATCCAATTTTGTCCGTAAGACTAGTAATAATTATTCAAAACCACTTGATCCCTGTTCTTTCAGTTTTATGTTATTATTCATTGCAAATTAGTGTCAAAATTGTAGTTCATTCGAATGAATAACAAATTTTAATATAGAAAATATATTAATTCATACAAACTTTCAATACTTGAAAATGTTCAGATGTGTGTGTATGCAGTGGACATTTAATAAAAACCTTGAAATTTTTTAAAGTTACATGTATTTTTCAATAAATTATTTCAAAATGTTTGTCCAACCACCCCCTAGCAAAACGTTTTATGACTCATAATTTTTCATTGACAGGAAATCATCAATTTTCACATTTCCATTATTAATTTTTACCTATTCTCTTAAATAAATGTATTATGAATGTTACTTATTTTGATAATTAGTTATAAACAATAAAGATTAATTGGGAGATATTTGAAATGATTAAAGAGATTTTATTAATAATATTAATTGCTAGTTATTTTAAAGTGACTTATATAAAAGCTTATTCCTATAAAACAAACAATCAATTCAATCGTATAATGAAAGGAGTCCACTAAAGAAATCCTCAATATTTCCATTATAAACTATTTTTCTTAAACAAAGTCATTGCAACAAAAATGCAATATCCATGCATGATTCTGATCGGTCGAATATAGCATAGATAAGCCTAAACCTCCAAACATTTTTATAAAATGCCAGAAACTAAATTTTTAATAACTTTGTTGAATAAGCTGGTTGCTAATAATGGAGATGATGATGATATCATTAAAAACATAAAATTCATTATCAAACGTACAAAATTATTTTATAACCACATTTTGTTTTATCATTATTAAAATAAAATGTTTTTAAATTTTATTTTACAAAAAATAAAAAAATAACATTCTTTTATATCTTGATATTTTTATATTTTAAACGTCTAATTATATAGTACTTATATATAAATCTTATATAATCACATATATTAATCATAAAAAAAATTTTTAAATTATAATTGCACTACATTCATCGCTTAATATTTAAATAATCAAACAATTTTTAAAATAAATTTAAATTAAATTAACCTTCTCTAAATATTTAAATAATCAAGAAATTTTTAAAATAAATTTAAATTAAATTAATATTTAAATAATCAAATAAGTTTTAAAATAAATTTTATTTAAATTTAAATTGTTTAAATATCATGTTAATTAATTTATACTTTCAAAATCTATCTTAATGATCGGGTTACTATTTAGATTACTTATACTGATTGCTGTATTTTCAATGCTGCCTAGTTGGATGTTATATAAACCTCTCATAGTCATTCTTCAAAATTTTGGATTCAGTTCTGTATGGCCAATGTTAATTGCTTTATTTGCATTTCTCTTTTTCGGACCAGGTTTGTTCAGTTCAACATTATTTGGATTCATATATTTTATAAGAGCTTTTCGGTTTACTTTGAAGACCAATTTTAATTTAATAACTGGTATGGTCTCTTATTTTATGAATCTGGTCTGACATCCATCTGGCAAGAGAATCGGTATTATGAATCTATCGATGGCTTTATTTGAATTTATAAAAATAAATATTTTAGTATTTGTTTATTTGTCTTTGTTTGTAAATTGTTAAGAAATTATTTAAACTGATTTTTGTAATAAGAAATGATTTATATAAATGTTATTAGTAATTTTTGGATCAAAAGTGTTAGACTATAAAAATGAAATCGCCATAATATTGCTAACTGTTGCTATTGTTCTAACTACGAAATTTTAATATATGTAAAGGCTTTCGAGGAGAAAATATATTGTATTTTAGTGATTTATAGTTTTACTAGTGTATTGATATTTTTTCTATTTTATTTTAACATTGTAGCTGTTTCTTCATAATATATCCAATTTATGTACCTTTGAATAAATAAAAAAATGAAAATTTAGTGAAATTTATGCAAACGCCATTTTATTAACTATTTAGCTGTTTAGAAATCCAAGTCAGATTAACTTTATTTTAAGACGTTACATGTATTTACATGTATTAATAAATGATGTATATAATTTTGCTTGAATTTCTTCGTTTGTACTAAATTTCATTGAATCCAAGTACTGTATTTTTAAGCATTTTCATCACATGGACCCCACCCAAGAAATCTGTCAAAACTGAAAAATTTGAAAATTTTCTAAACTTACCAATTTCTCTTCAGAATTTTGGTAATCTGTTAAAATGCAAAACTAACAAATACCTAATTCTCTCAATAAGGGATATTCGATGAAAATGCTTAAAAACATACTACTTAGTATGGAATGAGAAAAATAAATTTCTTACACTTTATTATTTTATAATGTTTACAAAAGAATTTCATATAATAAACATTTTGTTCATATTCAAAGTTTATATTAACTTATAATTTTTAATTTTATAATTTTTTATTATAACTTAAAATTTTTATCATATAAAATTTTTAAAGTTAATATTGTGTTTAAATACACTAATTTAAATTAATTATAAATTTTTACGTTTAATTTATTTCCATTTTGGAAATAATTATTATTATTAAGAAGCCATTGTGATAATTCTTCATATTTTATTTTTGTTTTAACTGTGCTAAAGGAACATACATTATTTTATCATGAATTTCTTTGTGATATTCCAAATCAACTTCTAAAAACTATCCAGTTGATGAATTGTTCGGAGTTGATAATATTTTATCTAGGAGTTCTTCAGATTCAACATCTACCAATTTAAAATTACCAATTGGTAAATATTGTGTCACAATTCCAGTTGCATCAATATAAATTAAATTTTGGCGGATTTTTTTAAAATATTTGGCACTTGAAACCCCCCCCCCTCCTATATGTTTTGAAAAGGCGTGTGGTCCCAGAAAGCCCCTAACTACCTACTCATCAGTTTATTTTATATCTATATATTTATTTTCTTTGAAATTTAAGTGTAATTTTTTTTTTAACTAAATTATGAAAAGATAAAAATAAAAGAAAAATTTTAAGAAATAAATTTACACTGAATAAATTTAAAATTAAATTTTATAAACTCAAACAAACAAAAGTCGGTCAAATGCGAAATTTGAATTAATTTAAGCAGTACATTTTAAAATTTGAATAAACTAACAAAAACTCCACGTATATTAAGTATTAAGGCTTGACATAATTCGAAATGAAATCAATAAAAGAAACAATAAAATTAGTAAAATCAATGAAAAATAAACGAAACAAAAACATAATAGAATTGTAAAATTAATGAAACTTAATCAAAATATAAAATTATTTTCAGGGAAAACGTGTAAGATTGAACAATAAATCTTGAGACTAACACCGATATAATAATAAAATTTTAGCGAAGGACCCTAGAGAAAGTTAAAATCGAAAAAACTCTCTAATTAAAATTAATTTATTTGGATGAATGTGGAATCTGAGACATGTAGACAATCGAGTTGTATGGGAAGCCCAGGAAAAAATTAAAATGAATTTATTTAAATTTTCGAAAAGTGTCAAGTACGATGCCGAACAATTGTTTTAATTTGGAATTGATTACATCAGAACTTTGGGATCATTGGTGTAAACTAATTGAATCTTTTTTTTCGAGATGATATAAAAACTGAGCTATGTAGAAGCTAATTGTCATTGCGCCAAAGAAACGTTAACGACTACCAGTCAAATAACAAACAATCTAAAGGTTGGTCATAATAAAAAGAAAAGAACATACATATTAAAATAAAAATATTTGAGTTCGGAAAAGGCAATTTCTCTCTGGGTTACTTACACCCATCAAATAATTAGTTAAGGAGAAAAAACTGTAAATAGATTGAGTTTTGTGTTGAAAATCAATAAATTTCATCCGGTTTGTACCTTTATTTAATACAGCGAACCACGAGGAGCCAGAAATTAACTGACTTGTTAAATAATAATAATCCAACGAACAATTTGATTTTAACATTGTTTTTAATAGAAAACTTTGGAACTTATTCTAAGAATTTATTGAGAAATATTTCGTGAACTATAAATTAAATGTTTTAAGCTGACATTTTTGATAATTTGTAAAAAACGATTTATTTTTAAAATTAGATCTACGTATAATTATATTTTAGAACAGATTTATTAAAATTTGACAGACGTTTAACACTGGAAACTTTATTTTAAAGTAGATTTTTAAGTCTTGACAATTAAATAATAACTTTTGAAAATGAAATTAAATCAATGACTTCTAAATTTAAACTTTTTTATCAGAGTTTTAAGTATTAAAAATTAGGTAATAGATATAAGGTCAGCAAATATAAATCTGATTTACTTAAGTCGTAAATTATTATTATTATTTATTGAAGCCATTAAGTGAACAAATACATGAATTATAGAGCAAAATTAAAAAAATTTGATTGACATCGTGAAAGAATGTATCAGATTAAAATTAAACAGACATTTTCATGTAAACATAATTCTACACAATGAACCAGTGTTTAACTTAAATAATTCTTTTAAGATTCTTAATAAAATTACCTAAAATTTACAATTAAAATAATTATTGTATATGATTGAAAATTAGAATTCTTGTAGTTGTACATAAGTGATTTGTTTAATTCAATTAGTTGAATTCATCTTATTTTATTGTCAATGAAGAACTTTCTCAAATTTAAAAATTTTATAAGCAATTACGTAAGTAATATATTTACATTAGTACCTGTACTTTTGAATTTTATTCTGTGAATAATAAGGTTATTTTTACATAAGGTAATTATTCAAAGATTTTTTCATTTTCAATTGAAATATCAAATATAGTTATTTGACAGGATTTAATTATTAATTTTTTTTATAATAACATAGTAATTAAACTTCAAAATGATAATTGTTTATTTTACTTCTAGCTTCTTTGTAACACAATTTTTAATTATTATTATTTTTCAAAGAAAATTTCAATTTATTTTATCAATTAAATTTTAGTGGTGACACAAATTATTAATACTTAATTAATTATAAATTCTTTACACAAAATTAATAGACAATAATTATATTTTTCATTTTGTAATTTACTCAAACTAATTTATTAAAAAATAATAATAATAATAACTTTTATGATGTGACTATCATATTTTATTGATTTAACTTGATATGAATCTTTTCCACGTAACTATAGCAACCTATGTTATTAAATTTGATTTTAAAAATTTAGTTTTCAAATATCTTAGTTACATGTTATTCAATTAATTTCTTTGTAGGGAATCAACAAATAACTTATTGCATAAGTATGTATTTTTTAAAAATTAATCGATGAGAAATAAATCAATAAGTATTTTCATTTTGTACTTTACTCAAAATAATTTAATTAAAAGTTAATTTGCCAATGTGACCATCATGTATCATTGATTTATCTTGATATTAATTTTTTCCATGTAGCTATAGCAACCTGTGTTATTAAATTTGATTTTAAAAATTTGGTTTTCAAACCTATTAGTTATATTTTATTTATTTTATTGCATAAATATATATTTATTTTTTTGAAAAATTAATCGATGGGATATAAATCAATAAGTATTTTTCATTTGTAATTTTATTAATATTAATGATTTTCATGAAACTTCAGCAACCTATGTTATTAAATTTGATTTTCAAAGATCATATTTATAATTTATTCAATTTAAATTGATTAAAAATTTCAAATTGGATGTAATTTTTAGTGTAAACAATCGATTTTAATTAGTATAAACGAATGATTTTGAGGTATAAACAATCAAATATTAATTAAATTATTATTCAAATATTATCATAAGTAAGTTTACTTTTTATGTATATTTAATTTACTATTTGTTTTTTAGTGAATTATTGCTATACAAATAAATTTTGCGTAGCTATCAGTCACGAAGATGTTCACGACTGTGAACTTGTTACATCATCATATTTCAAGATAAATGATGCTGGTTTCCCTGGTTATGTGTGTTCAGAATGTCTCACAATAACATCTGGTAGATGGTCAATGTTTTTAAAACAACACAGGCATCACCTCAGACAATTCGGAGAATCAAAAAGTAGTATAGTTGCCAAAAGTACGTGTATGTATAATATAACTAACTATTAACCTTTTTTAGTATTGTCAAAGAGGACAACCTTTCAAGACACTTTGCATATTTATAAATATGATACAAGTAATCTTTTGATAATTTATAATGATTTTTAAATTATTAACTGTTAGATGCTTTTAATATTCAAGATTCAAGATCGAGTAATGAAAGAAATGAATATAAAAATGGTAATTTTTTACTTTTATTTAAATTATTAATTATTTTTAATTTAGATAATTTAAATGTTCACATTGAAAACATAGATGATAGAATATTTTATGAAACAAATTATGACGAACTTGAAAATATCTCTACTGTAAATGTTAGATGTGAGTTTTTAGTTATTACAATCAGAATTATTTAACTTTTTTCATGTTTCAGGTAATCTTTATCCGAAGTATTGTCAATATACAAGCCATGATAACAACTGCCACAATAAAATAAATCGATATTATTAAGTGAATAATTATTATATATGTCATGTATGCCAGACCCAAACCTCTGACCCGTACCTTAAATTTTATAATGACCATAAAAATCACTTGACTCAATTTTATACGGATAAAAAATCATTGTTTAAACACAGTTTGAAACGAAAAGCACCATAAAATCTGAAATACTTGAAAAAATATTTATTAAAGATGATTTACAAATTGGACTAGGGTTAAGTGACATTATTGTTGAACCAGAAATTGAATATGATTTACTACGCTCACATCAAATTATAAAAGTGAACATCGGAAGATATAATGTTAAGGAAATAGTTTTTCCATCTTCTCTTTTGGAAAAATTAAAAATTACATTAAATGAAATGAAACATTCAAAAGTTCAATTTGGAATCCAAGTAGAATTTGAAAAAGATGTGGAACTCAAAGTAGTTAGTATATCAAATCGCGCTGCTTCAGTGACTACTACTTTTCTTGATGAGGGTATAAAGAAAATAAATGAAAAGATTGTTGAAAGAACAGAATTAGGAAGTAGTTGGAAAATAAACCGAATACTAGAAGTAAATTTCAAGGTAACCAAAGTTTCGAATATATCTAGGTTATCTGGACATAGTTATATTCCCACACCTAAAGCTCTAATAGATAAAAAGGCAATAGTTAACGTACAAAATACCGATAATTTATGTTTCATATATAGTGTTTTGGCTGTATTGAAATCTGATAAAATCAAGAAACATAGAGATAGACCAAGAAAATATTTACCGTATATGAATGACTTGGTATACGATCCTAACGATATGCCAATGAAACTGTGTGATATTCCAATTTTTGAAAAGAAAAATCCTGGTTTAGCAATTAATGTAATGATTTATAATAACGAAAATTTTGAGGATAGAGAAGAACTTATAATGAAGCATCCATATTTAAATATAATATTCCGAACAAAAGGATAAAGGAGGGTGAAAAATATCATCATACAGCAGTAACTAATTTACAATTCTTGATGAATTGTCATATAAACAATGATTGTAATGTTCGAATTTGTTGCAAATGGTGTGAAAATTGTTTAAATGGATTTCGTAAGCCAAAATCCTTTCAAATACACCAAGAGTTATGTAAGAAAAATCAGTTGGGTACTACGCTATATACATTAACAAAAGATAAAGATAAATATCTGGAGTTAAAAAACTGATCAAAAACGATAACACCTCCTTTCGTTATATATGCAGATTTTGAATCTATTTTGCCAAAAGATGACATTTATTTTCAAAAACATTTGCCATTTTCTGCTGGACTCTTATTAATCAACAACTTCACTGGTATGACAAGTTACTATCATTTCATTGGTCAAAACTGCGTTTATGAATTTTCGAAGAAGGTTTCAGATATAGGAACAAACATTGTACTACCATATTATAAAGAAAATGGGAAAAAGCTAATGTTACCACTTACTTTTGACGAAGAATATTCATTTGATAATTGTGAATATTGTTATTTGTGTAATAAGAACACAGTAGATAAGGTTAGAGATCATGACCATTTTACAGGAAAATATATTGGTCCAGCATGTAAAAGTTGTAATGTTAATAGGAGCATCAAAGAATTATTACTTGTAGTGTTTCATAATTTACGTGGGTATGACTTACATCATATCCTTAAGTATGGAATAAATCAATTTTCCAATTGGAACTTATCATGTATTCCAATTAGCAGTGAAAAATTCTTATCCCTCATGGTATATGTTGGTTAGCTTAGAATACGTTTTATCGACTCTTACCAGTTTGTTAATGACTCATTAGCTAGGGCTGTGAAAACTTTGACTAGTTTACCATTAACAAAATCTGTTTTTACTGGTACCATTGTTAATGAAAAATTTATTTTTCCGTACAACTTTGCCACTAGTTTAGAGGTCCTTGAAAATACTTATGAACTGCCTCCAATCTGGGAAGGAGTGAGTGAAGTTGAATATGAGAAAGCTCAATTAATTTGGACTGAAACTAAATGTGTAAATTTACTTGACTATATGATGATATACTTGAAACTCGATTGCTTTCTCTTAGCTGACTTTTTCCAACAATTTCGGGCGAAATCTATAGCTCATAATAGTTTAGAGCCTTTAAATTATTTTGGTATTCCTAGAATGTCTTGGAGTTCTGCGTTAATATCTTTAGATAAACCCATTGAACTATTGCAAGACATGAAAATTTATAATTTTTATGAGGGTGGTATTCGTGGGGGTCTTACTTTTGTTAATAAACACTTTGTAAAAACTGATGAAACCACTGAGTTGCTTTACATAGATATTAATAATTTATATGGTTGGCTTTAAGTCAACCTTTACCTTGTGGCAAATTCAGTTGGATACTTGATGGTTTTGATTCAATATTGTCAGATTGTTTTTCTTTAAATCTTGAATCTTTGTTGTATGGGTATACTCTTGAAGTAAATCTTGAAATTCCTTCTGATCTTCACGATAAGTTAGACAACTTTCCTATTGCTGCTGAGAAAATGAAACCTGAGGGATCTAAGATTGTAAAATTGTTATTGACTCATTACCCAAAAAAGAATTATGTGATTCATTGGCGTTTACTAAAATTATACTTGTCTCTTGGTGTTAAGGTTACTCATGTGAATCGAGCTGTACGATTCAAACAGTCTCCTATTTTTAAAAACTACATTGATACCAATACAGAGTTAAGAGCAAAATGTACAAACACTATTATTATTATAAGCTCCTAAATAATAGTTTGTATGGTAAAACTGTCGAAAACCTGAAAAAAAAGAATGTATTTAAGATTATGTAATACAGAAAAGAAGATGATTACATATGCTACTAAACCAACTTTTCAAAGAAGTATCAAAATTGCTGATGATCTAATTGCTGCTTTGTTAAATCCAGACTCGGTATGTTTAGATCGACCGAGTTATATTGGACAATCGGTACTTGATTTGTCAAAACTTCGAATGTATGAGCTACAGTATAAGGACTTGGAAAAATACCGACGACAATTTAATTGCCAGATTAATATAGTCGCTGAAGATACAGACTCTTTCTTCTTGGAGATTAAAAATTGTAAACTAGATATTCTATTGTCTGAAATGGTTAAGGATAATCTTTTGGATACATCTAATTATCCATCTACTCATTCACTTTATTCTAAAAAACTTGATTCGGTCATTGGAAAATTTAAGGATGAAAGCAAGGGAGAAGGTTATGATGAATGGGCATTCCTTAGACCCAAATGCTATTGTTTACTAGGAAATTCAAAATGCCTAAAAGCTAAGGGAGTCACATTGAAGGACACAACGTTAACTCATAAATCTTATAAGGACTGTTACGAGAAAAACTTCACCTTTTCTGTACCTCAATTTCGTATTGGTACAAACAATCATCAACTTTATAGTTTTAAAACTTCAAAGGTTGCACTAACAAACAAAGAGGATAAAAGGGTTTGGGTAGAAAAGAATGTAAGCCTGGCATATGGTCATTATATGATGGAGACTGACAATGAATAAAAATAATAATTTTCCACATGATTATCCAACAGCACATCCAGCAGTACATCCAGCAGCCTATCAAACAGATCATCCAACAGCTCAGCCAACTGTTCATTGAATTAATAAATGTATACCTATATACATTCTTGTTCTTATTCATTATTTTGTAATTTTTTGTGTTTACATTATATTTTAGTTTGTTTTGTTTTTGTTAGGGGAGGGTTACAAAAGTGGGCCAGGTGGCACACATCTACCTACTAAATATAAATCTGTATATTCTCCTAAATTTCTACATTGAAATAACTGATACATTTCTAAATATCCTGAATATTCTTCTTCATTAATATCACAATCATTCAGAATTGAATAGAAGTCATCTTTTTGAATAATATTTCTTTCTTCATATTTTTCAAAGGAATCGATATAATCATATGGAAAAATTCCTTTTTGTATACAAGTTTTATATTTTTCAACTGCAACATTTTTAGGAATTAAAATATTTTCAATTGTAAATCTAAAATGTTCAAGTTTTATATTTGATCTAAACTTCCACTTAGAAATTTTAGTGAATCAATAAATTTCAAAAATCCATATTCTACACATTTATATTTTTCTTTAGTTTTTCCTATAAAATTAAAAGAAGTTTTATTATCTATTGACAAACGTTTTATAAATAAATGGATATCATAATTAAATAAGTTGTGAAATATTAATGGGATTTTTAATGCTTTCTTAAGTTTATTATTACAAGATTTATGAGCTGCACCACAATAATTATTAAATTTTATAAAATGATCATGATCTTTAACAGAGGACGAAGATATCTCCTGTTTACAAATTCAACAAAATCTAGTTTTTCAAATTCTTCTTGTTGTTCATCAGATATGTTTAAATCATACTCAGAGTGTTTTATTGTTCTAAATAATTTATTTTCAATTTTAATAATATATTGAACAATTGTTTTCAAAACTTCACTCGGATCAATTCCTCTATAAAATATTTCTTCTGATTCAATTAATTCAGGATAATTACTTTTTAAATAAAAACAAAATGCTGATTGTTTTGATTTGTTAGGTGAACCTCGAATGATTTCTTTATTGCAACTAAAATGTTTTTAATCTTTTCCCATTTATCTTCATGTTTATATATATAAATCTGTTAAATTATATTTCTCCAAGATTTTAAGATATTCTTTTTTTAAATTTTGTTTAATATTAACAGCTTCAAAATCACCATATATATCAGCTAATAGTTGCATAGGATTTCCAAATTTATTAAAAGTTATTTGTGCCTTTTCACCAGATGGCATTTTAACAAGTGCTGGTTCATTAAATTCCTTTTTTTTTGAGAAGTAATTTCCTTTTAAGTTTCTTCGTGTATTACTAAAAAATTAACGTGTTTTGTTTTGGTTTTCTTGCATCGATAATTTGAATTGGAATTATTATATCATTTTCCTATTCATAAATATTAATTGATTGATTATTTAATGTTTCAAATTTATAAACATCTTTTATTTTCATTGGATGTTCAAATTCATCCCAATATTTTATTTCACTTTCATAATCTATATAATTACTTAATCTATCAACATGTTTTTCTACAGTATACAAAGATCTGTTTTTAACATTTTGTTGGGGCAGTACACAAATGGCCTTGAGAATGGTTTAAATGCATCAGTAATACAGCATGAAAACCCAGCATCAAGATAACTTAAAATACAATATACAACACCAACTAAACACTTTAAAATCTGAGAGAATATAAATAAATATAAAATTAAAAAACATAAAAGTAAAATAAATACAAAATGCATCAAGAACCGCACGAAATCTACATAAAAAATAACATAATAACAAGAAAATTTGATCGTAAAATGACCATTTATATAAAAGTAAAAACTAATTAAAAATGTTAAAAATAAATTACCAATTTAAATAAAGAAATAAATAAAAATTTAATTTAGATAACACAAATAATTTCAAGGTCGAATTTTGTTTAATCGCAATAAAATTAACACGCAAGGTTAAGGCCAAATTATAGGTATATATACCGATGTGTTTTCACAAATTTTCAGTCTTATTTTTTGGGGAGAAAAATTTCAATTTTAGTTGCAACTTAGTTTTAGAAAATTAGTTGATGTGCGTAACTAGTCGAGAGCCGTGCATTCAGGCAATTAACACGGGTAAGTGTTTTGCCTGAACACGACCACTTTCAGCTAGTGTGTAATTATTGATTGAATTTTTCGACTGGAATTAATAGAATGTAGATGGCAAATTTTCGAATTAAATTTGTGGAATGTACACGGTGAATTTTAGAATTAAATCTATGGAATATACGCAGTGAATTTTCGAATTAAATTTATGGAATGGACACAACGATTTTTGAATGGTATTTACGAAATACTCACAATGTTTTTATGAATTACCAATTGCCGTATGTGGCCGAACGAATTTAACATGGACGATGTAATATGCTGAATAAATATTTTCTATCTGCAACATTCGTGCATCGAAACTTTTATTCCAAATACAATAGTAAACTTTATTTATTATTCCTTTATCGGCCCACAGCCAAAACATATTGCAAGACAAAAAACTAATACACCCCTATCGACTGTGTAAGCGCGTGCATAATCGCCAACAGTCGTGCCCGTGAAGGTTCCGGCGTGAGAACGCAGAAACCCAAACGTCAAATCACTGAATTAAATAGCGAAAGAAAGTAGCTTGAAAGTGGGTCTTTTGGCTCAACCTCCTTGCATTTAATTTCGATAAAATCGACATAAATATTTTAACAACATTTCGCTCAAAATCATTAACACCGAGTAGTCCAGTGGGCACTCATTAAATATAACATGAACATACATAGAACTTAAGGACAAAGAGAGGGAAAGGGTAGCGGGGAAAATTGCAACCGTTAAAATGAATAGCCATCGGAAAAAGATTAATCCGAACGACTATAATCATGAAAAATAATGTTTTAAAGAAGTAAATAAAATATGTTGAATTGAAACGGTAAATATGGGCAGAACGCTGCGCAAAATTTCGGAAATAGTTAAAACATTTATGATAAAAACTGTAAAATAAGGGCGGAACGCTGCTCAAATTTTCCGAATTAATTCAAATACTTAACAAAGATAGTAAAGTAAAAATGGAACGCGTAAAATAAGGGCGGAACGCTGCTCAAATTTTCCAAATCGATGAAAATACTTTATCGAAAACTACAGAATAAGGATAAAACCGTAAAATAAAGGCGGAATGCTGCAAAAATTTTTCGAATTAACAAAAATACTTTATCGAAACCGGAAAAATACAGTTGGATTACGGCTAAATATTTATATAAGAGAAATCTTTCTTAAAGCTGAGGACTAAGGACGAATCCCTACACAAAAGTTTGTTAATAATATTGATAATATTGATAATAATAATAATAATAATAATAATAATAATAATAATAATAATAATAATAATAATAATAATAATAATAATAATAATAATAATAATCATGGTACTTGTAATAATAATGATAATAATTATGATAATAATAATAGTAATAATAATCATAGTAGTAATAACAATAAATATAATGGTAATTATAGTAATAAAAATAATAATAAAGGTAATAGTAGTAACAATTAATAAAGGTAAAACATATAATAGTAACAATGATAATGCTAGTAATAATAATAGGGAACATTGTAGTTATGATAGGGATAAGAGTAAGAGAACTAGTGTGTGAATACTTAACATAACCAAGGGTTTACTGACCATAAAAAAATCATCAACATGGACAATAATAAGAAGGACTATGGGAATGGACACAACAATGAATGATATGAGAGTATAGGTTAACATTTGAAAGAGATAGGAGAGTAATGGGACCTAAGAATCAAAAGCGAGCACATGTCTTCTATCGACAGCTCGTTGGACGCAGAGATCGTTCGGTCAATTATAGCATTAGCAATAGCGCTCACTTTTTGCGGACGATCTACTCACTCGAACACAGTTCCAACGTTGCTTAGCAACGGATGCCGAGTGGTAAGCAAAAGAATATTTGTATGGGGTTGTCTGGGTAACAAACATATAGTCTCAAATATCAACACCTAGAAACCCACCAATTTACAATATAATTTGAAGTAAATGGAGTCTTGATGTATAATTTTGCTCTTGGAGGTCTAGGTTTCGAAAACTTTATACTAATATTTTGAAAAGAATGTAAAATTAAAGCAGAATCGCCCAAGGTATCTTCTATATGTTTGTTGGGGTATTACGAAAAAAGGACAGTAAAATCAATAAAACACTAAAATGATAAAAGTGCAACATAAATATAAAAATTTACAAAAATTCGAAAGTAGTATTGATCGGGGGAAATTGGTATGGTAGAACGCCAAATTGAAAGACGAGTCCAGAAATAATAATAAAAATTTAGTGAGGGGTCCCTAGGAAATAATATATGACAAAAAAAGAAATTAATTTTAAAAAATTAATTACTAATGGGAAGCACGAGTCAATGGGAAATGCGAGAGATGAGGAATACCCAGCGTGTAGATGGAATAATATAAAAGGGTAAATAAGTAGTGGGATGTGTCACCTCCAGCACATGTCACCTCTAGCACACACCCTCCCCCTCCAAGTCCAAATGTGACTCATTCAGGGTCATTTAAACAAAGAGCATGACTCATTCAAGGTCATTGAATGGCTCATCATATTTTTTCAAGGTCATTGGATGACTCATCATATTTTTTCAAGGTCATTCAAAATTTTTCAAGGTCATATTACTTTTTTAAAATTTTAAAATTTAAAATTACTACTTATAAGTAGTGCTTTAATTATTAATATTTTTTAAATTTTTATTCTGTTAATTATTTTTATAATTAATGTTTTAACTATTAATATTTTTTAATTATTATTATTATTATTATTTTTATTATTATTATTATTATTATTATTTTTATTATTATTATTATTAATATTATTATTATTATTATTATTTTTATTATTAATATTATTATTTATTATTATTATTATTATTATTATTATTATTATTATTTTTATTATTAATATTATTTTTTATTATCATTATTATTATTTTTATTATTATTATTATTTTATTATTATTAATATTATTATTATTATTAATATTTTATATTACTATTATTTTCATTATTAATTTTAATATTTAATATTATTTTTATTATTATTATTTTTAAGGTCATTGGATGACTCATCATAATTTCTCAAGGTCATTTAAACAAAGACCATGATTCATAATATATATATATATATATATATATATATATATATATATTTTTATTTTTATTTTTATTTTATATACTTTAATTATTTGTTTTAATCAAGTCAATAATATTATTTATTTATTTTTTAATTATAATATTATTAAATTAATTTGTTTTTGTTAATCAAGTCAGTTATTTTATTATTTTTTGTTAAATTATATTATTAATAAATCAAATTGTTTGTTTTAATGAATTGAAATAAATAATTATTTATTATTTTATTTTCATTTAGTTATTTATTTAATATTGTTATTATTTAATTTAATTAATTAATTATTTTATATTATTATTATTTTTATTATTATTATTGTCAAGGTCATTGGATGAGTCATCATATTTTTTTTCAAGGTCATAGTATTTTTAAACATTTTTTAATTTAAATTTACTACTTATTTTTATAAGTAGTTTTTAAATATTATTATTTTATTATTATTATTATTATTTTTACTATTATTATTACTAAAATTATGAATATTATTACAAGTTTTTATTATTATAATTTTTATTATTATATAAAATAAATTTTCAATAAAGTATAGGATGCAAATGTTATAAAATTATTTCAATATTGAATATAAAAAATTAATATATGTGTATGTATATAATTTAATCAAAAATTCTTTGTTCATGTGAAGCTTGTACATGGTTTTCAATGGTTTTTCGAAGGTTTAATGAGATGATCCATAGTATGTAATGAATATAAAAAGTTGGCGTGTGCAATGAACAAATTTAAAGATACAATAGATATTTTTAAGACAATAATTTTTAATAAATATGATATTCATGCTTATGGCTCAAATACGTGTGTGTAAAATCAACGATACGGAACAAAAGGTTTAATGACAATGTGTTATTTATGATACACGTGTGTTTCATGGTTGAAATATGTGTGTGTATAAAACTTAAGTAAAGATTTTTCGACCATGTGAGGTATCATTTTAAAGGGTTTCAATGGATTTTTCGAAGGTTTGCGATTGTGGCCCATAGTAGACAGGGATAGAACAATTGTAAATGTTTGTAAAAAGTTAAAGAAAATTTCTATATTTTTAAGAAAATATGTGCAAATAAATATCAATACTAATTATGGCTCAAATGTGTGTGTTAAACCATCGATACAGTGTTCATGGAAAAAAACTTTAATGTAAATATGTGTTATTTTTCAAATATTATGAAATATTTATTTTATGGCTAATAATGTGTATGTGTTAAATCATAAAAATAGTTCAATATTTGAGATTGTTAAGAAAATGTATATAATTTATGATACACACGTGTTTTTGATTGAAATATGTGTGTTTGTTTTACCGATATAAGAAATGTTATAGACAATTTTTAAGAAATTATACCTAATTTCACATGGGGTTTTTATTGAAATATGTGTGTTTGGTATACTGATAAAAGAAAAACTATGGACAATATTTAAGAAAATACACGTAATTTATGATTATCATTTAATTTGAATTTGATTAAAGTTGTGAGAAAGTTGTTAAATTTGAAATAAAACTGATTAATTTGTAAATAATGTTATTACTTTGAAGAAATTTTGAAATAAGACCTTCAGCAAATTGGTAAGAAAATAGTAGTTATTGAGTAATATTTATTAAAATTACCAAAGATTTATAATTTTAGACAAGTCTTGATAGATCTTTAATAAAATTTGTTAGTACTTTGAATAACCTCAATTTTAGTTTTTAATTAAATTACATATATAATAATAAAATCAAATAAATACTTAAACAGTATCGTATATTTTATTCAGATTCCAATAATATCATTAAAATTAACCAAAATCTTATTGTTATATTTTGACAACCTTTAAGTCAAGGAAAATGTATCGATTTTACTAAGTATCCATCTTTTGACATCGGTATCCAACCGAATAAATCCTCTTAAAATAAATTCCACCTCTTGAACTATCGTTTACCCTTAAAATAAAATAAAATTTACTCTCAACCAATCATTTCTCTTTAATGACAATATTCCAAACTATATTCATTATTTTTGATAAAAATAACCGACTTATTTCGTTATTGAACCGAATAAATTTCTAGAAATTCCCTTAAAATAAAATTCATCTCTCGACGAATCAGTTCCTTTAAAATATAATAAAATTTACTCTCAACCAATCATTTCTCTTTAAATGACAATATTTCCACTCTCAGCTATATTCATTATTTTCATAAAAACACCGATTTATATCGATATTCAACCGAATAAATTTCTTGAAATTCCCTTAAAATAAAATTCATCTCTTGACCAATCATGTCTTCTTAAAATAACAAAATTCAACTGACACAACCTCTTAAAATTATCAACTAAACCAATCATTTCTTTTTAAATTACATTAATCCCAGCTATATTCATTATTTTCATAAAAAATCACCTACTTATATCGATATTCAACCGAATAAATTTCTTAAAATCCCCTTAAAATAAAATTCGTCTCGTGACCAATCCTTTTCCTTTAAAAGATCATAAATTCTCTTCTTAACCAATCATTTCTCTTTAAATGACAATATTTCCACTCTCTCAAAAGATTTACACACATATTAATATCTATCTGAACAAATCCCCTTAAAAATATTATAAATTTCTTCTCTATATTCTCCATTTACAAAATATTTACCCTTTGAACACAGATATTCAACCAACTCAACCCCCAAAAAAATGACAACAAACTTGTTCTTAATCGATTATTTCCCCTTAAAATATCATAAAATTTCCTCATAATCAATCACTTCCTTTGAAATGACAATTTCCCTCACTGAGCCAACAATATACATATTTTTTGTAAAAACCGACAAGGTAAAATTTCTTTAGAAATCTATATTTAACCGAATAAGATCCTTAAAAATCCATCATTCGGATCATGTTTAATATATGTATTCAACCAATCAAATTCACTTAAAATTATCATAAAAATCTGAATTTTACCAATAAAAATAAATTTTCTTTAAAGTATTACAAAATTGTTATCGATACCCAACATTTTCCGTTGAAAATCACCACAATTTGATTCTGGCAACAAATTCTATCAAATAAAAAATTCACAAAAAATGACTAAAATCGAATAAACTCTATGTTTTCCACATAAATTAAATTATTGGTAAATATATATCATGCTGCTCAAATAATTAAAATTAATCAGTAAATCAAGTATAAATTCAATAAAAATTACCAGTCAATCCATAGAGATATATCAATGATTTTCCTAAGTATACTGATAACCACACTGAGCATTCCCTTAAAAATCTCTAAATTATACTACTTTTGTGATTGATATCCATGAAATCAATAAAATTGAAAATGAAAGTAATTATTGATCTCCTTTTTTACACTGTAAAATCAATTAAAATCTTAGGTTTCACTAAAATATTTTTTAAAAATTAACTGATTTAATCAACTATTTAAATAGAACATAAAATTATAATTAAAATATCATTTACTATTCAAAATCTATCAGTCAAATTTGATTCTAATTCTTAAATAATTATCTTAAATAGATGTTTCATAAATATTTTCATCCTAAATTTAACTTTTATTTAAAATAATCCTAAAATCAAGTCAAATCTAATAAATTATCAAGAAATTAAGTGTTTCTAAAATTATAGATTTTACTTAAATTCTTCAATAATTTCATTAAAAACATAATCAAACCCTAAATTCATTAAAATTCAAAAGAAAACCATAAAATTCACAAAGATGATTAAAATTTACTAAAATAAATACCTCGTAAAACACAATTATCACTTAAATTATCATAAAATTTCCCTAAAAGCTCTAATTGATTTACATAGCCTAAAATTATTTTATTTTTGTCGAGTACAACCTAATCTATTGATGTAATTTATTTAATAAAATTTTCATTGAAAATAACAAGTCAACAAATAGAATTTTAATTAGTAGAGATTATATTCTATAAAGAAAATTTTCAGTGAAGAAGTAATATTGGTGTGAGAGTACATTAAATGACTAAAATCATTGAAATTACTGGGGAAAAAAGAGGGATAGTTAAAGATATCTAATAAATGGATGAAATATCAATTGATATATTAAACACTTACAAGGATAATATACTTTGAATGGAGAAAATATACATCGAAGAGGAAAATATTCATTGAAGAGAAAAACCATTCATTGAATAAGGAAAGCATTAATTGAAGAGAGAAAATATTCATTAAAGAGGAAAGCAATCATTAAAGTGAGAAAATATGAATTGAAGCTAACAAATATTCAGTGAATCGAGAATTGCTTATAATAAATTAGATGATAAATTTCTCAATGATGAGATGAAATATCAATTAAATATTGGGAAATACTTTAAACGGAGTCTGAATTATTCACTGATCAACAAAAATACTTAAAAGATGAAAATATTCACTGAAAATGAATTGTACTTTAAGAGTGGATGAATTACTATTATATTCAATTAATAATTATTAACAATTGAGTAGATTTTGTCGGTTAATTATATTTAAATAGGGATATATATATTTTGATGGACACTTATGGGCGGAGGAATAGTTATTAAAAACAATAAACGCGCGCGCGTATACTAATTCGGCGAATATTCAACAAACACAACGAAAATTCAACAATTAAATTTAATATTATTATAATTAAAACATAAATAAATAATATTATTGACTTGATAAAAACAAATAATTAAAGTACATAAAATAAAAATAAAAATAAATAAATAAAATATATATATATATATATATTATGAATCATGGTTTTTGTTTAAATGACCTTGAGAAATTATGATGAGTCATCCAATGACCTTAACAATAATAATAAGAAAAATAATATTATATATTAATAATAATAATATAAATAATAATGATAAAAATAATAATACTAAAAATAATAATAATAAAAATAATAATAATAATAAAAAATAATAATAATAATAACAGCAATAATAATATTAAAATATATTAATAATAATAATGATAATAATAATAAAAAATAATTTTAATAATAAAAATAATAATAATAATAATATTAATAATAATACAAATAATAATAATAATAAATAATAATAATAATAATAATAATAATAATAATAAAAATGATAATAATAATAATAATAATATTAATAATAATAATATTAATAATTATATTAATAAATATTAAAAAAATGTATATATATATATATATATATATATATATATTAAAACACTACTTATAAAAAAAATAAGTAGTAAATTAAAATTAAAAAATGTTTAAAAATACTATGACCTTGAAAAAGTTTGAACTACCTTAAAAAATATGATGAGTCATCCAATGACCTTGACCTACTTTTGAATGATCTTGAAAAATTATGATGAGTCAACTAATGACCTTGAATTAGTCATGGTCTTTGTTTAAAGACCTTGAATGAGTCATTGTCTCAGAAAAAAATCGTACTTTTGGACTTAGAAAAATTTTCTCTCACAGGGGGAGGGGAGAGAGGTTGTGCTGGAGGTGACATGTGCTGGAGATGACACATCCAACTACTTAAATTGGCCTAAACAATATTAAATGGGCGCCACTGATCTATGAAGAGGTAATTATTTCCTAATTTGTAATTTAGTAATGTAGCAAACGTTGTTGACAAATGTTGACTAATGTGGTCTGTGGGAAGTAATTATTTTCATTCATTTAATAATGTAGCAAATGTTGTTGACAATCGTCTGAAAACAGTCTGAGCTGGAGTATAAAAGGAAAAGCCAAAAGCACGAAATGGCCAGTGGTTGAAGCAAACGAGTAGTTTAGTCAGGTCAGTAGAAGAATCTAAACCCAAGTAAAGTCAAAGTTTTCTATCAGAAATGGTGGTTCTCCATTGGATAACCTTAAGATAATAAAATTTATACAGTGGTTGAAGTGTGCAAATAAATCAGTGAAATTGTGATTACAAAACATTGAAATAAATCGGATTGAGTTGTAACTGTGATAAAGTGCAAATAAAATTATTCTGTGTTGGGTTTGCTTATTTGATTCGAAAAGGACACGATGAGTCAGAGGGGACCGACTTTCAATAATAATAACCCAACAGTTTGGTGAGCCCAACGTGATCTAAAATCGGCTGAGAATAGTGCTGAAAGTAATTGAATTGTTTAAGAGAATAAATTATTGAATTAAAAGAAAACGTTCAAATTATTGAAAACCTTCGTGATTCATTACGACAGAATTTATAAATAAAATTAATATAAAATAAATTCCAAAATTAAAACAAAAGGTAACATTAATAATTGTAACATTTTAAAATTCAGACGAGAAAAAGTTGTACAAAAAAGATTTTATAATTTGAGAAACCAGAAGCAATCAGAAATAATGGCGAGCAATTCCAATAATAATGATCAAACCCCGGTGTCTACTATGACAACCCCTGTAGCCAATGTCCAAACAAATATGTCTGCTACTCATAGTAATGATTATGCAAGTTGTCAGAAACTAGGAGTTCAACAATATGGAGGAGATCCTGTCGAATTTGTTGATTTTATGGCTGATTACTATATGTATGCCACTGCTAAGGGATGGAGCCAATCGATTATGGTGCAACGATTACCAGTATATTTAAAAGGAGCAACGAGAGAGGCTTGGCAACAAATTGATAAAAGACTCATTGCCAATGATTGGACCAAGTTGAAAGATGCCTTAGCTGCTAAATTAATTGGAGGCGATATCAAACGTATAATGCGTCAAAAGTTTTAAAATCGAGTGCAGAGACCAGACGAGTCAGTAAGTGGATTAGCTTATCGTTTGACAACCCTTGCAGAGAAAGCTTTCGAGATTACACCCGAACAAGTAGATCAAGCGAAACAAGTAAAGGAATTATTGCAAGACCAATTTTTGACAGGAGTTAGAAAGGAAATTAAAAAGGCCCTATGTTATGTAGATTTCAACAATTTTTTGAGTTAATTAAAAAGGCTATGAAGATTGAATTGAATTTGAAAACTACTCAACCAAAAGCAGAATATTTTACAACTATTGATGTATCTAGAGACAGATCAATATCGCCAATCAAAAATAATTTATTCCAGAAATCCACCAGTGCATCACAAAAATTTAGAGTGAAATTTGAGCAAAGGAAATCTACAAATAGTTCAAACGAAGAGAGAGAAAGACCAGTCCAGTGTAGTCATTGTCAGAAATTGGGACATAATATAAATCAATGCTGGTTTAAAAGCAATGCCCGAAGAAGTCCAAGTCCTGTCCAGTGTGATCATTGCCAGAGAAAAGGACATAGTAATAGTCAATGTTGGTTTAAAAATGAAGAGCAACGAAGTCCAAAGAGGATGTGGCCAGACTGGTTGAAATGCAATGGTGGGAAACGTTTTAGTAAAATGAGCACCAATAGTCAGCGAATTAATGATAATATACAATGCTATAAATGTGGAAAGAGAGGGCATGTATCACGAAACTTTTTCGCAAGATCAAGATCTCCATCAACATCACCGCCACCTCAAAGAGATAGAGTTAATTTACAAGGCCGAATTCGATGTCATTCATGTAGAAGTTATGGACATATGGTGAGGTCATGTCCGAGGAATAATGATAAATTCCAAAAGCCAATCTTAAAGAAAATTAGATTCCAAAGTGACAAATTACAAGCAGACAACGTTGCTTTTGTGCAGCCAGATAATTCTAATAATAGAATTGAAGACGAAGTGAAACAAATGAGTCGACGTTTGGATCGTTTAATATGCAAGTTTGAATCTGATGAAGAGACGGATAACCACATGATGTATGAGTGGCAATCAGAAGCATCAAACATAGAGTTGAAAAGAATGATGATTAAAGATAATCTGCAAAGCGAAAAGGCAATAATGATTATGTCGAGGATTAATAAATTATTAGAATTGAGAGCAGCGGAAACGTCTAAAATAATGACACCATTACTGGAATTGAGTCAGATGTCACTGAGTGTACAAAGATTGAAAAGTGTAATTGAACTATGTGCTGAATATTATGAGGTGAATTCAAAAGATAGAGTCGAAATAACAAATATGATGAAAATATTTTTGAAAGCGTTCAGAGAAAATAAATAGTTAGATTTTATTTTTATTGATGTTGTAGATGAAAGTAGAAATAGTGTGATCTGTATTCGTTGTGAAATAGGAGGTTATGTTAAAGATTTAAAAGATAAATTAAAAGATAATAATGGAAGACAGATAATAAAAGTGAAATTTAAGAATAGATATTTAGAAGAAGATGAATTTTGAATAGATTGTGGTTTTATACCTGGAAATAAAATAAATTGCAGGTTGCGTGTATGATTAGGGAAGAAGTAGCGGAAAAGAGTGATTCACAAGAAATAACAAGAAACTTAAGAGATGCTTTAAGTGATTGGGATGGAGTTAAAATTACGGAGAAATTAAAGTTAATTGATAAAATAGAACTAAAGGAAAAGGCTAAACTAGAAATAGTAAACATAATACGACCATATTTATATGATAAATCGAAATATGGAGAAAAATTAAAATGTTTGTTGCGAAGATTTGGTAGAGAATTAAGAGAAACTAGAATGGAATTAAAACCATTTATTATAGCAATAGATTATGAAAATTGCGGAAAAACAGAGTATATAGAGGAACATTGGTGTACAAAAGTTCAGAAGTTACGAATATGAGCGGCAAACCGAATAGGAAAAGATGGAATTATTATATTGATGTTCAAAGATGAAAAGTTAGATGATGATGAATACGATTGTGGATTTAAGCCACTGGAATTAGATGAAAACGGATATCTAGATGGCGATGGAAGGCAAGGTATTTAGTGAATTGCTTAGTAGCAATAAAGGAACAGAAAGTAGACTCGGAGAATTCAAATACAGATATAGAGGACGATAAAGTAAACGGAATAGAACGAGAAAAGGTAGATGAAATTTTCAGTGATAAGGAAGGAAATAAATCGAATAAAAAAATTCAGGTAGAACTTTCGGAAAAACAAGAAATTTTTGAGGCACGAAGAGGTTAAATTAATAGTGAAATAATTGTTAGAAAACCTAGAACTTTATACGAGATAAAGCAGAGTTTGGTGAAGTTTATGACTGGAAGTTTATGACCAAAAATATTATTAATGGGCTTGATTAAAGCAGTATATCCGATGTTTGAAATAAAAATGGATGTAGAGTATGAGTTAGGAAACATGGTAACTGAAATGAAAAACAGACTTCCAGATGTTTTGCAAAGATTTGGAGAAAACGATAAATTTTGTGATAAGAAATTAATTGAAAATTTGACTAAAAATGGAATTGATAAAGAAATAATGTTAACAAGTTTAACTTATATGGTTTTAGAAATTGGAGCTCATGCGATAGCAGAAACGGATAATTTGGAAAATTTGATAAATGTAGCTGCACGAATCTCAACTGAATATTTTATAGAGTGGGTTAAAAACAATGGAGGTTGGAAGAAGTTAAATAATGATCTTACAGTAAATGAAAGTGATGAAAAAAAGTTACCATAGAAACCATTAAATGGAAAGGATAGCATGGGGCTAAGAAAAAAGATGATATTTCCATGGGCAATAGTTATGCTCTTTATTTTATGTATAATAACTACACAAGCTGCAGGTATGACAGTTTACGATTGTTCCCAAACAGAAATGGGAAAAGTTTATTCGGTTGTGGATATGGCAGAATGTCCGGATGTTAATTCGAGCATTACAATCATTGTTTATATGACAATTCATCAAGAATTGTAAATTAGTTACTGCTGTATAATGATATTTTTCACCCTCCTTTATCCTTTTGTTCGGAATATTATATTTAAATATGGATGCTTCATTATAAGTTCTTCTCTATCCTCAAAATTTTCGTTATTATAAATCATTACATTAATTGCTAAACCAGGATTTTTCTTTTCAAAAATTGGAATATCACACAGTTTCATTGGCATATCGTTAGGATCGTATACCAAGTCATTCATATACGGTAAATATTTTCTTGGTCTATCTCTATGTTTCTTGATTTTATCAGATTTCAATACAGCCAAAACACTATATATGAAACATAAATTATCGGTATTTTGTACGTTAACTATTGCCTTTTTATCTATTAGAGCTTTAGGTGTGGGAATATAACTATGTCCAGATAACCTAGATATATTCGAAACTTTGGTTACCTTGAAATTTACTTCTAGTATTCGGTTTATTTTCCAACTACTTCCTAATTCTGTTCTTTCAACAATCTTTTCATTTATTTTCTTTATACCCTCATCAAGAAAAGTAGTAGTCACTGAAGCAGCGCGATTTGATATACTAACTACTTTGAGTTCCACATCTTTTTCAAATTCTACTTGGATTCCAAATTGAACTTTTGAATGTTTCATTTCATTTAATGTAATTTTAATTTTTCCAAAAGAGAAGATGGAAAAACTATTTCCTTAACATTATATCTTCCGATGTTCACTTTTATAATTTGATGTGAGCGTAGTAAATCATATTCAATTTCTGGTTCAACAATAATGTCACTTAACCCTAGTCCAATTTGTAAATCATCTTTAATAAATATTTTTTCAAGTATTTCAGATTTTATGGTGCTTTTCGTTTCAAACTGTGTTTAAACAATGATTTTTTATCCGTATAAAATTGAGTCAAGTGATTTTTATGGTCATTATAAAATTTAAGGTACGGGTCAGAGGTTTGGGTCTGGCATACATGACATATATAATAATTATTCACTTAATAATATCGATTTATTTTATTGTGGCAGTTGTTATCATGGCTTGTATATTGACAATACTTCGGATAAAGATTACCTGAAACATGAAAAAAGTTAAATAATTCTGATTGTAATAACTAAAAACTCACATCTAACATTTACAGTAGAGATATTTTCAAGTTCGTCATAATTTGTTTCATAAAATATTCTATCATCTATGTTTTCAATGTGAACATTTAAATTATCTAAATTAAAAATAATTAATAATTTAAATAAAAGTAAAAAATTACCATTTTTATATTCATTTCTTTCATTACTCGATCTTGAATCTTGAATATTAAAAGCATCTAACAGTTAATAATTTAAAATCATTATAAATTATCAAAAGATTACTTGTATCATATTTATAAATATGCAAAGTGTCTTGAAAGGTTGTCCTCTTTGACAATACTAAAAAAGGTTAATAGTTAGTTATATTATACATACACGTACTTTTGGCAACTATACTACTTTTTGATTCTCCGAATTGTCTGAGGTGATGCCTGTGTTGTTTTAAAAACATTGACCATCTACCAGATGTTATTGTGAGACATTCTGAACACACATAACCAGGGAAACCAGCATCATTTATCTTGAAATATGATGATGTAACAAGTTCACAGTCGTGAACATCTTCGTGACTGATAGCTACGCAAAATTTATTTGTATAGCAATAATTCACTAAAAAACAAATAGTAAATTAAATATACATAAAAAGTAAACTTACTTATGATAATATTTGAATAATAATTTAATTAATATTTGATTGTTTATACCTCAAAATCATTCGTTTATACTAATTAAAATCGATTGTTTACACTAAAAATTACATCCAATTTGAAATTTTTAATCAATTTAAATTGAATAAATTATAAATATGATCTTTGAAAATCAAATTTAATAACATAGGTTGCTGAAGTTTCATGAAAATCATTAATATTAATAAAATTACAAAATGAAAAATACTTATTGATTTATATCACATGGATTAATTTTTCAAAAAAATATATATATATTTATGCAATAAAATAAATAAAATATAACTAATAGGTTTGAAAACCAAATTTTTAAAATCAAATTTAATAACACAGGTTGCTATAGCTACATGGAAAAAATTAATATCAAGATAAATCAATGATACATGATGGTCACATTGGCAAATTAACTTTTAATTAAATTATTTTGAGTAAAGTACAAAATGAAAATACTTATTGATTTATTTCTCATCGATTAATTTTTAAAAAATACATACTTATGCAATAAGTTATTTGTTGATTCCCTACAAAGAAATTAATTGAATAACATGTAACTAAGATATTTGAAAACTAAATTTTTAAAATCAAATTTAATAACATAGGTTGCTATAGTTACGTGGAAAAGATTCATATCAAGTTAAATCAATAAAATATGATAGTCACATCATAAAAGTTATTATTATTATTATTTTTTAATAAATTAGTTTGAGTAAATTACAAAATGAAAAATATAATTATTGTCTATTAATTTTGTGTAAAGAATTTATAATTAATTAAGTATTAATAATTTGTGTCACCACTAAAATTTAATTGATAAAATAAATTGAAATTTTCTTTGAAAAATAATAATAATTAAAAATTGTGTTACAAAGAAGCTAAAAGTAAAATAAACAATTATCATTTTGAAGTTTAATTACTATGTTATTATAAAAAAAATTAATAATTAAATCCTGTCAAATAACTATATTTGATATTTCAATTGAAAATGAAAAATCTTTGAATAATTACCTTATGTAAAAATAACCTTATTATTCACAGAATAAAATTCAAAAGTACAGGTACTAATGTAAATATATTACTTACGTAATTGCTTATAAAATTTTTAAATTTGAGAAAGTTCTTCATTGACAATAAAATAAGATGAATTCAACTAATTGAATTAAACAAATCACTTATGTACAACTACAAGAATTCTAATTTTCAATCATATACAATAATTATTTTAATTGTAAATTTTAGGTAATTTTATTAAGAATCTTAAAAGAATTATTTAAGTTAAACACTGGTTCATTGTGTAGAATTATGTTTACATGAAAATGTCTGTTTAATTTTAATCTGATACATTCTTTCACGATGTCAATCAAATTTTTTTAATTTTGCTCTATAATTCATGTATTTGTTCACTTAATGGCTTCAATAAATAATAATAATAATTTACGACTTAAGTAAATCAGATTTATATTTGCTGACCTTATATCTATTACCTAATTTTTAATACTTAAAACTCTGATAAAAAAGTTTAAATTTAGAAGTCATTGATTTAATTTCATTTTCAAAAGTTATTATTTAATTGTCAAGACTTAAAAATCTACTTTAAAATAAAGTTTCCAGTGTTAAACGTCTGTCAAATTTTAATAAATCTGTTCTAAAATATAATTATACGTAGATCTAATTTTAAAAATAAATCGTTTTTTACAAATTATCAAAAATGTCAGCTTAAAACATTTAATTTATAGTTCACGAAATATTTCTCAATAAATTCTTAGAATAAGTTCCAAAGTTTTCTATTAAAAACAATGTTAAAATCAAATTGTTCGTTGGATTATTATTATTTAACAAGTCAGTTAATTTCTGGCTCCTCGTGGTTCGCTGTATTAAATAAAGGTACAAACCGGATGAAATTTATTGATTTTCAACACAAAACTCAATCTATTTACAGTTTTTTCTCCTTAACTAATTATTTGATGGGTGTAAGTAACCCAGAGAGAAATTGCCTTTTCCGAACTCAAATATTTTTATTTTAATATGTATGTTCTTTTCTTTTTATTATTACCAACCTTTAGATTGTTTGTTATTTGACTGGTAGTCGTTAACGTTTCTTTGGCGCAATGACAATTAGCTTCTACATAGCTCAGTTTTTATATCATCTCGAAAAAAAAGATTCAATTAGTTTACACCAATGATCCCAAAGTTCTGATGTAATCAATTCCAAATTAAAACAATTGTTCGCATCGTACTTGACACTTTTCGAAAATTTAAATAAATTCATTTTAATTTTTTCCTGGCTTCCCATACAACTCGATTGTCTACATGCCTCAGATTCCACATTCATCCAAATAAATTAATTTTAATTAGAGAGTTTTTTCGATTTTAACTTTCTCTAGGGTCCTTCGCTAAAATTTTATTATTATATCGGTGTTAGTCTCAAGATTTATTGTTCAATCTTACACGTTTTCCCTGAAAATAATTTTATATTTTGATTAAGTTTCATTAATTTTACAATTCTATTATGTTTTTGTTTCGTTTTATTTTTCATTGATTTTACTAATTTTATTGTTTCTTTTATTGATTTCATTTCGAATTATGTCAAGCCTTAATACTTAATATACGTGGAGTTTTTGTTAGTTTATTCAAATTTTAAAATGTACTGCTTAAATTAATTCAAATTTCGCATTTGACCGACTTTTGTTTGTTTGAGTTTATAAAATTTAATTTTAAATTTATTCAGTGTAAATTTATTTCTTAAAATTTTTCTTTTATTTTTATCTTTTCATAATTTAGTTAAAAAAAAATTACACTTAAATTTCAAAGAAAATAAATATATAGATATAAAATAAACTGATGAGTAGGTAGTTAGGGGCTTTCTGGGACCACACGCCTTTTCAAAACATATAGGAGGGGGGGGGGGTTTCAAGTGCCAAATATTTTAAAAAAATCCGCCAAAATTTAATTTATATTGATGCAACTGGAATTGTGACACAATATTTACCAATTGGTAATTTTAAATTGGTAGATGTTGAATCTGAAGAACTCCTAGATAAAATATTATCAACTCCGAACAATTCATCAACTGGATAGTTTTTAGAAGTTGATTTGGAATATCACAAAGAAATTCATGATAAAATAATGTATGTTCCTTTAGCACAGTTAAAACAAAAATAAAATATGAAGAATTATCACAATGGCTTCTTAATAATAATAATTATTTCCAAAATGGAAATAAATTAAACGTAAAAATTTATAATTAATTTAAATTAGTGTATTTAAACACAATATTAACTTTAAAAATTTCATATGATAAAATTTTAAGTTATAATAAAAAATTATAAAATTAAAAATTATAAGTTAATATAAACTTTGAATATGAACAAAATGTTTATTATATGAAATTCTTTTGTAAACATTATAAAATAATAAAGTGTAAGAAATTTATTTTTCTCATTCCATACTAAGTAGTATGTTTTTAAGCATTTTCATCGAATATCCCTTATTGAGAGAATTAGGTATTTGTTAGTTTTGCATTTTAACAGATTACCAAAATTCTGAAGAGAAATTGGTAAGTTTAGAAAATTTTCAAATTTTTCAGTTTTGACAGATTTCTTGGGTGGGGTCCATGTGATGAAAATGCTTAAAAATACAGTACTTGGATTCAATGAAATTTAGTACAAACGAAGAAATTCAAGCAAAATTATATACATCATTTATTAATACATGTAAATACATGTAACGTCTTAAAATAAAGTTAATCTGACTTGGATTTCTAAACAGCTAAATAGTTAATAAAATGGCGTTTGCATAAATTTCACTAAATTTTCATTTTTTTATTTATTCAAAGGTACATAAATTGGATATATTATGAAGAAACAGCTACAATGTTAAAATAAAATAGAAAAAATATCAATACACTAGTAAAACTATAAATCACTAAAATACAATATATTTTCTCCTCGAAAGCCTTTACATATATTAAAATTTCGTAGTTAGAACAATAGCAACAGTTAGCAATATTATGGCGATTTCATTTTTATAGTCTAACACTTTTGATCCAAAAATTACTAATAACATTTATATAAATCATTTCTTATTACAAAAATCAGTTTAAATAATTTCTTAACAATTTACAAACAAAGACAAATAAACAAATACTAAAATATTTATTTTTATAAATTCAAATAAAGCCATCGATAGATTCATAATACCGATTCTCTTGCCAGATGGATGTCAGACCAGATTCATAAAATAAGAGACCATACCAGTTATTAAATTAAAATTGGTCTTCAAAGTAAACCGAAAAGCTCTTATAAAATATATGAATCCAAATAATGTTGAACTGAACAAACCTGGTCCGAAAAAGAGAAATGCAAATAAAGCAATTAACATTGGCCATACAGAACTGAATCCAAAATTTTGAAGAATGACTATGAGAGGTTTATATAACATCCAACTAGGCAGCATTGAAAATACAGCAATCAGTATAAGTAATCTAAATAGTAACCCGATCATTAAGATAGATTTTGAAAGTATAAATTAATTAACATGATATTTAAACAATTTAAATTTAAATAAAATTTATTTTAAAACTTATTTGATTATTTAAATATTAATTTAATTTAAATTTATTTTAAAAATTTCTTGATTATTTAAATATTTAGAGAAGGTTAATTTAATTTAAATTTATTTTAAAAATTGTTTGATTATTTAAATATTAAGCGATGAATGTAGTGCAATTATAATTTAAAAATTTTTTTTATGATTAATATATGTGATTATATAAGATTTATATATAAGTACTATATAATTAGACGTTTAAAATATAAAAATATCAAGATATAAAAGAATGTTATTTTTTTATTTTTTGTAAAATAAAATTTAAAAACATTTTATTTTAATAATGATAAAACAAAATGTGGTTATAAAATAATTTTGTACGTTTGATAATGAATTTTATGTTTTTAATGATATCATCATCATCTCCATTATTAGCAACCAGCTTATTCAACAAAGTTATTAAAAATTTAGTTTCTGGCATTTTATAAAAATGTTTGGAGGTTTAGGCTTATCTATGCTATATTCGACCGATCAGAATCATGCATGGATATTGCATTTTTGTTGCAATGACTTTGTTTAAGAAAAATAGTTTATAATGGAAATATTGAGGATTTCTTTAGTGGACTCCTTTCATTATACGATTGAATTGATTGTTTGTTTTATAGGAATAAGCTTTTATATAAGTCACTTTAAAATAACTAGCAATTAATATTATTAATAAAATCTCTTTAATCATTTCAAATATCTCCCAATTAATCTTTATTGTTTATAACTAATTATCAAAATAAGTAACATTCATAATACATTTATTTAAGAGAATAGGTAAAAATTAATAATGGAAATGTGAAAATTGATGATTTCCTGTCAATGAAAAATTATGAGTCATAAAACGTTTTGCTAGGGGGTGGTTGGACAAACATTTTGAAATAATTTATTGAAAAATACATGTAACTTTAAAAAATTTCAAGGTTTTTATTAAATGTCCACTGCATACACACACATCTGAACATTTTCAAGTATTGAAAGTTTGTATGAATTAATATATTTTCTATATTAAAATTTGTTATTCATTCGAATGAACTACAATTTTGACACTAATTTGCAATGAATAATAACATAAAACTGAAAGAACAGGGATCAAGTGGTTTTGAATAATTATTACTAGTCTTACAAACAAAATTGGATACCTATATTTGTTGAACTACATGTTATTTTCGATAATATTAAAATGCGGATTTTATTAAAATTATTTAAAAAAATTATTGTTACAAAAGTTACATAATTTCCAAACACTTTTATTTATACATATTTTGAAATCATATAATTGTAAAACCTTAGTGTTAAAATAATAAGTTTTACAAAAGGTATCAACATTTTACATGAAAGTTAAATAAATAAAATATACATAAATTCACACGACTGAAAGAACCAGATACACTAGTTAATTGCAATAAAGCTGTGTGGAAAGAACGTAGTGTAGGCAAATAAAATATATTTATTCTTTTGAAAGTTAAGTGACGTTAAACAGTATTAATATTGTCATCTATACTTTACTAGTATGATGTGTCACATCCCTAAAACTAATAATAAAAATCATTATAATAAAATAATATTATAAACTCGTAATAATAATAAAATAATAATAATTAAAAGAATAAATAAAACAATACTTATAAAAATAAGTAGGTAATTGATACTCTCAAGAATGAAATAAGTCATTATAAAATTGAATCTTCACAACTCTTGAATGATTTCGAAACATTCAAAAAAGATGTTGCTAAAAATATACAAGGATATAAAACTTCAAGGATATAAAATATAATAACAAAGCGTTTGATTATATGCTATTCAAGAACAGTCATCCATGATTTCTTTTATAATAAAAAATTATCCAACTACGCATTTTGGTGATTAGGATCATAATCTTAATTTATTCCGCCATCATGAAGATTTCATTGTTATGTTTGTTTATAATGGTCAAAATATTGAAATTAATAAATTTAGAATAACGGGTTCAAAAGGAACATTTATTAGAGCAATGATTGGAAACAAACGAAAAACTTTACATCTTCAAACAATTCATTTTCAGTCTCTGAACCAATGTCTAAATTAACTATGCAACCATTAGCTGTTATATATGGTGATTTTGAAGCTTTTAATATTAAACAAAATTTATCTTAAATTCTTGGAGAAATATAATTTAACAGATTTATATGATGAATATATTTATGTGTATAATAAACATGAAGATAATTGGGAAAAGATTAAAAACATTTTATTTGCAATAAAGAAATCATTCGAGGTTCCCCTATCAAATCAAAAACATATTCAAAGCTTTAAAACTTGAAAATTTTAAATATGCAATGTAAAATATTTTAATTCCTAAATATATATCAGTTGAAAAATATAAAACTTGTTTACAAAGAGGAATTTGTCCATATGATTATATCGATTCCTTTGAAAAATATGAAGAAAGAAATATTATTCAAAAAGATGACTTCTATTCAATTCTGAATGATTGTGATATTAATGAAGAAGAATATTCAGGATATTTAGAAATGTATCAGTTATTTCAATGTAGAAATTTAGGAGAATATACAGATTTATATTTAAGACTTGATGCATTTATATTAACTGATTGGTTTGAAAATTTTATAAAGAAATTTGAGTTGAATCCTTTTAATTATATTTCAACATCTTCATTATCTTGGGATTTAATGTTGAAAAAACGTGGTGTTGTTTTAGATTTATTAACTGATGTTGACATGTTTAATATTATAAAAATAATATTCGTGGAGGAGTGAGTTTTGTGATAGGAAATAGATAGATTACTTCTTGTAATGAATAATATCTTTATGATAAATATCCTGAACCCGTAACAGAAATTAAATATGATGAATATGAACAAGTGTTGAAATGTTTGAATGATAAATCTGATTTAATTTATATTGATGCAACTGGAATTGTGACACAATATTTACCAATTGGTAATTTTAAATTGGTAGATGTTGAATCTAAAGGACTCCTAGATAAAATATTATCAACTCCGAACAATTCATCAACTGGATAGTTTTTAGAAGTTGATTTGGAATATCACAAAGAAATTCATGATAAAACAATGTATTTTCTTTTAGCTCCAATACAAACAAAAATAAAATATGATGAATTATCACCATGGCAAAAATCAAAGAATTTAGTAAAGAAAGATTCAGCTATTAAAGAAAATTATTTATGTGATTATAGAAATTTACAATTTTTCGTCGACATGGAATGAAAATAAAAAAAGTTTATAATATTATTAGTTTAAACAAAAACCACTTATGAAAAGTTTTATTGAAGATAATATTAAAAATAGAAAGAAGCAAAATCAAACAAGGATGAATTTGGTAAAATCTTGTATAAGTTATTAAATAATTCAGTCTTTGGTAAAACTATGGAAAATATAGATAAATATGTAAATATAACTTTGTTAACAAATAGTCCTCAAAATTTAATAAAATATTCTAAAATGCTTTCAAGACCAATATTTAAAAATTGTGAAAGATTTTCAAATGAATTGGTTGATATTGAAATGGGAAGTTATACAAAAACATATAATAAACCAATATATGTTGGATTCAGTAATCTAGAATTATCAAAATTACAAATGTATGAAATGTATTATGACATATTATAACCACATTTTCGACAACATTGTCAACCGGAGGTTTCCAAGATAGACTTTCTTTACATTTAATGGATACAGCTTCAACGTTTTTATGAAGATTATGAAGATTTATTTGATGAAATTAAAAGATGTAAATTTAAATAATTTAATAAATGAATCTGAAGAATTATTTACTTATAAAGATGAAAAACCTGGAAATCCAATATTTAGTGTTGTTGCCATCAAATCAAAACAATATGCATTAAAAATGGTTAAAGGTGAAGAAAATAAAAATAAAAGGGTTAAAAAATCTGTAAGTAAAAAAATAAAATTTAGTGATTTTAAAAATTGTGTTGAAGGTTTATGTGGAAAACAGGTTGAAATAATTCATAATCTTAGATCAAAAATTCATGAAATTTATCTTGAGGAATCTTTAATAACCACATTGGATAATTATGATGATAAAAGATGAATTATAAATGATAGAATTACATCTCTTTCATATGGACATTATTAAATAAAAGAAATATCCCAACTTGATAAAACTAATAAAAAATATAATACTAATGCAACAGATTTAGATTTGGTTAAAAAAGAAGAACAGGAAAATATATTTTAATTATTTTAATTCTTAAATTTTTTTTTCATATTGTAATTTTTATATATATTTTTTATCTTGGAAATCTTTTCGTTTTTTCCTAATTTCCCAATAATTGAAAAATTTGATATCCATTCAAAAATGTAGTAAAAAACTCCCCCCCTATAAATATCACGATAAGGCTAAGTTTCTCGAGTTTTACAAGTCGGCAAAGATTGCAATCTTTGCAAATTTTTGCAAATAAAAGCAAATGAAAGTAACTAAATATAGTCATTTTTATTCAAGATATTTAAAAAATACTTTTCCCCCTAACATAATATAGTTTAATTTTAAATATATGAAATAAAAATTAATTACTTAAATAAAAATAAATAAATTTTAATACATCTTTTTAATACATCATCCACAAACAAATAAATATCGCTCAGTTACTTTACTATAGATTTAGGCTTACAGCAAAAGCCACATTTTATTGGATATTTTTTGTTTGAAAATAATATTAGAAATATAATTATTTGACAATTTTTTCATCTGTTTCACCAATAGTAATATAATAATGAAGGAATTTTCAGTATTTATATATTGACAGATTTAAATAGCAATTGTTAAAGTATGAAACAATTACCGTAATTATCCGAATATAAGACGCATCATTAAAAATTGACTGAATTCAAGAAAATATAAGTAACCCAAATATAAGACGCATGTATAATTATTACATTAAATTTATTATTAAATTTATTTTTTGTTTAAAATTAAAATTTCAGTTACCTAAATTCAAATTTAAATTTTTATTTCCCTATAATGTCTTCAAAACGCTGCAGTTATACGACAGGTTTCAAATTGAAGGTAATTTAAGCAGCCGAACGTATCGGAAATAGAGGAGCATCTAGAGAATATGGACTCAGTGAAGCTAATGTAAGGCGTTGGAGAAAAAATAAAAATACTTTAAAAGAGTGCAGATCCTCTACAAAGGCCTCTGGCAGAGGTAGGAAATTATTTTTTCCTGATGTGGAGAAACAATTAGTTGAATTTGTTCATTTTATATTGTAGTTCATTTATCATTTTATTCATAAAGCTTTCCATTTTCATTCAATTTGAATATTGACTTATTTTATTCATTTTTGATAATACCAATGTTCGTATTTAAATATAGAATATCATAATATATTTTCTTTCGAGCGCTTTTAAAAGTCTTATGTTTCACTTGAAACCTCCAACCTAAATTTTCAATTCTTTCAGCTAATCTGTTTACGGGATAGTTCGTATTTCTCGGCCTATCAATCATATGTATTATATCCTTCAACACAACAATATCTGGACACATACATCTTGTTTTATTTCGAACAAAACAGAATGTTAAAGGATATGGAACCCGAATATTCATGTGGTGATATCGGAAGTATATGGAATCGGCCCTGAATAAAGCTATTCGACAATAATACTATGGTCGAAATATTTCATTTTAATAATAGTAATAATAATTATAAAAATAATAATAATAATAATAATAATATAGAAATAATAATAAAAAGTTGTAATAATTAAAATAATAATAATAAAATAATAATATTTAAATTAATAATTAAAATAATACTTATAAAAATAAGTAGTACAGTGAAACCTCGCTTAACGAGCACCTTGCATAACGAGAAATTTGCATAATGAGTAAAAAAAATTGGAAAAAAACGGCTCGCTTAACGAACGATTTTTCGCATAACGAGTGAAAGTCCTGGATTGTAAAAAAAATTTAAAACAAAAATATTTGCAGTATTCACGAAAACATTATTTATGGATACATCAGTATGTGTTTACAATTGTTCCGCTAGCATATTTTACTTGGATATAAACTTTTACAAACCATTGTTTATACAATGTTTTTTGTTATTTTAAAAGTTTAATAATTATTTTTGATTTTATTTGTAAAATCAATAAACCTTGCAAAATGTCGCCGAAAAAAAGTCGCAAGAAGACAGCCATAAGAGCATTAAATTAACCATAGAAACAAAGCGTAAAATCATAGAAAATCGAGAACGGGGCGTGAGTGTAGCGGATCTATCGCGCACATACGACCGGTCTACTTCTACGATCTGTACTATCCTTAAAAACAAGGACAAGATTATGGAGATAGATGCGTCAAAAGGAGTTACAAGAATATCTACGAAACGGTTACGTGTTCTCGACGATGTTGAAAGGCTGCTTCTTATATGGATAAACGAGAAGCAATTACAGGGCGACACTATTAACGAGAACATCATTTGTGAGAAAGCGAAAATGATTTTCGACGACCTACTAAAGAAGAAGCCAAGAACATCAACGGCCGAAGAAGAAGTGTTTAAGGGAAGTCATGGGTGGTTCAAAAAATTTGAGAAAACCGGCATCCACAGCGTCGTGAGGCATGGTGAAGCAGCCAGCTGCGACAAGAGGGCAGCAGAGAACTTCATCGGTGACTTCGAAGAAACTCATAGATTCTAATGGCTATCTGCCGCAACAAATTTTTAATTGTGACGAGACGGGTCTTTTCTGGAAAAAGATGCCTATTACTTCAGAGGAGGATGCAATGCCCGGGCACAAGCCAATGAAAGACCGCCTCACGCTACTTTTTTGTGCTAATGCAAGCGGCGATTTGAAAGTTAAACCGTTGCTTGTTTATCATTCTGAAACCCCACGAGCATTCAAGAAGTGTAAAGTCCAAAAAACAGGCTAAATGTGATATGTAGGTCAAACAAAAAGGCGTCGGTGAAACGTGACCTTTTTACTGATTGGCTGAATAATGTGTTTGGTCCGTCTGTGAAAAATTATTTACTTCATGAGAATCTGCCGTTACATGTCTTGCTTGTTATGGATAACGCACCTGCTCATTCTCCAGGCCTACAAGATGATCTCGTTGAAAATTCAAATTCATCAAGATCCAATTTATGCCTCCCAATACCATTGCCTTACTCCAGCCTATGGACCAGCAGGTTATTTCGAACTTTAAGAAGCTCTACACCAAGGCACTCTTCGAGCACTGTTTTGAAATGACTGAAAAGACCAATCTCACTCTCAGAGAGTTATGGAAAGATCACTTCCACATCGTTGCCTGCCTCAAGATTATCAAACGGCATGGGAGGCAGTTACCAAGAGAATTCTCTTTTCTGCGTGGAAGAAACTTTGGCCAGATGGTGATGGCGAATGTAACTTTGAAGGGGTTGAAACATTACCCGTAGAGTCTGTAGTTAACGAGATTGTGTCTTTGGATACGACCATGGGACTAGAGGTAAATGTAAATGATATCCACAAGCTTGTGAAAGAGCCTAGCCAAGAGCTGACCACTGAAGAGGAAATGGAGTTACATTACGTTTCTCAAGAAGAAGTTGTGGAGGAGATTATGTCAGAGAAGGAGGAGGGAACAATAAAGCAGTATTCCTCTGGCGCAATAAGAGAAATGTTGAAATCATGGGAAATTGCTGCGTCGTACATTGAAAAATATCACCCCAATAAAGCAGTAGATATGCGCGCTACAACTTTTTTTAATGATAATGCCGTATTGCCTTTTTACCAAGTTTTGAAGCGTCGCCAAAAACAACCGTCACTAGACAGCTTTTTAATAAAAAAAATTAGTTATGTATCATTACAACAAATTTATTATTCGAATACTTTTTAATTTTTGTAAAATGAATTCGCATTACAGGTTGGTTTATTCCTTTACAAAAAAAAAGACCAAGATGGTCTACAATCTTTAACAACATGATCATGTATATAATTTTCATTTAATAAAAGTATATGTCATAAAATATTTTGTGTATTTTTTTCGGCACGGAACGAATTATCGTATTTTACATTAATTTATATGGGAAGCGTTGCTTCGCTTAACGAGTGTTTCGCTTTACGAGGAACATTCTGGAACGAATTATGCTCGTTATGCGAGGTTCCACTGTATATTATATTTAAATTTTTTTGGAAATTTTTGATGATCTTGAGAAATTTTAAATGACCTTGAGAAAATTTCTGACGAGTCCTGGTCTTTGTTAAAATGACCTTGAAAAATTATCATGACTCATCCAATGACCTTAATATTTTTTTATTCATGGTTTTTGTTTAAATGACTTTGAGAAATTTTTGATGAATCATTGTCTTTGTCTCAGAAAAATTTGTATTTTTATACTTCGAAAAACATTTCTAATTACGGAAAACGAAATTGGTTGACGAAGGAAACCCGGGATAAAAGAGGAACCCGCCACCAAAATAATTATGTTAAACAAATGGAAACCCCGGGAACCCAGAAATAACTAATTTGGTTTTGGACAGAGAGATGTCAAAAATGACAAAACCAATTTAGTTTGCGGGTGACTTGATTTGCGAGATGAGTATAAAAAGAAAAGGCAGATCAACAAAATTGCCAGTTGGTTAAAGAGAATATTTCAAATAGCGGAGTGAAGGAGGTAATAAACTTAAAGATAAATCAACCAGTCAAAAAAATTGCGTACCAGACAGGGACATCTCCCTTTAGAAGACGTATCCTTACGCATTGAATTTTGTGAAATCGTCAGAGTAATTGTGTAGAGTATTGTGAATTGAATCGATCTTTGTGTTGGGTTAATTAAATCGATTGAAAGAGAACACCAAAGATTTTAAATCCAACAATTTTAAAAGCAAATACCCATTCTTTAAATTTGTTTTGGCACTCGATTTACATGTAAATCAGAGTCAATTACCTCAAAATAGAAATTTACGATTAGATATAAAGTTTGCTAAAGCTACAACTGAACCGGTACATGTTGTAATATATGGAGTATTTGAAAATGAGGTTCAAATAGCTGCAAACCAAACAGTACGAGTTTGAAAGGTATAGATGTATAGATAATTTATGATAATTTGTCATGAAGTAAGTATTTTCATGAATTATTAATATTATTGATGTAGTTCTGTTCAGGTCTATCGAATTGGAAAACAAATACTAGGACATGAATTTTTAGGGGTTTTTCCTCTTGATAAAATTCCATATTTACGTGATAATCAAGCCATAATCGTCAATACTCAATCTGCTCATCTCGGTGGAGAACATTGGTTAGCAATATATATGAAACCTAGCAAGATATTTGTATTTGATCATATAGGTTTCTATTATCCGGCTTAAATGGTTTCGAAACTTCAAACAATGGGTAAACCTATTGTGTATAAAAACTAAGTTTCAAAAACCACGGACCTTACCATGTGGTCAACATTGTTTAGCTTGGTTATTATTCAAGCGATTTTATGTTTAATAAATTTATTAATGTTGTGTTTTATTATTTTATTATTATGTATTGTATTATTTATTATTATGTGTTTAATTAATATTTAATTAATATTAACAAAGCCAGTGCTAATGCGTGATTTACAAAGACAATGCATGATCATCGCATGATTTACAAAGACAGTGCATGTAATTTACAAAGAAATCACGTACATACTTTTGATTGTATATGTTTTACAAAGAATACATGCCTACACATTATAGGCTACATGCGTCAAAATCTCTCACCTATATGTATGTATTGCTAAACTTTGATTGGCTTAATCCTGAAAATTTGATTCTCTTTATAAACGTTGACAATTTCCAAAGTTGTCACAATTAATTCAAAAATTCGCGATATTCAAAAATGGACAATTATAGTATATTAAGACATTTGTTAGCTGATCGAAAAGGTAAATTTTTATTTTATTTTTAATATTTATTATTTATTATTTCAGGTACATTCAATTGGTTCGATGAAACCGTAAACGATGATTGAAATCATGAAGTTATTGAAATCGAAGATGATAGCGGTAAATTAATTTTAAATTATTAAATTATTATTATGACTCTTTTAGAAAATTATGTAATTATAATCAATGATACCCCGGTGGAAGTTATAGTAATCGACGATGGTAAATTGAATTATTTAATTATTAAATTATTATGAATTTTTTTGATGAAGAAAATAATGTTTCTTTATAATATTTATTGAAAAGTTATGATATTCATTGAAAAACTTATATTAATATTTATTGACAAAAATAATAATAATTGTTGAATAAGTTATTATTTGATTTAACACTTATAATAATGATTTTAGAAAAAATTTATAATATTGATCATAATAACAATAATAATAATTTAATAATAATAATTTAATTATAATAATTTAATAATAATAATTTATTATAATAATAATAATAATAATAATAATAATAATAATAATAATAATAATAATAATAATAATAATAATAATAATAGTACAACATGACAATAACAATAATAATACAACACATAAAAATAATAATAAACTAAATAATAACTCGAGACATAATAATAATAAAACTAATAATAGATCTGATGCAAATATCCAGTGTATTCCCTCTAAAGTTAAAAGGGTTGAAATCATCATGAGCGATGATGATGAGAGTAGATGTTGATGATGATCCTGAAATAGGGTTAGATTTAAATGGAACCCATAAAGGTATTAGATTTGATGTTATTTGATCTAATTCAAATCTCACTAACAGATAAAATAATTAATAAATTAAAATCAGAAATAAACAAAATGGGGTCAGTTAAAATACAATTCACCATTCTTATCCAATTAGAAAAAGATGGTGAAATTAAAGATAACGTTTTAGTAATAAGGCAGAACATTTTTCTGCTTGACGGAATAACTAAAAATAAATAATAAAATTGAACGTTTTACTTATTTAGGGAGTGGATGGCGGGTTGTTAAAATCAAAGAAATTGATTTTATATTAACTAAATATTATCCCATAAATTGACTAGCCGGCCATAGTTATATCCCCACACCAAGATCTTTATCTGGCAAAGAGGCTATAGTTAATGTCCAAAATAATGACCATCATTGTTTTATATATAGTATATTATCCATTTTATAACGTATTGTAGTTCGCACCCATACAAACAGAGTTACTTCTCACGAGAATTATTTGGACGAATTGTATTTTGATTCCAGTGATGATTGTCCCATGAGACTCTGTAATATTCCCAAGTTCGAGAGAAAAAACAAGGACTTAAAGCTAGCTATAAATGTTTTGCCTTATAAAGTAAAACCGTCTAAAATTCCTCAAAATGATGATATAAATTATATCCCCCATCATCCACATTTAGATATAATTCACCGCTCCAATGTTACTGACGGTACACCTATTTATTTATTTCTCATAGAGAACAATGATAATTTTCACTATACGGCTGTTTTTTATTTGGAGAAGCTTGGATACGGTTGATTTTGGATAAGTCTACTATTATATAATAATTACACAAATACTAAACAATATTTTAATTTTATTGGCGATGATTAAGTTTTGGCGTTTTTGAAAACGATTGATGAAATCGCTCTTTTGATTGTCTTGCTATATTACGAGGTTCATTACCAGGTTCTTATAAGTTAATCTTTTTTTAATATATGAAAAATTTATGTAAACTTTGAATTTAAAATAAATAATTTTGTAAAAATTATAAAATTTAAGAAATTTAAGAAAATTATTTTTATCATTCCATGATAAGTAGTGTGTTTTTAAGCATTTTCAGCGAATATCCCTTATTGAGAGAATTAGGTATATTAGTTTTGCATTTTAACTAATTACCAAAATTCTGAAGAGAAATTGGTAAGTTTAGAAAATTTCAAATTTTTCGGTTTTTACAGATTTCTCGGGGGACCGGGTCCATGAGCTGAAAATGCTTAAAAACACACTACTTGGATCCAATGAATTTTAGTACAAACAAAAACATTCAAGCAAAACTATACACATCATATATTAATATATGTAAATATTTTGGTGTTGATCCTCAACTTGGTATGAATGATTATATTATCGAAATTTCATATAATAATATTAATAATAATAATAGTAATAATACATTGACCTTGAATTAGTCAATGTTAAAAATTTGACCTTTTACTTTTAGACTCAGAAAATAAGTGTTTTGGATGTGACATCATACTGGTTCTTTCAGTCATGTGAATTTTTTTTAATTTTATTTATTTACCTGTTATGTAAAATATTGATACCTTTTGTAAAACTTATTATTTTAACACTAAGGATTTACAATTTTATGATTTCAAGATATATATAAATAAAAGGTTTTGGAAATTATGTAACTTTTGAAATAATAATAATTTTTTTAAATAATTTTGGTAAAAACCGCATTTCAATATATTCGACAATAACCTGTGGTTCAACAGATATTGGTATCCGATTTTGTCCGTAACATTAGTATTAATGATTCAAAACCACTTGATCCCTGTGCTTTCAGTTTTATGTTATTATTCATTGCAAATTAGTGTGACAATTGTATTTCATTCGAATGAATAACAAATTTTAATAAAGAAAATATATTGATTCATATAAACTTTCAATACTTGAAAATGTTCAGATGAATAGCAATTTTTTATTTATTATAATACAATAATTATAAATAATAAGTTTTAACACGTTAATCGCCATGTGAGTCATATTTGTCTGACGCTAAGAAGTTCTACATGATTCATGTCAGACATATATGTCTGACGTACGTGATTTGGTAGAAGGCCACGTCAATCACAGATGTCAGACTCAAACGATACATTTGTATTATGTTTTGAAAGCTTGGCTTATCAAGAATAAAACCTGAAAATTTCTTGGCTTACTACAAACAATAAAATGAAATAAACATAGTTATATAATGGTATATTGTTTCAGTTGAAAAAATACATATTAATAATTTTAATTTTGATATAATTAATTATATTCACTTATTATCCTGTCCAAAACATTCTATGCAAAAAAAGGGCTGTTGTTTGCAGTCTGAGCTGTACGTTAGAATTTTTTTCCCTTTTTTTCTTGCTGCATCTCGACCTTCTGCTTCTTTTATTTGAGCTTAACATCCAGTGCATATTCTTCTTATTTTCTTTTTTTCAGCAGTATACATTATTTTTAACGTGAGTTGAAATTTTTGGGTTTTTAGTTTTGTCCGAGCCTAAGGTAAGCATTTCAGTGACTAAAAAAGACTGACATGGCTTGTCGAGAAAATAAGTTTTAATATAAAGCCATGTCAGTCATATATGTGTGACATAAAAAATAGTGTTTTCCGGGAATTTTGGCAAAAAAGATTTTTCTGTGATACATTAAGTTTCCTTGATACATTTTTAACTAAATTATCTAATAAAGTTACCATGGCCCATGTGAAAATTTTCTGATATTATCGTGGCGAATAACGTCTTAAAATAAAGTTAATCTGACTTGGATTTCTAAACAGCTAAATAGTTAATAAAATGGCGTTTGCATAAATTTCACTAAATTTTTATTTTTTTATTTATTCAAAGGTAAATAAATTGGATATATTATTAAGAAACAGCTACAATGTTAAAATAAAATAGAAAAAATATCAATACACTAGTAAAACTATAAATCACTAAAATACAATATATTTTCTCCTCGAAAGCCTTTACATGTATTAAAATTTCGTAGTTAGAACAATAGCAACAGTTAGCAATATTATGGCGATTTCATTTTTATTGTCTAACACTTTTGATCCCAAAATTACTAATAACATTTATTTAAATCATTTCTTATTACAAAAATCAGTTTAAATAATTTCTTAACAATTTACAAAAAAAGACAAATAAACAAATACTAAAATATTTATTTTTATAAATTCAAATAAAGCCATCGATAGATTCATAATACCGATTCTCTTGCCAGATGGATGTCAGACCAGATTCATAAAATAAGAGACCATACCAGTTATTAAATTAAAATTGGTCTTCAAAGTAAACCGAAAAGCTCTTATAAAATATATGAATCCAAATAATGTTGAACTGAACAAACCTGGTCCGAAAAAGAGAAATGCAAATAAAGCAATTAACATTGGCCATACAGAACTGAATCCAAAATTTTGAAGAATGACTATGAGAGGTTTATATAACATCCAACTAGGCAGCATTGAAAATACAGCAATCAGTATAAATAATCTAAATAGTAACCAGATCATTAAGATAGATTTTGAAAGTATAAATTAATTAATATGATATTTAAACAATTTAAATTTATATAAAATTTATTTTAAAACTTATTTGATTATTTAAATAATCATTTAATTTAATTTTAAATTTATTTTATCATTTGTTTGATTATTTGAATATTTTGCTAAGAATTATTAAATTAAAAATATTTTTAAAAATATTTTTAAAATTAATAAAATTTTTTATTAATTCTTTGTTTATTATACCATATCTAATGATAACAACGAAACTTCCAAAATTAAATTAAAATGTGCATTTGAATGATGCTTTCCTATTATCTATATATATATACAACATTATTTTAAAACTTAATTATAATAAAATCTATTTTTCCTAAGAAATGAAATCGTAAAACTCTGAGAAACATTTAAAATATATATTGCATATTTAATATATAATATATTAAAATTTGATCTGGAATTAGTTGAACAAGTATCAAATTAACAAGTCGAAATACAATAGAGGATTATATGGATAACGTATTTATTATTTTCTCAATTAACTAATGTTGAAATAAAATGTAAAAATTAATCTTTAAAAGAAAAGTAATATTGAAAAATATTAATTTTATTCTATATTTTTCCATTTGATATTTAAAATGAATACTTTTCTAAAGTTTATCTACATGTTTCTCTATTATTTTATTTGAATTTAATTTTAATTTAAACTTAAAATTAAATTCAACCAATAAAGTAAATATAAAGATGAAATAAGTTAATTTTTTCTTTTTTTATAAATTTAATAAATTATGATTATAATCACTTGAAAATAAATCAGTAGTGAAAATTAAACCAAGTTCTTATAAAAATATTTATACTTTTACAATGACAATTTTCTAACACAATCGAGATGTAAATTTATCCCAGGCGTACTGTATATAATATATTTATAATAAATAAAGATAATGAAATGAAAAGAAAACAGAAATTTTATTTTAATCCACAATTAACTAATTCAATTAATAAATATATATTATAAATAAATTTATATTAGTTTTAAACAAATAATCGAAATGTTGTTATTTTTGTTATTATTTATGATTGCAATAGTGTCAGTAACATTTGAGTCATTGATAAATATTATTAAATAAATCAATCAAAAACAAAAATTATAAATTTATAAATTTTTGAAATTTAATTTATTATTATAATTTATTATAATTTATTATGATTTAATTATTTCAGCTCTAAGACAAACGAAAATAAATGCTTGGTAGTAAAATAATAAATATCTCAATTTATAATAATTTTATATAATTTATATTGTATTAATTATGTCATTTTTACATATTTTTCAAAAGAATGGTGATTTAAACATTCAATTACTATCTATTACAATATTATACTTTAAATAATTGTTTTAACAACCAATTAATTGAAGCTTAATTATAGTGAATTTTATCCAGACGCAGTTGAAGCTAATGGGACAGGAAATCATAAAATCGCAGTAAAATTCTTTGTATTAAATAATTAAATAGATTATTTTATGAAAAAAAACAAAAATGTTTTTATTTACTCCGAACTATAATCATTTGTTTTTTTCCTGTAACATTTATATTTGTCAAAATTATTAGCAAAAATATGCAAAAAAACTAAGAAAAAACAAATTATTACAATAAGCATTATTAAAATATCATTACTTAAAATAAGACTTATCAACTATCAGATAATAAATTGTCGAGAAATTTTATCAAAGTCACATAAATCACAATATATTATTAATATATAAATCATAATATAAAGTGTTATTGTTTACAAAAAGCTTTGGCGGGGAACCTTTTTCAAGTTGCGTGCTAGAATTTCATTTTGTTATACATTATATTGTCACATGCCAAGTAACTATTCTAGGTATAAATAAGTTCTAATAAGTAGAGATCTTTAAAGATAAAAGTATAAAAATACTGATCAAAATTTTTGTGTCTTGGTTCATTTTTTAGGTTCGTCCCCCAACTATTCTAAAAACAATAAGAATCTTGTTTGTCTTTGAGATGAGGCTGTCTTCATTGAGGAGATCATTAAATCGTACTTTATAGCAATAGAAGAAAGCATTGTATAATGTTTTGACGTCACACAGCTGTTGTCCAAAATTAGGAATCTTATATGCAATTTGACTTCAATTTCTTCAGTTTTGCTATCAATCGTTTAAGTGGAAATGAGTTTTTGAGTATCTTACCGAGCAATAGCATTTTGTATAGCCTTTTCTTTATCTGGATTATAATTGGTAGGTTTTATGTGCTTAAACTCAAAACAATGCATTAGACTCGACTATTTTCCCCAGCAGATCACAAATAATACCCAATAATCTGAGTAAATAAATCAGGAATCTTTGTCTATAACTTCTAAAACTGGTGCTAATCTACCTTAAAACCTCTAAAACAAGCCATTAATACAGTATTATGATTATAAAAATATAAAATTTGATTGAAATTTAATAATAAAAATAAGACTAGAAATATTTATGCAATGTTTTAGATGTAACTGTATTAACCTGGACATTTTTTATCATATATGGTTAAAATTTTTGAATATTTTCTAACAATTAAATATTAAACTTGATTTTGAATAATAATTCTGAAAATATGTTCAGGATATTGGAGTAAATATTTTGTAAATATTTCCTAAACGCAAATTAAAATTAAGTAATATTATGTAAAATCATTAAAATTTGAAGCAATTATTATTAATCAAAATATTTGTTTTAATTCTTAATAAAAACATATTCATTTTAACAATTCACAAATAATGAGACTGCTTTAATAATCAGAATATGAAATAAAACTGAATTTTAAATATTAATAAATATTTTAATAATTGTTAATATTTTTATTCGAATAACTAAAGACAACAATTCATATAATAATCATTTCAAACTAAAAAAAAATTTCCAATGGTCTATTTGGAATAATATTTAAACTAAATAATAAATATTTAAATTATCGAAATTTTAAAAGACCATTTAATTTCTCATTATAATACAAAATACATTTTCTTTATAAGATGTTACAAATTAAGAATTTATTTTAATTTTGGACATATTAGATTATTAAATCATAAATATTTTGGTACATTTTATTTAACATTTAATTTTCTCTAATTTTTATTTAATTTTATTAGAAGTAAATTTATAAAATCCAGGACAACAAAATATGACAATATCTTCAATATTAGTTAAAAGAATATACGCTTGTTATTTTCAGACGATTTCTCCAAATATATTCATATAGTCAGTCTTGTTCCTTGATTCGACCATTTTTGCACCGGTATTATTATGGATGAAACATAAACTGTGATTCACTGTTTCATTGATGTAGCCCATGCCTGATGCAGTAGCTATGGTATTATAAGCTCATCATGATCGGAGAAAATAGTGGTACTAATACCACCATAGTTCCATTACTACCATGCAATCTTTACATCGACTGAGGCTGGCTCATATATTCCTCTTATAAAGACATCTACCATTTTGTCTTCCGGTATGTCTTTATTTCCGAAGGCTTCCTTACACGACTTTTTTAGCTCGCATGCATATACTGCATTGGATTCGTCACGTCATTGTAGGAAGTCTAATATTTTTCAATTCCCTTTTTTCTCTATTCCGAATATTTTCACTAAGAACTCCTTTATCTCTGTCCATGTCGTTAATTTCGTTACGTCTCTTGCTTCTTCTACAAATACATCTTGTGCGCTCCCTTTCAAATATATGGGTAATCGTTCCTTTACTTTTTGATCCGACCAATGACAAATGGTCTTGTATATTTCGAATTTCGCTATGAATGTATTTAATTTGTTGAGCTTACCATCGACACTATTAGAGGTTTGTTGGTATTTTGTCTAATTCACCATATGCGCATAATATTAAAAAATACAAATTTAAAGGTTTGAATAAAAATAAGTAACCTTCCTATATTTGCTTTCTATTTTCATATATTTATTATTTATATTTATATTTATATTAATATTTATATTCATATATTTATATTTATTTTCATCTATATATTTATAACGAAATTTTAATTTAGTACTGTTTTCAAAATCAAAATTAAATTCACTATAAAATCCGATTAAATTTTTGAAAATAATAAATTATTTTTTTATAAATTTTACGTTTTAAAATAATTTTTTTGGATGTTGTTTCTGTATTGAGTTAGGCTTCACTTAATACTATTAAAATATCATTTAAATATTAATAGTTAAAATATTATAATAAAAAAATGTAACAATTTAAAAGGATTTACCTTTGAACATAATATTACTAATTTTTGCACAACAAAACGTAACCAGCACGAAAACCAAAAGTTTCAATTTAACTAGAATAGAACTTATTGAGCAATTATCAATTCTTTAGAAGCAACTGAATTCCATTAAAAATAAACTTCAAATGTAAACCACAGAATCTGACTACATCACAGATAATACAATGATATTTTTCAAATCAAAGAAATTTCGAATAATGGGTTGTTAGAAACCTCTTAAAAGCATATATTATGATATTAAAGATTTTTAACTACAATCACGTACAATCACTATCGATATCAAACAAATATTAACTTGCAATTTTTATCAAATAAAACAAAATGTATATATGAACCTGGAATATTCCTATTGTGTGTCAATTTATTTTCTAGTTGGAAAATAGCTGTTCTCGGATTAAAAACTCTAAATTATAAGTGGATTGTTCAAAAGATTGAAAAAGTTGTAAAAGAATTGATTGGTTCACCATCACTATAAATATTGTAACTTATAACAATAATTTCATTTTACAATGGCTCACCCTTCAGAAATCGGTAAAAATCTTTATTATTTAAAAATATTATGTTTAAATTACCAAATAGAAATTCTTGTTAATAAAATAATTGAAATTTTTTTTTTAAATCAAAGAGGATAATATGAATTGCGCTCCGAAAAATAAACCAAACAAAATATTTCAAGCAACAGAGATCAACATTGAACGTATCAATTTTCATTATAAATTTATGATGTACTGATATGAAAAAAAAACACAATTACTCAAAGCTTTGAGTTGTCCTTATAAATGCCAAGAATGTTTTGCACATAAAATAAAACAAACAATAAATATTCTAGTTAACGATTTGTATAAATATAAAGATTATATTAAAAATAAATTGGTTTTAATAAATGTTTCATTGTTACTGACTTGATGTGAAAATAAACTTTTATATTATTTTAATCATTTGTTTATTCAAAATCTAAAATGTAAACTTTTATATTACGAATTTTGAATTTCCCTCGCAAATATTTTATTTAAAACAAAGATATTAGACCCTTGTAATGAATTACATCAAAAACAGAAACATTGGTATCAAAATCTCTAATCATTCGGGCTCTATATATTAATAAAATGAGTTTATTTAAACAAATATTCATATTTCGCACAACAATATTATACATTTGAACAAAGACCTGAGATCTCCATTCAAATCTACTTCAGAAAATGGAATGTTCCGTTCAAATATCTTGAGTTTTCTATTATCTGTCATAAATACATTTGATGAAATTTCGGCAGTCCGTTCGGACATAGCCGAGTTTTTGAGAATTATCGATTGATTCTACCTTTTCTTAATTCCATAGAGAACCAAGAAACTTTTCGATGATATTATTTCCGAATCTTCTTAGTTAAAATAATACACAACTTTTTCATGAACGATATCTTGACCAAATATGTGACGTTCCTAATGTTATCAAAAAGATTCCATTAAAACACAAAATTCGGAAGAAAATAAATTTTTTCCTTGATTTTTGTAAATAATCTTGTGCGACGTCATCGAACACATCTTTTTCATGAAGGATGTCTAGACAAAATATTGTTGTCTCAAAATTATGTACGTTTTTAGTAATTGAACTTCAAAATTTTTGCACGAAATTTAAAATAAATTTTATATATTATCGCCCCGGGAGGTATGGAACACTATAACATATGATTCAGTCACGCGATAACTCAATGACCACTAACATAGCCGAATTTCTGAGAATTATCTATTGATTCTACCTTTTTCTTAATTCCTGCGAGAACCAAGAAACCTTTCAATGATATTATTTCAGATTCCTCTTAGTGGAACAAAGACGCAACCTTTTCATGGAGTATGTCTGGAAAAATTATATCGCGTTCTTAATATTCTCAAAACGGTTCCTTCAGAACAAGAAATTAGTAAGAAAAAGAAATCTGATTTTATTGGTTAATCTGGTATGACGTCATCGAACACATATTTTTTATGTTTGGTGCTTCGACAAAATAATAATAGCAATCAAGATATACCTCTGACTATAGTCAGAATTGCACTTTGCACATTTTTGCACTTTTAAATCAATAATAATATTTTTAAAGGTGCCGAAACTGTATGTGGAAATGTCAATTCTGAAGGATGCAACAACACTTTGATTAACACCGATAATCAACAAGAGACTAAAAATATTGTAAATTGCTAAATATTGAAATAAATTTGTAATAACAGATAAATAAAATTAATTATGAACAAAGAATGATTTTGAATAGATCCCAGTTGCAGGTTGGGTAATAAAGCTAGTATTTTATAATTAAAAAAAAGAAGAAAAAAATCGTCCGTTAATGTTTAATATTAATTTTATAACAAATTACGATATAAAAAAATATACAAAAAAGTTCGTTTTGAATATATTCTTAGGTAATTAAAATATTTTTAAGATCATTGGTAGATAATTCCCACTTTGAGTGTAATATTTTATGTGTCCATCCTCCATTAAAATTAAAATTCCTGCATCAACCTTTTACGATAATTCTAAAATTTCAATATAAATTACCCCAATAGTCGCAGATTGGTTGGCTTTCTCACTTTTATGGTTATCATTAATGATTTTGGTGAATTGGTTATCTACACTAGAATTGGCCGAAAGTCCATTCTAAAATCTCTATGAATGTGTAATGCCAATATTTAGCTATGTCAATTGATGTTGATCAAAGAGAAGTAAATTTGTGAATCTTTAAGGTTTTATATTTGACCATGTTAACGCCAAAATATATAAGAGACGTTCCGAAACTATACAAAATAAATTGTACAGAGTATATATAAAATAGATGAAAAAATGTTGGGTTAACTTACGCAACCTCTCTCAATGCACCAAAATGTATTTATGTTATATATATGTTTTCTCACTAATCAGAAAGCGCTTTACTAGATCTTGTGCTATGAGACTTCCATTTGTTACGTTCTGTGCAATGCTCTTTTAGAATGATAATGACACTCAAATCATTATTGAAATATTTTTTTGTTGTTGAAAAAGGAGAGCTTTAAATGAAAATGTCATTAAATATAAATTTATTTTCTTTTATACCAACCCTGTATTTTAATATAAAAATGTTTTAAAAAATGTTTGACATACACCCAGGCATGGTCGCCAGCAGAATTTTTTCTAGGAGGGATAACATTTTTTCCTAAAGATATATCTAAAATTAAAAAACCAAAACATTTTTTGGACATTTTTTACATATTTTATTTTACAAACCCCTGATAAAAAAATAGGAAATACGATTGTAACAATTGATTTAATTTAAAGTTAAGTGTGAATGATTTTTAATGGCACGTCCATGTTCCGTCATCCAGGATATGTAAGACGACGGGCAGAAAAACTAGATAAACTTGGAAATTCCAGCGGTTCAACTGCTCCCCTTTGCTCTCGTTTGCGGACGCACATCACTCAGGTTCAATTATCACATCCAAATTTATTTTACAAATAAATATATTCAAAAATAATCTTCACTCAATTTTTCTAATTTCTAACCTAACTAAACAACTATTTTTTTTTTGAATATATTTATTTGAAAAATAAATTTGGTTGTGATAATTGGACCTGGGTGCATGAGCGTTAAACAAAAACGATGAGTAAGTAAAAAACAAAATTTTCAATTTTGTATTTTATTATACAATTTTAATATAATTTTTCAGATTTTCGTGCATATATTTTTGAAGTAATTTTTAAATGCATTTAATGAAATATTGAATTTTTTTTATTTAATAAATTTATTGAAAGATAAGAATATAAAACAAATGCTTTAGTTATTAATTATGATAATAAAATTTAAATTTAAGTTTGCATTTATAATTTTGCGGCTCTACAGTATTTTATGGTTTTCGAACATGGCTTTCCTGATTTATATATTATGTGAAAATTCTCCCAAAAAATACTATTAGATGCAATGATGAATACATAATATGAGACTTTTCGAAACTATACAAAATAAATTGTAGAAAAATAAAAATAGATGAAAAAATGTTGGATTAACTTACGCACACTTTCCCAATGCACCAAAATGTACTTGGGTTATATTTATATTTTTTTCCATATTCATTTTGTAATGCGTATGTAAAACCTTGGTTGAGGCTATTCTAGTTGGCTGTCGAATTCAGTTAGTGAAAAAGCGTATTTGGAAAAAACAGCAATGTACAGACCCAAGGTTAACTTGATATTCAAAATGAAATTGAATAAAAATGTTTTTTGCATAGTTTTGTTTAATCAGAATTTTTAATATCAATGAGTAACTCTTGATAGGTTTAACCTCGGCTGGTAAATTTATTTTAGTTTAAATAGTTTAACTAAACAAAATAATCATTGAAATAATTATGAATTTTTATAATAGTTAAAATTATACCAATAAAACAAATTTAGAATTAAAGTAAAATTTTATGAATTGAAAATTACATTATTCATTAGTTACAATACTGGATATCAAATTCATGGCTCCCATCATTTTGAAAAAAATTATCTACGGCGCCAAAAGTGAAATAAATGCGAAAATGGCATGCGTAGTTCTTAATATTCATATATTTCCTTACAACTAGAAACACTTTCACCATGTCATAGACACATCTCAAAAATTTTATCAGTGTTATTTATCCTGGCCAAAGAGCCGACGCCTTTAAACCCATAGTTTAACAACTACGGAGTTAATTATTTAATTTCTTGTTTTAAATTAATTAAAATAAATACGTAGATATTCGACATAATCTAGCTCACACATCTGCATGTTCAAAAATATCGTTTTGTTAATGCTACTGTGACGATTAAACGTATTGTTGATAAATTTCAACTAAGTCTAAATCAGAAGTTCCCGGTCTTCTTTCTCTCGAGAAAACTCGAGTATTTCAAAATTCGGCATCACATTGATATATTTGAATAAGACTGAATTTTACTAATTTATCTATTTTTTAAAACTATTATTAAAACAAATACAAATAAAAAGTAAATATATGTTAATACAGTCATTCCACCATTTACTTCAGTTTTGCTTTAATGTTGCTTAGAAAAACGATTTTTATAAATTAGCTCACTATGAATTTACAAAAATTTTTTAAAAAATAAAAAACAATCTAAGATCACGGATTTTTAAAAAAAAAATCTACTTAAGATAATTCGAATATTTTCGCTAATTGTGTAATTGAACTGACAAATCGTTCAAATAGTAAAGTAGTTGAGATCACTTTTAATCAAGTTTGTCAAATTCATTTGAATCAACAGACACTTACTTCATTGGTAATTTTTGAGTTAAATAAAAATTAACATTAGAGCATGGAGAAATTGGAAATTAATAAAAGTGTAAAAATTAATTAAAAGATTTTTCTAAAATTTGAAAATTGATCGGGATAAATGGGTATAGCTGAACACAAAATCATGATATGTATCCAGTAATAATAATAGAAATTTAGTAAAGGATCCTTATAAAAATGTTATAACGAAAATACAAACTGATTAAAATATAATAATCCCCCAATAGAAAAACCGAGCCAATGGTAAACCCGAGCCAATGAGAAACACGAGCAATGAGGAAAGCTCGGGACATGTTGAGACTCGAGCTGTAAAGAGAGCCTAGGGAGCAAATACAACAATAAAAGTTATTTAGATAAAGCACTCCAAGAGCCGACAGAGCAAATCGGATGTTCAAAAACAATTAACCAGATTTTAAATACCATTATGTTCAAATTTCGGGAAGTATTGTGTACCAACAATTAAAATGTATTCAAAGAGATACTATACAAAGTGAACTCGAGATGTAATGAATTGCCAGTTAGTCGAAGAAAACTACAAACACAGATTTGTGATAATAGAAACCAGAGAAGATCCAAAACCAACATAAATAACGTTGAGTGAATTTTAATCAAATTAGCGTGAGAAACAAGGCAATTTTCTATTAGGACATCTGTCTTCATGTTGTTGAATCTATATCTGATAGAAAAGTGCAAATCGTGTGACAAATTATGAATTTGTGTTAGAAATCAATAAGCTGTGTTTTGGTTAATTGATGTGTAATGAAAAGAACACGATGAGTCAGAAATCGACTAAATTCTAAATAGTAACCCAACAGTAACGATATTTTACGTGCCGCTAACACCTATAAACTCATGAAAACCGCATCGTTACTAAATTTAAACAATAAGTAGTGGGATGTGTCACCTCCAGCACACCCCCCTGCTGAGAGAAAAACTTTTTAAGTCCAAAAGTACAAATTTTTCTGAGACAAAGACAATGACTCATTCAAGGTCATTGGATGACTCATAGTAATTTTTCAAGGTCATTTAAACAATGACCATGACTCATTAGGTGATTCATCATAATTTGTCAAGCTCGTTCAAAAGTAGGTCAAAGTCATTCAAAAGTAAGTCAAGGTCATTGAATGACTCATATTTTTTCAAGGTCATAGTATTTTTAAACATTTTTAAATTTTAATTTACTACTTATTTTTTATAAGTAGTATATTTTTTGTAAATTTATTTTATTATTATTACTTTATTATTATTTTTATTATTTTTTTTATTATTATTTTATAAATATTATTATTAATATTATTATTATTAATAATATATATAATAAAAAAAAACCAAGACATATAAAACAAAAACTTTTATTATAAAGAAATAATTCTACTATAATAATATTGTCGAAGAGCTTTATTCAAAGCCCATTCCACATACTTTCGATATCGGGCCGCACAGCAATGACATCCATCACCACATGGATATTCAGGTTCCATATCTTTTGACAATTTGTTTTGCTTGACATCCCATAGGAACTCGACGATTACGGTAAATATCCATATTGACGTATAATTAAAGACTAAATCTGGAATTATTGATTTTGGCTTATTCTTCAATATTTCATTTATTTCTGGATAATAGAATTCCAGACGTTCTTTAATAACTTAAAAATAATCATCTATCAAATAGTTAATAATAATAATATTTAGTAATTATTAATTACCATAATGTTTAATTTCATTTATAGCTTGAACTGCGCTTGGTACATTCATTATAATGATAAAAATTGAAAAAACAATTACTTTTATACTAATTTAGATCAATGAGAAGTTAAACACACATACACATACACACAACCTTTTAGCTATAAACAATAAATATTAATTTATATAGATCTTAAAATGATTAAAGAAATTATAATAATAATATTAGTTTTTAATATGGTCAACTCAATTGTTGTAACCGTTCAAGGTAAAAATTCAACAAGATGTGTATGTCCTGATACAGCAGTATTGATGGATATTTTGTATATGATAGATAGGCCTAGATATTTGAAAACTCCAGTCAAAAGATTATCTGAAAGAATGAGTAATTTAGAATTCCGATTTGAACATACATATGAGACTTTAAAAAGAGCTAAAAACGAATTATATGATGATATTATATATTTAAATAAGACCATTGGTATTATCCAAAATGAATTAAGAAAATCAATATTAGAATTGAAAGAAAATCGTAAACTTAATGAAAAAATGATAAATCAAGTTCAATATAGTATAAAATTTTATTTCAATAAAACAACTGATCAGTTCAATCGTATAATGAAAGAAGTTCAACAATCGGTTACCAAAGATGTTAATGTTAAAAGTGCCAACAAATCATCATTGCCATTTCCATTATATATTTTTACATATTTTCTTAGTATTGCAACTTAAATGCATGATTCTGATTGGTCGAATATAGTATAAATAAGCTTACACTTTCAAATATTTTTATAAATTGCCAGAAACTAAATTTTTTATAACTTTGTTGAATGAGCTGGTTTCTTATAATAGAGAAGATGATGATATCATTAAAAACATAAAATTCATGGTAAACCGTACCGAGAAAATCGTAGAAGACATCCCATTTGATTATGAAAAAATTCTCAATTTGCCAACATTGGAGAGAAAGAATGCGTTGAAATCAATATTTAGTTACACGTTCGATGAAAATAATAAATGGATGCGAATAATAGTAGGATTAATGTATATGAAACACATGATATTGAAATCTGGATCTAACTATGAAAATTATTTCCAATGGTCTATAGAGGTAAATTACTTTATATTGTTATTAATTTATCATTTTTTAGGTAATAGAAACAAAAATTGATTCGTGGGTAGAAACAAACGGTTGATGGTCAGCGATTATTTAAGTTGCCGCAGAAGCCAAACGCTCTGATATTTATATCGAAAATTGCAAATTTTTATTAAAACTATTAACTGGAGCATCTGTTTTATATTTATGTAATAAAGTTTATCATAGATTTTAATAAATATTTCTTTATTATTATTATTATTAATAAAAAACTACATTTTTAAAGATTTATTGATTATTACATGTACATTCTTCATCACCACAATATTCTATCATAATATTTTCTATAACATGGTCAATACAATTCTTAAATTCGGTAAGCTCATCTTTAATAATTTCGGTAGTATCTTCAGTATCATTAATATTTTCTTCATCATTAATAATTTCATTATCATCAATAATTTCTTCAGAATCATTAATAATTTCATTATTAATTTCTCCATCATTAACAATTTCAGTATCGTCACTCTGACATTCAGAATCACAACATGAATCTTCTGTACTCAATGCTTCAACTAGAGTCAACATATCTCTAATTTTTACACCCGTTATTTCTTCGAGTTTATCAAACAAAAAGTTTATAAAATATTCTGAACAAAAATTAATTAATTATTTTATATTTTATCTTTTTCAGACATCATTTTAAAACTATTTTAAAACTATTTATTTCCAACAAGAGCTAATAAGACATTCGGTATTAATGATTTATGGCAAATGGATTTGATGGAGATGATACCGTATTCGAAGATTAACAAGGATTATAAATATATTTTAACGTGTATTGATGTTTTCAGACGTTTTGCTCGCGGTGTACCAACAAAGACAAAATGTACAGAGGAAATATCTAAATCAATTAATAATTTATTTAAAAATGGGCATCCGGACAATTTGCAAACCGATTTAGGTATTATTATTATTATTATTATTATTATTATTATTATTATTATTATTATTATTATTATTATTATTATTATTATTATTATTATTATTATTATAATAATACTTCAAATATCATTAATTTATAATAAATTAAAAAAGAAACAACTATTATTACTGAAACAGATATTACCATAATAAATTAAAATTATAAACAAATATATTGTCAAAATAGTTTTTTGAATTATATAGGCATTTTTATTATAGATTTTACAGTAATTGTTATTGAATTATATAGGAATTATATAGGAATTATATAGGAATTATTTTAATAGATACTTTATAAAGAAATTATTTAATAGTTTGCAGTGAGCATTCAAATATTATTTTTATTAGAGATTTTATGTAGGTTTTATTTAATAGTTTGCAGTGAGCATGCAAATATTATTGGATATTTTATATAGGTTTTATTTAATAGTTAGAATTATTAGATACTTTATATAGGTTTTGTACATTAATTTATTATTTTTTATTAGGCAGTTTTTATCCGAGATATTGCATCTCATCATTGAAACATAATGAAAGTTGTCATGAAGAAATGAAAAAATATTACCGCCATAGATTTAATGGCATCGACTTTTTTTATCTGGGCCTTATGCAAAACATCCCAGAGCATTAAATATAAAGAATTTTATAGGGAACATACGGTTCATTTAAATTCTTTTAAGTCTAATAAAATTAAAATGTTTAAGAAAATTAATAAAAATAACATAGATATTTTGAATATACTGCAAAATAAAAATACATCAAATAAAAAGAATAAAAGACCTGCTGCACATATTAAAATTAATATCCCTAATAAAATAATTAAAAAAGAAGTCATCGAAATCAGTGATGATGATGACTCTAATATTATAAATAATGAAAATAATATACCTATTATAAATAATGTAAATATTATACCAGATATAAATAATGAAAATATTATAAATAATATACCTATTATAAATAATTTAAATAATATACCTATTATAATTAATGAAAATACTATACCTACTATAAATAATGAAAATATTATAAGTAATGATATTATACCTATTATAAATAATGTAAATATTATACCAGATGTAAATAATGAAAATAATAATAATATTATACAATTCGGAGGTTCTGTATTAGAGAATGAGCCGAACATTTCAGTAAATTTAAATGGCGCTATCAAAACTTTACGTTTTGATATATCTAACGCGCAACTAATTACAATTACTTTAACTGAGCGAATCAGTAATAAATTAATTTAAGAAATAAATAAAATGGGGAGCGTTAAAATTCAATTTGCAATATTAATTAAATTTGAAAAAGATGGTGAGATCCGTGACAATTATTTTTCGAATAATGCGGAGACATTTTCGGATAACTTTTTAATAGAACAATTCACCCATTTAGGCAGTGGATGGCGTGTTATTAATATTATGGAAATTCACTTTATTTTAACAAAATATGCTCCTATTAATCGTCTGTCTGGACATAAATATATTAAAACCCCTTCTGCATTGAAAAATAAAGGAGCTATAGTAAATATAAAAAACAATGACGACAAGTGCTTCGTTTACTCTATTCTTTATTTATTAAAGAAAGATATAATTGGTGAAAACCCCCAAAGAGTCTCTAAATATACAGAGTTTTTAGACGAATTAGAATACGATGAGGTCACGGATTGTCCCATGAAATTAATAAATATCCCCAAGTTTGAAAAGAAAAAATTCTACTTTAAAATTAGCAATAAATGTGTTTTCGTACACACCAACTGTTATAATTGATGAGGTTCCAGATAATTATGTCTTTCATCATCCTCATTTAAGTTTGATCCATAGAAGCAAAGTCACTGACCGAAACCCTATTTATTTATTATTGCTTGAAAATAAGGATAGATATCATTATACCGCAGTGACCAATATTGATAGGTTAATGAATTGCCATCAAACCCCTGACTGTAACATTCAAATTAGATGCCGTTGGTGTCCACATTGCCTTAATGGGTTTAGATTAGATAATGCATTCAATACACATGTTGCATTATGCGCCAAAAATCAGACTGGCACAACCCTATACACGCTCCCCGAAAATAAAAATTTAGAATTCCTAAATTATTCAAAACATATCACCCCACCTTTTGTGATTTATGTCGATTTTGAATCGGTTTTACCTCCTGATGATAGACATCATCAAATTCATATGCCTATTGCAGCAGGCCTTTTATTAATTAATAATTACACTAACACAAAATCATATTATTACTTTTATGGTCTTGATTGCATTCCTGATTTTCTTAAGAAAATTGAGGAAATTGCAACTGAAATTGTTATTCCGTACTATGATTCGGAAGGTAATAAATTGATAGGGCCTATGTCTTTCAGTGAGGTTCGACAGTTTAAATCTTGTCGAACCTGTTATTTATGTAAAAAACCGATTGTACATCCGGTTAGAGATCATTGCCATTTTACTGATAATTATCTAGGGGCAGCTTGCCGAAAATGTAATATAACTCGTAGGATTTATCGATTACTACCTATAGTCTTTCATAATTTAAGAGGGTATGACCTTCACCATATTTTAAAATATGGTCTCGATCGCTTTCCTTCATGGAATTTAGATATCATACCGACCTCTACAGAAAGTTTTATTTCGTTAATTGTTCACATTAACAAATTGGCTGTTCGCTTTATCGACAGTATGCAATTTGTTGATTGTTCGTTAGCTAAGGCTGTGAAAACGCTAACTTCTCTTCCATTGACTTCGTCTGTCTTTCAAGGTTCTATAGTCGACTGTAAAGGTATTTTTTCGTATAATTTTGCTGTTTCTGAGGAAGTTCTTGAGACTACTTATGAGTTGCCAATTTGGGATGGCGTTAGTGAAGATGAGTACGATAGGCACAACTAATCTGAACGCAGCAAAACTGTAGGACTTTGCGTGATTATATGCTAATTTACCTTAAACTTGATGTATTCCTCCTTGCAGACTATTTTCCACAATTCCGTGCCAAGGTTATTGTTTACAATGGTCTTGAACCTCTAAACATTTTTGAAATTCCGGGTATGTCATGGGCTTCAGCGCTTATGACATTAACGGAACCCATTGAACTTTTACAGGACATGGAAATGTTCAATTTTTACGAAGGTGGAATACGGGGTGGGTTAACATTTGTTAACAAACATTACATTGCTGCTTCGGAGGATACAGAACTATTGTACATAGATATAAATAATCTGTATGGTTGGGCTCTCAGCCAAAGTTTTCCTTACGCTGATTTTACTTGGGTGTATGATGGTTTGGATGAGGTTTTGAGTGAATGTGCAAATGTTGTGGATATTGAAATCCTTCCATATGGATATACTATGGAAGTTGATATCGAGATTCCAGATTATTTACATGATTTTTTAAATGACTTTCCGATTGGACCGGAAAAGATGTGCCCACCAAATTCAAAAGTTGAGAAGTTAATGCTCACACATTATCCAAAAAAGAACTATGTTCTTCATTGGAGGCTTCTCAGGCTTTATCTTTCTCTCGGGGCTAAGGTTACACATATACATAGAGCTATTAAATACAAGCAAGCTCGTATTTTTAAACATTATATCGATAAAAACACTAACTTGCGTGCAAATGCAGTTAGTGAATTATATAGAGATTTATTTAAATTGTATAACAACAGTCTGTATGGTAAATCCGTTGAGAACCTTAAAAAGAGGATGAATTTGCGATAATGTAATTCAGCTGAAAAGTTAATTACATATTCGTCAAAACCGGCATTTAGAAAAACAATAAAGATTACTGATGATCTTTTTGCCGCAAATCTTAATAAGGACTCAATATGTTTGGATAGACTTAGTTATATCGGTCAATCAGTTCTAGATTTATCCAAACTACGGATGTACCAGTTACAGTATGTTGAGTTACAAAAATATCGTGATATTTATAATTGTGATATCAATCTAGTAGCGGGTGATACAGACAGCTTCTTTTTGGAGATAAAAAATTTAAAATTAGAAATTTTATTAAAAGCAATGATTTCGGATGACCTATTAGACACATCAAATTATGATCCTTCTCATCCTTTATATTCTAGACGACTTGACTCGGTTATAGGCATGTTCAAGGATGAGAGTTAGGATATAACGAGTGGGTTTTCTTGCGTCCTAAATGTTATAGCTTGCTAGGAAATAAATCAACAATGCGAACTAAATGTGTCAAATTACCGGGTACCGAAATTAAATATCAATCATATTTGCATTATTTATAATAACAATAATATTATGTCGGTACCTGAAACTAGGATAGGGACCCAAAATCACCAGCTGTTTCCTTTTAAAAATTCTAAAATAGCATTAAATAAACATGACAATAAGAGAGCTTGGATAGGGAAAAACTCGAGTTTTGCATATGGTCATTATAGAGGGGTTTATGTCCTTGATGTTGGCGGTAATATAGTAATGCCTGAAGCCGATCCTGCAATTCTCGATGAACAATTTGCAGAAATGTTTGACAATATAATAGATATTTATTGATCAAATTTGTATGAAAAAATAAAAATTGTGAAAATTGTGAAAATTTCTCTTTGCTATTTTCATTTGTTATAATTTATTTGTTATAATTTTCATTTTTATAATATTTTTATAATATTTTCATGACAAATTCCCAGCGTAAAGAAACGTGAAATATAACTTTATATTTTTATATTTGTTTTGAATGTAAAAAATATTTTAATGTATTTATTATTATTAATTCATTGATTTTTTATGTAGTTGTTTTATTATATATATATATATATATTAATATTATTATTATTAATAAAAAGTAATAAAAAGTAATAATAATAATAATAAAAGTTTTTATAAGTTATAATAGAATAATAAAAAGTAATAATAATAATGATAATAATAAATAAAAAACTTGTAATAATAATAATAATAAAAATAAAAAACTTTTAATAAAAACTTTTAATAGAATAATTTGTAACAAAAATAATATTAATAAATAAAACTTGTAATAAAAATTTTTAAAAAATAATAACTAAAACTTGTAATAATAATAATAATGATAATAATATTTATAATAATATTAATAAAATCGTTTAATAGAAAAATATTGTAACAATAATAATAATATTATTAAATAAAACTTGTAATAAAAATTTTTAAAATAATATTTATAAAATAATAATAAAAATAATAATATTAATAATAATAATAATAATAATCATAATAATAATAACTAAAACTTGTAATAATAATAATAATATTTATAATAATAATAAAATAATAATAATAATAAAATAAATTTACAAAATATATACTGCTTATAAAATTAAGTAATAAATTAAAATTTAAAAATGTTCAAAAATACTATGACCTTGAAAATTTTTGAATGACCTTGAAAAAATATGATGAGTCATCCAATGACCTTGACCTACTTTTGAATGACCTTGACCTACTTTTGGATTACCTTGACCTACTTTTGAATGAGTCATGGTCTTTGTTTGAATGGACTTGAAAAATTATGGTGAGTCATCCAATGACCTTGAATGAGTCAATGTCTTTGTTTAAATGATCTTGAATGAGTCATTGTCTTTGTCTCAGAAAATTTGTACTTTTGGACTTAGAAAAATTTTCTCTTGGCAGGGGGGAGGGGGTGTGCTGGAGGTGACACATCCCACTACTACAGTATTCGACTAATTCAATAGGAAAATATGAAAACTTTCGTGGCACACTTAAAAGTACTTCGTTTTTAAAAATCTATTTATTATTATTATCCAATAATATTCTTATTCTAACAGTTATTATCATAACAGTAATAATCATAATAATTCTAATTAATTAATATTAATTTGTACATAATAATGTGACGAACGTACTTTTTAAAAACTAATCAAATTAAAACAAGGTTCCAAAGACGACAAGCAAACTCGCAATAAAATATTGTACAAATTCGATTTTAAAAAACGTCATAAATCTTTTGTAGAAAGTTGAATTATTATTAATTATTAACACAAGTTAGAGCAATAAACAAAATTAAAACATAAATTTAGTTTCTTCAACAGTAGACATTTAATCATTTATTAGAAAAATAAACAGAAGGAAATATGCAATATATAACTAACACAAAATTTATATTACCAATTTACTTGGGGTTAGAAATTACGATAATTATCATAACATTTTATTAAAATTTAAAAACGTGTTAGTTATATATATTTTTTGATTTTTCGGTCAGAGGAAATTAATCAGATGGATTTTGCAAAAATATGTATTATAGTAAAATAAATAATATAATTGATTTTAATATAATTAATTAATTATTAAAATTAATTGTACTATCATCACAATGTCCAAATCTACCAAAATGTATCTTCTAATTTTTTAACTTTTGTTTAACTGTTGAATTATGATTATATAATATTAAAACGAAAACCAAGATTTGCGTTTTAATTATATTTTGCCCGGCTAGTAATTTTCCAGTGCACGTTCTGTTTTGAAAATAAGTATTGAAAATAATTGCTTTCTTTTCATTAAACCTTTATTTTTTTTAAAAAATAAAATTTTTAAAAAATTTTTTAATAATAATTAATAACTTTCCGGTATTCCTAATATATAAAATAATTATTAAGTTTTTAAATAGAAGTTTAATATTTAAACAAAAGCCCAAAATTTTAGACATCATCCATTATTTTGTAACCTCCCTGGTGATTATTTATTGACTTTTATAATGAATATAAATTATCAAAGTATTGTCACTGACAAAGTGAAAGGAGGGACAAGACGAAATATTGAGATGATTCATAAATTACGTAAAATCGTTTAATTTCAATTAAAATATCTAATAAATCACTTTCTTTAAAAAACAATTTTTTTCAATATTGATAGAAATAAAATCATGGACAAATTTAAACTGTACAAAAATTAATTGCCTTTTTTCAAAAGTAAAAAACATTGAAAATAATTAACTACATGAAATATTTATATTAAATATGCATTAAATATACAGTAATTTGAAAAATAATAACCTTTAATACAGTAAATTCCTATCATTAAAATCATGGTCCCTTACTCATTTTTTAAAAATTGTTTATAAAAGACACAAAAGTGTCAATTCCATCGACCTTATATATATATATATATTCTGTCATTTTGAATATTTTAAAATTTAATAAAATTTAATCTTTTAGAATTTATTCAGTGCATCTTATTAGCAAAAAATAAAAATTTGCTAAATAAATACAAATAGTCTAATTATTTATTATCGGTGTACGTAAATAAAAGCGATCACAAAACACCGATAATCAAAACCACGATCACAAAATAGCGATCACAAAAATAGCGAGTGGTTAAAAATAGCGACCATCAAAACAGCGATTTATTATATAAATTGAAAACAGATGCTCGGAAATGTTTAATATTACATTTGAAGACTCAAATTATGCCCAATTCCTAGCAGATAATCCAATTTTGGTTGATTATGGTAATCAAAATATTTTTGATTCATTCTGCATTTTTCTTGTAGATTCTTTGAGATGGATTTGGTTGTTGACGTACGATGTACTGTTTGATCTTCATCTCGTTCATATTCTGTTGCGTCTTTAGTCTATCGATGAATTTCCGGATGGTCGGATGATTGGCTCCGATTAGTTAGCTAAATCTTCGATGTCATCCTTCAACTGAGTTGTTGGTTCTAGGTAGATCGTGTTGATCAGCATCGAAATCGTTCCAGAGGGCATGCGCGAATAATGGAACTACCATGATTCGACAGATATTGGATTATCTGCGTGGAATTGGGCATAACTTGAGTCTTGAAGTGTAATATTATACATTGTCGAGCATATCTTTTCAATTTAAATAATAAATCGCTATTTTGATGGTCGCTTTTCTTAACCACTCGCTATTTTTGTGATCGTGGTTTTGATGATCGCTGTTTTGTGATCGCTCTTATTAACATAAACCTATATTATCTAGTTAACTCTCAATTTGAGAGTCTCAAATAAACAACAAAATCTTTAATAAAACTTTTAAAAAATCATTTTAATTACCACAAGAATTAAAAATTCACATAGCCCACTTTTACTTATTCAAAATAAAGCTATGGTCCCTAATTTTCAAAAACATCAATCTTTTGAATATATCCTTACATGTATAGAATGTATAGAAAAGGTTGTGAAGAACTCTGGTTATAAATCACCCTTGAATAAATAGCAATAATTAAACAATTTTTAATAATGTTTATATCTAAAACAATATTTATTCTCATAATTGACCATTCTTTAAAAGTAGTTTTTAATGACAAATTTGGAGAAACTCACATTTTGTGACTTTGTCCTTAGAAGTCCTTTTAGAATCTAAAGATTTTTTGATAATCTTTAATTGCTATTAAACGTTTGATAAATTTCATTTAACCTTTTACATTATTCTTTAAAGTAAAGCGACATTTGGTGGGCAATTTCAATAATACGTAGTTCCGAATTAAGATTTCTTATCGGTTCTCCATCATTGCTGTTCGAAGATAATTGAAAATTCGTTTTTCGCTAAACAAAAAAGTAAAATTCCTTGTTTTAAAAGCTGTTATGCTAATTGAAATTTTTCCCAGATTTTCGGTAATTTCCCTATTTTCCTAGTCAGAACTAAAATTCGTTGATTCTTTGGAAAATTTCCTGAATCTGGGATCATTGATTTATTGTATTAATTAGTATAAAAAATGAATTCGTATAGTCTTTTAGATAGTTTATAGTTATCTGATAAACCTCTCTGTTTGATAATGTAATAAGGTTAGATTGATGCAATATGTCAGTAAATAATTCTTTTCAATATTCGAGAAATGATTTATAAAAATATTTTTGCGCCTTCAAAGATTTAGCGCCCTAGGCGGCCTCCTAATTCGCCTATATAGTAGAACCGCCCCTGTATATTGTAATTAGGGTTTCTGAAAACCGGGGATTTTCAGCAAACAGCTGTTACGCACGTTAAAAATGAAAGTAAATAATTAATTTCCAAATGTTGCTTATTATTATTTATTGTAATAGAACTTCAGAAATATCAAAGAATTGGTGTTGGTGTTGGTTAAATTTTAAAAGTACCTCAAATAGTTTCTGTAAATTTTCTGTTAATAAAGTTATGTTTTCCTTTTGTAGTAAATTATCCAATTCTTCTTGAAGAGATAAATATGGATGTGTTACTTTCTTTTCAGTGCAAATATCATATTCATCATTACAATAACCAAAACGTTGAGTAGCCAAATTTATTTTTTGATGGAATACATGAAGAATCCTTCAAGGATCAAAATAAAGACATAACATCACTATTCCGTCATCCGTCAGTCCTCATATTTAGATTTTCGTATAATTCAATGCAATTCTACTGCTTAAACGTGAAAGTTTGTCTAACATAATTTAAACTACAATTTCCGCTCACAGTAAAGTTGATCTCTCGCAGCTAAGTGTTTCTACGGCAAGTTTAATTGGATCCATAGCTGTTTGCAGTATTAACAATGCATCAAAGTCGGCCTTGTTAATCAAATCGAGCAAATTGAACTCTTTAAACATCTGAAATAAACGTGATTTTGTTTTGATGAGTGGATTAATTATTTTAGGCATATAATTTCAATGATGACAAACCAACCTCTAAATGTAACTCTATTTCTACACCAAAACTGCAATTACTTTAGATTAGAAACTGTATTTCATATTGTGGAATTTTTAATGAACTTGACAACTTCTCGTGGATATTTCATCACGTAGTTGTAATCATTCCCACAATAGTCATTCTTCAAAAACGCTATGTCATTTCTCTTGAAATTATCTCGCTCATCCATGTCATCAGAAACGAATTCAAGCTCAATGGAATTATTCTCCTGATTTTTTTTATACAGCGTATCCATGATTTATAAAATAATAATCTATTATCTTCACAATTCGAATGAAATTTTTATTTTGTCTGTACTCTATCAATTCTTTCTCAAACTTTATTAAAAGATGCTTCAATGTTCTGCCACTATTTTGGATATCAATTCTACCCTACACGATCCAAATACTCTTACTATTCCCGTTTTATATGCTTTATTCTCTTCGTTGCAATGGAGATTGATTCCAAAAAATCTTTGACGACAGAGAGTCCTCTTACAATCTTTGATTGGATTTCAGATATCATCTGGAATTTTTATCTCAGAAATCATCATGAATAATCTTCATTACATCGCTCTCATTTCTCGGGAGTAAATATCCTTCCTGACTGCGTCATTGCTCTCATAAAAAGTGGCCATATGTGAAACAATTTGAGTGAGACTATCAAATATTCAGTACTGTCTTAGTTCTTTGTGTACCAATAAAAATTTTGCAAGTGGAATCATCACTTCTAGAGAAGTCGATTTGGTTTTTGGATATCAAATGCTTCTCTAAACTGGTTAGGCACTTAAATGCTTCATTAGGTCGGTTGCAGACACCCTCTATTTCTTTAGTAATTGAATTATTTCATTTTTTGCATAATCCCATACCGAAATCATGGATTTTTTTATTATCATAATTTTAATTAATTGAGATTAATATATAAGAGAGGAATCACAAGATTAGTTGGAATTTACAGTTGATATAGTAAATATTTATTAATTAAAAAAATAAATAAATAAATTTATTTATTTAGACACCGGAACATGTGTTCTAATGACGCAATAGTCTTTGTTGTTACTGATTTTGTAATAATTCGTTTCTTAAAATTATTGAGATGTGATTAACTTCAACAATATAAATACCCACGTGTGATTTGGGAGCAATATTAGATAAATATTCAATAAAAAATATTAATCAACATATTTATGATAATTTTGTATCGGCAGTGCCTTATGGTGTTTTTAGAAAAGCAACTAATTAGTGCGTGAAAGTATTATGAATATAATAGATTTCTTCTATTTAATTCCATTCAGCAATTCCATTGTAATATATTTATTTTAATTTCGTTTATAAGTCTTTATGTGTAATTTTGTGTTAATAATTATTTTAGAATATGAATTAAAACAGGAAATTATCATTTAATCACGTATTGTATAAAAGCATTAATCATTCAGAATTGGTGTAAAATGGTTCATGTTATTTGATATTTTATTTATATCTTTTAAAAAAGGAAGATTTGACATATTAAATTACAAATGAACATATAACATACAATTATTTGATAATCAACTAAATACCTAATAAAATATCTTAAAAACAGAAAACAGGACAAAAAACAGCTGTTTTCTGTTTTTCAAATTTCTAGAAATAATCGCTGTTTTCTGTTTCTGCTAACAGCTTCCCTGATAACAGAAACCCTAATTGTAATTCAAACTTGAAAGTCTTAACAAAATGAGAGTAAACACCAACTAGTCAGTGTATGCACTCGTTTAAGTGCTCGAGGAAATTTTTCGAAATTGAGAGAATATAAACTGTAGAAAGGTGTTCTGGTTTGCTATGTTGTTATAAATTCTCATTTAAAGTTTATTTAATGTAATGGAACTTAATTTTTGTGTTTTGTTTTTATATCATAAAAAACTTCAATTTCACTTTAAAATCAATTTATACTTTTACTGTAGAGTGCTAGTAATTATATACACTAACTACTCAATTTAAACAAGTCAATACATACATTGACTGAAATTTACGCTTTAAATGTAACGAACACTTTTGTCAAAGTATATACTGGCATTTTCAAGGTTGACATATATTTTTGTTAAATAAACAATATTTCTAAAAAGAAATAAATATATTTTCAGTTTTTTGCTTTTTTTAACAAGATATTTTTGAGATCAAAGAATTTTTTGTAGAATTCAATTTGGCTCGGTAAACATTTTAAATTAGAATCAGCTCTAAAATAGTTTTATTAATGAATGAATAAAATTATAAATAAACTTTTCGTTTACAAATTTTTGTTTGAAACAAAAACAATCAGCATTCACATAGAAAGAATGCTAACTCAATTAGCCAGATGTAAAATTCGAGTCTCGGACGAAGTTAATCTGAAATAAAAATTAGTTACAAGTAAAAAGTCTAGAATTTTTTTCTTTTTCGTTGACATATAATAGTTTTCTTACACCTAATAAATTAATTTATCTGCTGTATGAGTTAATTCAAAATTAGTATTTTTAGAATAAATATATAAATAAATAAAAGATTAGAAATAAATAGCATTTTCACCGTGAAGACTGATGATAATGACTTTTAATATATTAAGGGAAAATTAAAGAAAAAATAATAATAATTTTAAATTATTATTTAAATATATTTTAAATAATTATTATTAATTTTAATTCAAATGGATTATTTTTAGTGTTAATTATGGTAAAGATCTTTTTTTGTATTATTATGATCCTTCAGGATTACTAGTATTTTAATTCCATAAAAATGTATTTTCAATAATATATTTTAGTTTATTTTTATTTTTGATTAGAGTTTTTTTAGAATTTCTTTTGAATATTATCAGTTTTTTTAATTTTATATTTGATGACGGCTGATGAATTTCATAGTAAGAACATATTCTGCCACTGGCAATACATATGAAATGTAATATATGTTGAATATAAACATGTATAAAATATTTAAAATAGAATAAATAAAAAATTCAATTTAGACATTTTACAATAATCTACACTGTAAAAGTTCAAGGAACCTTTCCTTACTAATCTTATCATGATTGTGAATTAGTTGAAGATCGTATTTCTCATTTTCAACATTCAACGGAGTATTAAAAGAACATTTCACCTGAGAAAAATTAAACTTTTGAAATTTTAGAGTCAATGTTGACGTTCCGTGACATTTACAGATTTATACAAATTCCTTTCGCTTTAACAACTGAATTTTAAATTAACTCACCAATATTTTCAGTTAAAATTTGGTTTCAAAACCTTGAGCTTTTTTATTGCATTTTTGTGTGTTTAACTATTTCATTTCGAAATAAACCGCCCGACATCACTCTAACTAAAGAACCTATTTTGCCGTTACTATCTATTGTTGAATTAAAACAAAAGAATAAAAAACCTGCAAACATTTTATTCAACCATAGTTTCTTTATTTTAGTAATTATTCTTATATTATGATTTTATTTAAAATTTAACTTATATTCAATTTATTTGACAAATTCAGGATTGGCATCCCTGGTGAAATATAATGTAAATTGAACTCATTTAAAGCAGACTCGTTGAAATAAGCGAGGAGCTTAATGAAACTGAAGTCAAATTAATGTCTTCTAATTGCTGATGGATTAAATTTAAAGACATTTTACAGCTTGACATTTATTAGATTCTTTATTGGCTTTAAAATTCTGAAATGTGTCTGAAAAGAGGTCTGTTTCTAAAACAAATTTTATGCATTTATTTATTGTAAATTTTCTTCTTTTTTCAAGACAAACTTTCCATTATCAATACAAATAAAATACAGAACTTGATTTTTAAATTTTATATGAAGCTCTTCAACTGCTTTCACGAACATATCAGAGACAAAATAATTGCAGCGAGAGGTGATGTCCTGTCATTCAATGTTTCCTCACGTTCGAGTTAAGTGCCAGTACTGACAATAAGTCAGCCAAGAAAGTAATCTTAACAATGAAAAAAATATAATAATTACCTAATTTTCAACCATTGCACGAAACGTTTGCATAACAATGTTAACAAAAACTGCAATTAAATATTTGCAGAAATACATATTTGCGAATTTAACTCTATATTTTCTAATTTAAAGTAAATTACATCTTTACTGGTCTTTACATTAATAATATCAGAATTTCGGTAAAAAGTTCTTCTAATTGATTGCCTTAAAATTCGGAAAAAGCGTCACAAAAGACTCACGCTATTTACACTTTTATAACTGAATAGAAGACAAAGAAATAAAAAAGAGATTTTTTTCTGAGAAAAGTTCTGTAATTAACTGCAAATGTATATTTATTTTGGCAATAATTACCGTGCTTGACAATTTTATGAATAAATTATTTGAATTTTTGCCATTGAAGGCTTTAAGGTTCATTATGTATTGAAAGATCAAATACATTATCAAATCCAATCACACGCTATTTATAGAAAGTTATTCATTATGTTTAATTGCTTTTGGAAATAATTGTTTTATAATTTAAAATTGTTCAAGAATTAATTTTATAAAGCAAAATCTTCAAGACATTAACTGCCATAAGGGATATATCCCATTTAATAATAATAATATAATAATAATAATAATAATAATAATAATAATAATAATAATATTATTATTATTATTATTATTATTATTATTATTTTTTTATTATTATTATGATTATTATTATTATTTATTATTATTATTATTATTATTATTATTATTATTATTTATTATTATTATTATTATTATTATTATTATTATTATTTTTATTATTATTATTTTTTTTT